>CM053770.1:142155045-142293152 GCA_028658325.1 Potorous gilbertii
TTATGTTTTGATTTGTTATATGATTTCTTCCTTTTATTTTAATGCGACTACATAGCATGACTATAGTGAAAATGTGCTCAATAGGAAAGTATATGTAGAACTTATACAGAATTGTACACTGTCATGGGGAGGGAGTGGGGTAGTGGGAGGAAGGTGTGGGGGGGATAAAATCTTAATTTTTAGGAAGTGATTGTAGAGCATTTAAAAATAAATAAATAAATGAATGAAAAGAAAGTTAATGTAGGCTGTCAGATATGTTCACTATTTTTGATTGGTTTTGAATAACTTTTTTATAATTATAACGGAAAGGATATTCATATATATGTATAAGTGACTGGGGTTTTAAAAATAAAACTCATCAATGAAATATTTTCAATAATACAAATTAAATATCTTATTGAGGAAGCAAATAAATATGTTAGCAGTTAATTAATAGCTCAACACTGTCAGGTATTTAAGAAGTACTTATACTGAAAGGAAAAACTCAAATAAAGCATATATGGAATTGAATTGGTTTTGTCCTAGAAGAATTGTTCCCTAATTGGTAAATGCTAATAAATAATAGAAATTAACCTTGTGCAAAAAGTATTTTAGCCCTTGATAAACTTAAAAATATCCATTTTAAAGAATCAATTTAAAAGACTATGGAACAATTAGCAAACACTACAATCCATATTTTATATATATTCTAAATTATGTGATGAAAACCCTGTTATAGTTTATAAAAAGGAAATGACCATGGATTAAAGAAATCAAGAAGTTTTATTCATCATGATACTGTTCAACTGGAAATTATCGTTCCATCTTCATACTTTTCATAGTATTTTGTTTAGATTTCTGCTTTTATAATTACCATATTCTACTTTTTTTGGTAAGTTGTCCAATTACCTGTCTAATACAACCTCTACTCCCTTCCCTAGTGGAATGTAAGCTTCTTGAGGGCTATGTTATGTCATAACAAATAAATGTATTTTTTAATATCTCCAGAACTAACAGGGTGCCTTACACATAGTAAGCACATTCTTAATAAATATTTGTTGAATTAATTGAATCTACTGAATGAAATTATATTCCTGTGTTACAGCTAGTTTATGAATAAATCTTTCTATTTTTAAATTGTCAGAGTAGCTCTGGATAGAGTCAAATGAGTCATTGACAAATTTTGTTAGCACTTATACCATATTTTTTCTGAGTTGTCATTTTTGGTTATTTTTATAATTTTTAATAATTTTACTTTACAATTTTATAATTTCTTTGAGGTTTTCAAACTTGAAGACAACCTTGGTATTTGTTATTCAATGAAGCAATATCTTCCATGAATTTAACTTACTTGAATTCATACACATATATATGTATATGTGTATATATGCACACATGTCCATATATATTTACACACACACACACACACATATATATATACATATATATATAAATATAGAGAGAGATAATTAAGAGAGAATTAAGAAGAAAGAGAGAGAATTAACCATCTGAAGAGATAATTCTGTCTGCTATTCCATTCAATGAATGTAAGTGTACCATAGAATGAGCATGAAAGGACAGGCATGAATCTTCTGTTGCTTCAGGCACCCTCAGTTTCCATGTCTTTCAGAATGTAAGCATACTCAGAGACAGTCTATTCTTTTTGCTTAGGCTTGTAGAATTAATGAGGGCAGCCTTAGTTGGACATCTTAGAATTCATGATTATCTATGAATCTTCCTGTGGTAAAGCAAGAAGAAAAAATAGTTATGCTATACGTACAAATTCTTTTCAAGAATATTTTTCCCTAATCATTCACTTTCCTGCTTGCTACAGCTCTACCACTTATGGATTTTTTAAAGCAAATATCTTAGTTCCTAACTTTCTCCTCTTCAGTATCTTAACCTAGTACATGTAATGAAAAGTAAAACTTGTATTTAATTGTTCCCACAGCAACCATCTTAGATCCATCAGCTCTCTGACATAGACGCCTTCTTTTAAAGAACCTTGAATCTCCTTCTAACTACAACTGCTTAAAGATACTATTTGCACTATGATGGCAAATTAAGGAGTCTTTGAGGGAAATTTTACTGTAATCACTCTTCACTTGACACATTGACTTTAGAACTTAACATAGATAAGATGTGACTCTACTGTATTTTATGTTTATTGGGAATATTTATGGAGAAGATTGGGATAGTCTCAAAAGTGAGGGCCATGGCCCTTTGGGGACTTGGGAGTGAGCCATGACCTGACACCTAATGTTATATGATTAACTATTAAGAAATGTATGTAAGACAATAAGACACTTTGGTACGACAGTTAGGAAGTAATATAATTCCTACTTCTTCTTTCATGTCACTTCCCTGATAAAAATCATATAATTTTGTGGTCCTGTACCATTTGGGAATGCTGAGGACTTTGATGACAAGATCATTTTTGTGGCCCTGCCACCACCCCAGGTCTTCAATCGCTTGTTACACCTGCAGGAGTAGATGCTAGGCTGAATTTCCAGTGGGGTTGCTTCTCACCACAGTGACTGCGACACTGGGCTGGAAGAAAAACTTTTCCCAGGATTCTTGGATTCAGGGTTTGGGATGCCTCCATCAATCTGAGTAAAGATAATGGTCAAGGTTGTGATAGTATATTGACTTGTCTAGCACCAGCTGTCTCTTTTCCTTCCTTCAGTATGTCCTCCTACTTCAACTAGGTTACACATTTGCTCTGAGTGGCAGGGTGTTGGCAGGAGGTGCAGATAGCTGGCCTCTTCTCCACAGGAGATTTTCCCCCATATGATGGCTACGAGGGCTGACTTGGAAGCAGAAACCATTGTCTGGGGAGTGGGGGGGGGTGGTGCTGCCACTCCAAGAACTCTTGGGGTTTGTCTTATTGGAAGTATGTGACCATTAGTTTTCATTGTGCTGTATTAACATTGACAGAGTTGTATTTGACCAGAGTTTTGTTTCCTTCTCATGTTAATTTCATTTGCATTGTTGTCACTCTCTTTTGTTATCTGAATTCTGTTTTACGTTTGCTTTATACAAATTTTTCCATATTTCTCTATCATAAGTACCACTTCTTACGATGCAATAATATTCTATTACATTTCTGCTACATAAATTATTTAGTATTTCTTTGCATGTATGTTTTCAAATATTGTATTACAAACAATCCTTCAAAAAGCATTTTCATACATATAGGTCTTTCCTTGATGTCAATGACCACCTTGGAAGACAATCAAAGTAGTGAAATAACTGGGTCTGAACAATTTAGTAACTCTTAATAATTCATTTTTATTGAAGCATTATGATTCTTCTAGCTATGAAGACTCAAAACTTTGGGTCATTTATATTCATTCTTGCCCCAGTACCTATCCAATCTGTTACCCTAGGCCTAGGAACACATTTCTACCTAGATATCAGGGATAACTTAATTAAAGAGGTGGAAATTAAGCTGGTTATTGTTGAAGGAGAGGGAAATGAAGAGAAAAAGTAGGCATTTCAAGCTGAGGAAATAATGAGCAAATGTACAGAATAAAAAAAAGATTTAATGCATATTCAAAGGATGATAGGAATAAAGTACATTCTGATTTCAGGTGGTGGTGATGGTAGTGGTAGTAGTAGTAGCCGTTGTAGCTAGCATTTATATGGTGCTTTAAGTGATTTAATATTACTTCATTTTATCCTCACAACAATCCTGGAAGGTAGGTACTGTTATTGTTCTCATTTTACAAATGGGTAAATTGAGATAAACAGAGATTGTACTATACAACTATTAAGTATCTAAGGCAGGATTTGTATTCAGGTCTTCCTGATTCTGCTTCAGTGCTATCTACTCTGTTACCTAGCTATAAATTATTCTCTTCCTATTATACTACACAGCATCTTATTTATATTTCTCTTATGTGTTTATTAAGTATTATTTTGGGTTATGGTTAATTCTGCATTTCTCACCTGTCACCCTCCACTAGTCTATGAGCACCATGAAGACAGGCCTTTTGTCTTGTATTAACTTATCTTTCCAAACACCTATCAGTCCACTGTATGTATTAGGTTTTAGTTAATATTTGTTAAAGTGAACTGTGAATAATTTTGTTCCTTTGGAATATAGTTTTTCATGTATAGAAGCGTGATCAAAGTTAACAAAGAATGGACAAACTTGAAAAAGGAGGTGGAGGTCAGTTTGTGGAATGCTGTGAGTACTAATCTGAAGAGGTTGTATGTTATTAGATGGCTAATGAGGGACCACCAAAGGTTGTTAGTAAGTTAATAATAATAGTATAGCTAGCATTTATATAGCGCTTTTTATGTTCTAGGTGCTGTGCTAAATACTTTATGAATATTTCAGTTGATCATCACATAAAACCTGGGAAGTAGGTGTCATTATTAATCCCCTTTGACTGAGGCAAACAGGTTAAGTGACTTGCCCAAGATTACACAGCTAGTAAGTGTCTGTAGTGTGATTTGAACTCAGGTCATCCTAAGTGCAAGTCCAGCACTCTATCCACTCCACCATCTAGATGCCTTTAAGTACGTTAGTAAGTTGGACAGCCAGGTGGAACAATGGATAGCATACTGGAGGCATGAAGACCTCAGGTCAAATATGACCTCAGACAGTTACTAGGTGTGCCCCAGGACAAGTCGCTTAACCCTGTTTGCCTCAGTTTCCTCATCTGTAAAATGAGTTGGAGAAGGAAATGGCAAATCATTCCGGTCTCCTTGCCAAGAGAACCCCAAATTTGGCCACAAATAGTCAGAAAGGACTGAAAGTAACTGAACAACTTAAATGAGTTAAGGTAGTGGGTGAGGATATATGGAGAGGAGGGGAGAGAAGCTGGAGACTTTAGTTGTAATGCAAGGTTGAGATAATAAGGACCCAACTTACATGCTATCAGCAAAAAGAGAAAAATGGAGATAAATAGGAGAAAGATGACGAAGGAAGTAGAGACCGAACAACTGATGGAATAGGTAGATTCTAGAGCAAGAGAGTCAGAATAATTCCAAGGTTTACCTGGGGTCTAATCGAGAATGGAGAGTGTCTTTAACATAATTAAGGAGGACACGAGGAATAGTTAATTGGGAGATTACTATTTATGATTTGTATCGATTAAGTTTGAGATGCTGATAAGACAGACATATAGAAACAGAGATTCATACTGTCATGAATACAGGAATGATAATGAAAATATTGCAGTAGATCATTGAGATTACTAATGAATTATAAATAGGTGCTCGAGAAATGACTATATTTAGTTTGCAGGAGATTAAAGAAGATTTGGTAAAGACAGAGAGAAGGATCTATTGAAGAGGCAGGAATAGAAGCCAAAACAGAAGAAAATTTCATCGTTATCTGTTGCCTCAAATCTTGGTACTGGATTAATATCAATTATGATAAAATCCATATAGCCCTTTAAGGTTGCCAAGTGCATTGTATTTTTACCTTAGTTATTACTCACAGCAACCGTGTGAGGTAGATGTTAGCATCCTCCCCTTTTAGAGACGAAGAAACTGAGGCTAAGATATGTTAAGTGACTTGCGCAGATTAAGGATATGAGGCAGGTTTTTAACTCAGTCTCACAAACCCCAAGCGTGGAGCTCTAATCAGTGCACAGCTTAACAACCCTGAATAAATGGAGACTAAGAAAAGACCATTGGGTTTTGTGATAACAAGTCACTTGTACTCCCCACAAAGTCTAACACAGTGCAATGCAAATTGTAGGTGAGCAATAATTACTTATGGAATAAATGAATGTGTGGGTGAATGAATGAAGGAGTTAGTGAAAGGTATTCAAAAAGTTTTACAAGAACAAGCAAACATTTCCACCTTAATCTCTAATGAGGTAACATTATGAACTGCCCTTGGACAGTGCTCCTATACCACTTATACAGGTATGAATTATAGGTGTTACATAATCTTGGGGTTTGATTAGTCAATTATTAAAAATATATTTTATTTATGCCATTTTCATTTATTTCCCAATAATTTTTCATCCACCCCCATACTAGACCTTCCCAATAAACAGACGTGATTTATCAGACATTTGATATATCAATGTACTCAAAAACTGAACATTATTCAAATAAGAAAACATATCTGATTAAGTCAGACAATATACACAATACTTTGTTCAAGTAGTTCTCCATCTCCCTTCAGGGAGGAAATAGGCGTGTTTCGTTATCTGTTGTCTGAGGCATTCATTGATATCTTCAATTATTCAAACTTTGACTCTTTCTAAGTGTTTTTTCAAATGTACATTGTAATCATTGCATATTTTTCTTGCTTCTTATTTTACTTGGCATCACTTCATAAAAATTATTCTATTTTTCTTGCAATTCTTTTTATTCATCATTTTGTGCTGTACAATAGTAGTCAAGTAATTAATGATGAAAATTTATCAGGACAATTTTTATCTTCCTACATGAAACAAAACTAAAGATTTGGGGAATTCTATCTGGTATAAAGAAATTATACATAAGAAAATAAAATAAGAATTGTAGTAAATGAAGTTAAAATTATTCTTTAAAATAGAATTATTTGATCCTTCTGAACACTTACATTATATCACCAGGAATCTGAAGAAATCTGTAAAGGAAAAAAACAAGATAGGCTTGGGTGTGTTTGTATAGCAAATTATATATGAATTTGCTTTCCCATAAACATGCTTTAAAACAGATTTAAAATCTAGAAATCTCAAATTTAACAAGAATAGAAGTGATTGCAATATACTTATCTTTAGCATAGTAAACTGTTGTAATAATTAATAGGAGTCTTATGGATGTTCAGAGGACTAGCATGCAATAGGGAGCAATGCAATTCACTAATAAGAGGTTGTCAGGTATATGTTACCAATTAGGAATGTTGCAAGGTAACTATGTTATGAAAAGAAATTATTCATTTTTGTATTTCTTATAATCAATCATATGTAAAGAAGTAATAACATTGAGCAAAGGACATTTTTGGTTAAGTAGGAGAGAGTTCTGAGGTATAGCATGTTAAATTGTGAAGCTGATTCCTAAGTCAAAGTGATAAACGCTTCATTATTTAAGTGATTTTGAAGCATTCTAGACTACACTCATGAAATTCTATAGCCAAGTTCTTGTCCTTTCCACAAGTTTGTATAGTTCCTCTATGCACAGAGCTTCTATTGATTGATTTTCTCTGGTTCCAGACACAAAGCTACTATTGACTTCCATAGTCTATGATAAATTATTTTAAATGAATGCATTTTTATTTGGTAAAATAATAAATATATGAATCAAATTAGTATAATATGCTATAGTTTTAGGGTATTTCAAGGCAGCAAAGATAAAAACAATAAATTTTAGTTTATACTTAAAATGTGTCCTGAAATACTTTTTTCATATACTCTACATATAACTCCACATATTTCTCCATATATTACTCCTTCTTACCAAATATAGAGTATAAGGGTTAATACATTTCATCTGATAAAGAACAAAATTAATATTGAAAATACAATAGAAATATCTTCATTGTTTTTGCCAGAGGATAAGCTTAATATCCATGTTACAGTCTAATTTCATAATTTTGGTTTATTCAAGTTTTTTTAGATATCCCTATTCATGTATAATATTTCAGGTATAAATATACAATATTATTTTTATATCTGTTATAGCTATTAAATTGTGAGCTCCTTGAGGCCAGAGACTGTGTTTTATCTCTTTTTATATCCTTAGCAGAGTGCTTGACACCTAGTAGGTACTTAATAAATGCACACTGACTAACATGCTTTTGTCCTATGTCAGTAACTGAAACCAATAATGCTTTCCTTGTTTGGTTTTTTGGATTTTTTTGGTATTGCCAGTCTTAGCACAATGCACAGCATATAGTAGGTGCTAAATGCATGCACGTTACTTGTTTGCTGTGAATGATTTTTGTAAAGTCAGTATTAAATAAATGTAGTTAAACTTACTTTGCAATTATTTATATTTAAAATTAATTTCAGTCATAACTTTTCAGTTACCCAATCTGCAACACTGTTTGTTTTTTGACTATTCATTCTGATTCACGTATGTCCCAAATGATCATATAATATAAACTTTTTAAATGAATGAAATAGTATTTTACTATTTTCATGTAAACACAAAGCCTCATTTTCAGTGTAAGTAATATAGTATGCTTATAGGCACAAACACACTCTAATAAGTATGAGAGGGAAGTGGATATTCGATCCTGCTTTCGGTAGTGTACATGATACTTTCCTTGCGGTAAAAGTACATTCAGTGTTCAATACAAGGGAGATCTGACCCTTTAAATTGGAAAAGCTGTACATATTTGACAGCATTTGCCTTCCTCTGACTGAAACAATAAAAATAAACATGAAATTTTAAGAATAGCCTCTGCACCTAGTGTCATTTGCATGTGATTTCCACTGCTCCAGATAATTGAATTTATTCAGGCAATTTATTTTTTAAACATATGGTCTTTGAGAAGAGCAACATCTTAACTAAAGACAACTCTTTATACACATACCACATAAGTGTTATATCTATTAGAACATAGAGTTAAGTAATGGACAAAATAAAAATATAGTATAAAAATTAAAGAATGTCATAACCAAGTAACCTATCTTTGTGGTCACCCTATATATATGTTCAAAGTCCCTACATGCTCCATAGGAGCTTTTTAATTATTTTTCTGTTTGATGTTACTAACTATAATGAATGGATTGCAAAAGACTTTTTGTAGGAAGTCTCTGTATGTGTCATTTCTATCCTGGTTGGCATAGTAATACCTGCTTGGTTGGTCTTGGTAGCTTTTGATTAAAATAAACAAACAAGAAAATAGCTGCTTAAAATTTAGTTCTATTAGTCAAGCAATTGTTGGGCTTGTGACAAAAAAAATTAGACTTCTATTTGTTCAAGAGAGGGAAAGAAAAGAAAATTCATGTTTTTATTTGTTTGGTGTTTTTTGTGGGTTATTTAACATCAAGTCAGTATCACATTAGGATGACATAAAACTCCAGGGAATTTTCAGAAGTCAGTGATTGAAGAAGAAGCTTGATAGTCAACATGTGTAGCAAAACAAAAAGAAAGAAAAAGAATCAGCTCCTACTTCAGGATAATTTTCTTGAACTTATACAAAAATTTTTTTCATATTTCTCTTTTTATGACCCCCACCATATTTTCTAACTGAGAGGGAAGGCACTTTACTATTTTTAAGGCTGTTAGTAGAAATCTAAAATTCTGTAAAATACTGACAGTAGGAGGATTTTGCTGAGATTTGTTATTATAAGCAGTTATTCTGTTTTTCCCCTTACCAAACAACTCCACTACAAGTATTTCCCATGCTAAACACATGAAGTTGATATCAAGAAATTAGTGTTTCAAGAGTTCTTTTATTATGAGGAAAGAAAAGCATTTTATTTGTTCCCTATCATAAATCACTTTATCTTTAACTTTATAGGATTATAGGTCAGAGATTTAGAGCTGGAAGGAAACCTTAGAGGGCACAGACTGGCCAACACCCTCTTTTTACAGATATGGGAACCGAGATTTAAAAAGGTCAGGTGACTTGGCCATTGATACACAGCTTAGCAGCAGATCCAGGATCCCAACCCAGTTTCTGTGGCTATAAAGTCAGATACAATATGTCACCTTACTAATTTCCTCACAAGGAGCCCAAGCATTTGAATTTCTCTATCAAAGAAATTTGTTGTTTATATTTTGCAACCTTCACAGTTTTCATATTTTCAGCTTTTTCTTTCCTTTTTTTTTCAGTTTCTGTACTTGTGCTTTCTTATTTTAGGAAAAATCTAGATGAGGAATTATTGGTAAAAAAATAAGAGACACTGATAAAATAAGAAAGCACATAGAAAGGTACAAATACAGAAGCTGAAAAAAGAGAAAGAAACCCTAAATGAAAGAAAATCATTCTATTTGTTCTATATCATTAATCACTTTATCTTTAACTTTATAGGATCATAACCTGAATAGTTTCCACAATATCATACTCTGTGTCACCTTAGTAATTTCCTCAGAGGGAGCTCAAACATTTGAATTTCTCTATCAGTGAAATTCCTCTTCTTTCTTTGGGAATCTAATTTTAAGAAGTCGTAGAAATAGGAAATATTGCTTCAAATGTCTGTTCTTGGCCCTCTTTTCTTTTACCTCTACTCTCTTGCATGGTGGTATCATCAGCTCCCATGGAATAAATTATCACGTCTATGCAGATTCTTAGATAAATTTATCCAATGCTTACCTCTAAATTCACAACATCAGATGCCTATTGGACATCTTGAATTGGATGATGTGTGAACATCTCAAACACGGTGTGTCTGACTTTTAAACCCCTTCATAACCTGATTCTTTAATACCTATCTAATCTTATACTTTATTTCTCTCTATTTATTTTACAATATAGTAACACTGTCCTCCATGCTGTTCCTCTTACTAGACACTCCCACCTCTTTACTGTGAATTTTCACTGGTTTTTCCCAATTCCTAGAATGTTTACCCTCATCTTTGCTTTATGGAGTCCCTGGCTTCCTTCAAATCTCAGCTAAAATCCCATATTTTGCAGGATTTCTCTAGTCCCTCTTCAGTGTTGGTGCTTCCCCTCCTTCTAAGATTATCTTCAATTTATTATGATTATATCTTGTTTGTATATTTTTTGTTTTCATCTTATCTCTCCCTTCAATCATGTTCTATTTTTGTCCCTTTTGTGTCCTCAAACACTTAGCATTAGCATACTGTTTGGCACATAGTAAATGTTTAATAAGCGTTTGTTGACTTGATGTCAAAAAAAGAACTCATTATCTTTCCCCAAGACCTTCCACACTCCCAAACTTCCCTCTTATTTTGGAGGATATCACAATTCTCACAGGCACATAAGCTTGCGACCTCAATGTAATCCTCAACTTGTCACTTGTGTTCACTCCATATATCCAATCCTTTACCAATTTTTTTCCCTACCTTCACAATACCTCTCTGATATGATTTCTGGTTTCCAGTCACATGGCCTGGACCACACTATTGCAGGACCCTGTCATCTCTTACCTGGACTATTGCAATAGTTTTCTGGTTTTTATCCGTTTCATCTTTCACCATTTCTCCACTCAGCTATCCAAGTGTTTTCCTTAAAGCACAGATCTGACCATATTATTCTCAGTCTCTCTGTCTGTGTCTCTCTGTGTCTCTCTGTCTCTCTGTTTCTCTGTCTCTGTCTCTCTCTGCCTCTCTCTCTGTCTCTGTCTCTCTGTCTCTCTCTATCTCTCTGTCTCTGTCTCTCTATCTCTCTGTCTCTGTCTCTCTCTGTCTCTGTCTCTCCCCTCTAAATTCCAATGGCTATCCCTTACCTCCAAGATCAACCTTCTCTTTGTCTCTTAAAGCCAACATGGATCTTTCCTACCTATTCAGTCTTCTTATAGTTCTTATACTCACTTCCGTGTCCACCATAATCCAGCAACATTGGACTCATTGATATTCCTTGAAAGAGACATTGCATCTCCCAACTCTGTACCAATGGACTGTCTGTAATGCCTGGAATGCTCTCCTTCCTCACCTCTACTCCTTGGTTTCACTCCAGACTCAGATTAAATCCAACCTTCATCAACACACACACACACACACACACACACACACACACACACACATACAACTAGTACCTTCCCTCTGAGTTTTTTCATTTACACTACATAATACTAGGAGAGGACTGAAGTCAGGAGGAATTGATTGTCTCAGACATTTACTAACTATATCATCCTGGGAAAGTCATTTAAACTCTGCCTTGATTCCCACATTGTAAAATGGCCATAATGGCACCTATGTGCAGGGATTGTTTTGAGGAAAAAATGAAAAAATATTAGGAAAACACATTGCAAAGTTTAAAGTACCATATACATGTGAACTACTGTTATTATATAGTTAGTGTCATATTGTCTCTCCCACTAAAATATGAAATCTTTAAGGGTATAAATTATATTTTTGCCTTCCTTTAAATGCCTAGTGCATAGTAGTTCATGGTACAAAATAAGCATGTGATAATTGCTTCTTTTTGATGATGATGTTATTTTAAGAGTTAATATAAACATTCAACTCTCAGAAACTGCCAATTTGAGATAATAGTTATTGTAGAAAATAGTCTAAAATGTTAAATATGACAGAATAATTCAGAAATAAACTATTAAGTTAAATACAATCATAGAATAGCTAAAATCATATAGCTCTGATAGGAGAGTTAACATTAAGAATTAAGAAAATGATAAAATAAACACAAATTAGCCCAAAGAAAGTTCTAAAGAAAAGAAATAATGACATGCAACTTTGACATTTTCCTTATTTTATGTTTTTGCTGAGGTGCATTTGACAATATATTCATTAGTATGATTTAAAAATAAATAAATAATGATACATAGGGGCCTTAATGCCCAAGAATGGAAGTGGTCATTTAAAGAGTTGTGAGATATGACTAAAAGGAATTTGAAAGAAAAAAGAAAAGAAAATACATGACTGAGTATTTGGAAATTTTAACTAATAGTGTCCTTTAAGTGTTTTCCTAAGGGAAATAGAGTAACTCATTGGTTGTGTGTGGGGTTTTTTAGTCATTTACACCTATCCATGGTGTAATCACGAATACACCATAACAACTCGTTCTGTTTTGTCAGAGGATGAAAGAAATGATGGCATAGTTATGTTTCTATGCTATTGCTATCAAAAAATTTGTCTAAACCAGATACCTCCTCCATATCTTTGTTTCCTTCCCTTTCACATGCCAATTAGGCAGTACGCATTTATCAAATATCCACTATGACAAAACATTGAAATGGTGTGAAGAGATGAAGTTCTTTCCAAAAGAAGAACTGGGTTCTCTTTGGAAAAAGCTTGCCTTAGAAGGAATGATGACATAGTTCTACCAGCACTCTCAGAAGAGTAAGGGTTAGAAGAAAAGGAGATGAGCAGGAGTGCTAGTTAATGACTCGCTGATAAATACCCAGTTGTCAGTTCTCACAGTGAAAATGAACAGGTGTGTTGTCTTTCAGCAATATATGTCTAGGAGACCATTGAGACTTTCCCAAGTCTTGTCTGATCTGATAAATACTATATACTTCTTCACATTGGCACAGGTGATACTTCTAGCAAGAATCAAAAAAGTATTGTGAAGGATAATGAAATTTTAGGCAAGAAACTGAAGGTTCTATGCAGACAGGTTATACTTTCTCATCCCTGGTATTCATTCAAGATAAGGGCATTAAAAGTGAAAGGTAGATTTGAGACAAAAACATCAGATCAAAAAGATGATATCTAGAAATGAAGTTTGGATTTCTAGACTATGATTTTAAAAGGAAAGGTTCCTGCTCAGGCATGGAATATATATAATAAGGGATAGTAAGATTTTTTTTGCCATTCATAGCATTATTCATAGTGGTAGCAAAGAAATTGAAAAAAAAAATTGGCTCCTATCAGTTGGAGAAGGGCTGAAAAATATCTATGGTATATTAATTTAATGAAAGATTAGTGTATAGTAAAAAAGTGATTAATATGAATAAGATTAATGTATCTGGTGCAGAATAAAATAAACAACCAAGAAAACAATATGTAAAATTACTTCAAGAATATGAATAGAAAGAGCACTCAAAAGAAGGAAGTCTAACTCAATGCCCAGAGCCTAGCACAATGCATGGCACAAAGTAGACACGAAATAAATGTTTATCGATTGAATGATAGAAAAAAGAAAACTAGAAAACTTCTTGGAGAGAAAATGATGAAGCATATCTTCCTATCACAGTAGGTGCATAGTGATTTACCTTAACCAAAAGATCCAGGATAGATAAAGAGACAAAGTAGCATTGTATATTAAGAAGTTCTATGTAAGCCAATACATCCAAGAGCCAGAGAGGGGAAAAAGTATGGTAGAGAGAGTTTGGGAAAAATCAGTGGAGGCAGAAACAGATATTGATATCAGAGAAGGCTATAGACCAGGAGGAAATAAAGTGATCAGTATACTGATTACAAACACAGGCAGGAAATGGTAAAAATGTCATGTGTCAAATTTTTAAACATCTACTAGAGTTCTTTCACTGCCCAAAGCAAAGCAGTTAACAATTTCTTGGCTTGCCTTAAAGATTTCAGCCTCCAAAAGGTGGGGGAGGCAAGAAGGAAAACAGCATTCTGTATCTTATTTTAAGCATAGCATAAGGTATAGAGAGAGTTGGCCTCAGAGCCAGGAGAACCTGGGTTTAAGCTCCATCACTGTAACATTCTGACTGTATGACTTGTAGCAAGAAACTTAATCTCTCAGTGGTCCAGGGCGCTCTAAAAATCACTGAAAAGGTACTGACTGGCATTACTATGGAGAATTCCCTCATCTTGGCATTCCTCTATCATTGAACCCTTGAATAGTTCTATCCCTGTTTTCCTGTCACAACAGGGATGAACTTGTTGGTGAAGTAGAAATGATAGAAACTATAAGAAGAATGAGTGAAATCTCATGATGAAGGAGATAGGCTATTCTAAACAAAGCATTTTTGATGTTCTGTCCTACTTCTGCTTAATAATGTCTTAAGTTTGACCTTTAAGCCCTCAGGGAAGAGATCATCAGCGTCTGGAAGTGCATTTGCCGGGTTTTTAAACATAAGGAACACACAGCACACAGAATCAACAACAGGAAGAGAATGAGCCTGTCACAGCACAAAATGTTCTTTGTTTTTACAGGTTCTATTAGTTAATGTATTAGCAATTCTCTAAATGCTACTTTTGCTTATTAAGTGGTTTTGAGAGCAAATGAAAACATACGTTTTATTCCTGAATGGAGCATTTCTGAGATTCTTAACAAATGTGCTTCTAAAAGAAAGAATAGAAAAAAAATCTGAGAAACTTCTGCCTGAAGCATCACCATGCAAATATATTTTTCAAAATATGGGAATCCATGTGATTTTTTAAAAAATTATCAACACTCCCTTATTGAAAATAAGAAAAAAATTACCTTAAATGTTATATTGTACCATGCATTGAATTTAATAGTGAAGCTTTTAACTATCATATAACTCCACTGCTTTTTCCTCCAAAAAAAATGTAATAAGATAACATACTCAAAGGATTTAAATTAAGTTTAAAATATTTGTGTATATGCATGTGTGTGTATGTGTGTGTTTGTGTTTTAATTACTCAAGTATCTCTAGAAAGAATCTAGGAATTGCTAGGAAATGCTATCAAAGTCAAAGCAACTCATTGTGAATCGTTATATTGAGTGCTATGGAACCTGATAAAGCAGGAACCCCCTTGTATGAGGTCTGGGTGTTCCAGAGAATCTCGCTGTTAAAGCTAGCAGCCTCAGCTGCATCAGGGTCAAAATATCCTTGAGGGAAAAAAAATTTCACCAAGCCCCCACATCACAGGGCTTTCTGGTTTTGTTTTTTTGTCTAAATCTCTGTCTCTCTGAGTTCAAAAGGAAAAGGTCCATAATGTAATCTAACTACACACACACTTGTACACATACACATTTGCACACATATATACATTGTGGAAAATTATTATAAATGGCTAAAAATAACTCTCAATCTTTACAAACTGCAATAGAAAAACTCTCTTCTGTCTGTTGTATTGGACCTCTCTCATTCTGTGCATTAATAGTCAGACATGCTTATGTAGATGACTGTTTAGATTTGTTTGTTTTTATTAAGAGCTTCAAATAGCATAGAAATAAGAATAAGATGGTAAAGGAATAGACTTTTCAAATTCCAGCACAGTGGAGAGCAGACAAGTAGCTTTCTCTCTCCTGCCCCCACTCCTATTCCCATTTGTTGGGGAGGGAGAATGGAGAGTGATAGATGGGTAAAATGGAAAGCATCTCCAGAATGGAGAAGGAAAGAAAGTGGCTTTGGACTAGGTTTGTATATCTTCCAGACCCCACATCTTTACAGTCTGCTCTTAATTCTTCACTTCATAGTCTGTCTGCCTCACTTACATCTGGACACCACCTTTGTTCAGGTCTCAATCTACACTGTCCTCACTAGTGTCTGCCAGATGAGTAATAGCTACTGTCAGTGCCATGTTTGGATAGTCCCAAATGCAGTTGCAGAAAGCAATCCTTCCTCAGTTTTTGTCAGGTCTACGTAGCCCCTCAGCTTCTTTAAGTGGCTGCTGCTTCTCTGCAAAAATCTCTTCAAAATCAAAAGTTTTGGAATCATGGAAAACTCTGGGTAATGGCTCCACTCCACACCACAAACATATATTGCTATCTTACAAAGTTCTCATGGTAATGTCTCTAGGAGAGGGTATGATTTTACACAAAGACAAGACGTACAAAAGTAGGAGGGGTTTTTTGGAGGGTATTGTAAATTTATGTGAATAAGTACACACACACGCACATATGTGCATGTGTGCCTACATTATCCCTTGAAGTAAGCATTTTACCAGACATCAGGAAACTTGGAAATTGTATCTATGTGATGCTAAAACTATAATAAAAATTGAATGAGTAGATTTTATCTGGCTTTGAATGTCACTATTTTTGCTCCATTTCTTATACACAAGTTATCATTAGAAACACACTGCAGTCTGTTCTACTAATAAGCATGGCTCTAGTGCAAGCAAGTGATATGGAGAATAGAACACTGTTCCTGGACTTCGCTGAGTCCAGACACCTACCGGCTGTGCAACAGGGGGCAAGTTACTTAACCTCACTTTGCCTCAGTTTCATCAGCTGTAAAATGAACAGTACCTACCTCATGAGGTTGTTTGAAGGATCAGATGAGGTAATATTTGTCAAGTGCTTAGCACAGCGACATAGTCATTATACGAAGGCCCTTTCCATTTTACTTTCCCTATCCTTCACCCCGCTGGCCTCCCCATCATTAACCATTGGATCATTCACGAGTTTGATTCCCTTGGAGAATTCAGTGTTCTATAATTGACAGCTAGAAAATGACAGTAGGAAATTATCAGTTAAAAATATCCTTTTTGTATCAAGAATATACAGTTCTGGGTCCAACTCATTGTCCATTGGTATTGCTTTTTCTAGTACAGGTAATGATGAATATGGGAGGGGAGAATATATGTATGTATGTATCTGTATCCACACACATAACACACACACATATATGTATATTGTGTGTATATATAAAGAAAAATTAAAATGTAAGTTTTTAGTTTATTCCAGGACTTAGCATAAAATATCCACCAAATAAGATTGCATAAAAAAATACCAATAAAGTATTATAGACAAGGAGTTCTAAAGGTCTGCAATGTTCACCTTACTTTAAAGAACTACCAAATAGCTAGTCTTTTTTTCATGTGCCATGCCCCAAGCTACAGAAAGAAAGCCTTGAAATTCAGAGTAACAGAACCAAAGCCAGCAACTAACAAATCCTTAAAACTTTTAAGTGAATGAGTCCATAATAGATAAGAATGGTAGATTTGTCCAAAGGGTATGTTATTTGTGAAATCAGAAAGAGTAATTCAAGTAAAAAAAGTAATGGGTAATTACAGCATTCCTCTGGGAATGTTTATTTTAATCAGACTTTCTGTGACTTTTTGTTTTCCATAAATGAAGGATCTAAAAGGTAAGGGTGCAGCTTGGTGCTGCAGTGGATAGAATGTGGGACCTGGAGTCAGGAAGACTCAACTCCAAGAGTGCAAATCTGGCCTTAGAGACTTATTACAGGCAATCTGGGCAAATCACTTAACCCTGTTTGCCTCAGTTTCCTCATCATAATAGTGATCTCGAGAAGGAAATGGAAAACCACTCTACTGTCTTTGCAAAGAAAACCCCAAATGGGGTCATGAAGATTTGGACAAAACTAAAAAAAAATCACTGGACAATAAGAGGTATGTATTTCTATTCTGATATTTTGGACCCTTAGCCCTTTCTGATGTAGCATCTAGGAATAACTGTCCACTCATAGAGTGGTTCCCCCAGAAAATGCCACTGCATTTTCAGAGTACTTGGTGAATCCACATCCACTTTAAACTGTAGTTTAATATTCTCCCCCATACCCCAACTATGTGTTGAATAGTCTGCCAGAGGATATAATTAGTTTTCAGCATCACAGCAAAGGCACTTCATATAGTACTCTAGTATTAAAAGTAGCAATAGAACAGTTCTCCCATAAGTTTGGGGCATTTTTCAGTCATGTCCAACTCTTCCAGACCCCTTTTTACTGTTTTCTTGGGGAAAAAAATGTTGGAGTTGTTTGCCATTTCCTTCTCTCGCTCATTTTATAGATGAGGAAATTGAGACAAACAGGGTCAAGCGATTAACTTGGGGTCACACAGCTAGTAAGTGTCTGAGGCCAGATTTGAACTCAGGTCTTCCTCACATTTGGCCCAGTGCTGTATCCACTGCACCACCATCAGTGGTAAAAATAAATATATACATACATACATATAATATATACATATATGTGTGTATATGTGTGTGTGTACATATATATATATATATATATATATATATATATATATATGTATTTAGAGAACACATGCTCAAGAAATACACATAAAGGGGAAACTCATGCCTCTGAAGATGGAGTCCACGGATACCTGATGCAACTCCATTGAAATCATTGTCTCTGCTGGACACTGTGTGATTGCTTCCACTCGTTTCAGTCAAGCAAGCCTCCACTGGGTATATGGGTGCAAAGCTTCTTTCTGCCTTTGGTTTCTGGCTTCTGCTAAAGCCCTTGTCTATAGCGGTAACTCTTCCTCATGAGAAAAGTGGACTCTGTTACATCTTTTTAGTTTAAATCTCCGAGGCTTATTAGCTCCTTCAGAAGAAAAATAACACACTCAGTCATAGGGTCAGTCAATGTCCTACTTAGGGGAGGGTGGAAAACAAAACAAAACCAAAATACCTTCTTGAGCTTATTATCTCAAGTATTGACCTCTCTTGGTCCTTTCAGAATCATAGCTAAAAGGTTTTTCTTCTTTAGAAGATTCTTTGCCCCAGGAACCAAGATCTTTTGAACAGACTCAAAGAATCACCTGGGTATCTAACAAGACCTTTATGGAGTAATTTTTTTCTGAAAATTAAACTTCCCAGTGACTAATCTTGGAGCTTCACTCAGCCTTAAGGTGGGCGTTCTCTAGTCTCCAGACTGTATTCTCAACAAATTCCCAGGGATTTCTCTATGGAAAACACTTTTTACTCAGTGTTGAGGTGGTGCTAAGGAGTGAAGCTAAGCCTAAGGGTGGGGTGAGGGGCAAAGTCATGTCTTCAGTGGCAAGAGCTCTGACTCTGGCTTCAGAGGATCTGGATTTCTATCCTACAGCTGAAAACTGTGTAACCCTCAGAAAATAACGTGAATGCTGTTCATCTGTAAAATGAGTGGGTTACACTAAATGTCCTCAGTGGTCCCTACCAGCTCTAGATCCATCATTCTCTGATCTTTTTTGTTGTATATATGTGACCAAATTACTAAAACTTTTTTTAAGATTTCAGCTCCTTTATAATAATACCCTAATGATTGTTTTTTAATTTCATATTTCTTAGTCCTATTTAGTCTTCATATGAGATGTTGAATAAGTTATATGCTATTTTAATAAGTACTAGATTCAGCTGTTGTGAAAATAATTAAGAAATATATTGATGGAAATAATTCTAGTCATATATTCAAGTGAAGCATATTGGATTTCTCAGTCACTTCTCAAGGAAAAAAATGACCAAAATTGATAAGAACATTAAATCCTCTCTCTAATTATAATATTTGTGTGAACTTATGGGCTAGTTAATGTCCATCAATAGAAAGTGCCTTTGCTATTGATATAAACATAAAGACAATCACTTTCAGAAGATTATCTGGGAGTGATTTGTCAGTCAAATAGTACTTTCAAAAAATGTTTAACATAAACATAGGGGAGAAATTTGATGTTCTGCGTGTATGGGCCAACAGAATTCGATTTAGAGTTACAAATAAATCACTTTCCAGTCATTAAATATTTCATTTTATTCATATAATAGATCAGGATTTAGATCAGAGACCATCTAGTAGTCTAACTCCTCATTTTACAGATGAGGAAGCTGAGACCAAAGAAGTTTTAAAGATTTGCCCAAAATAACACAGGTGGTGTATGAGACAGAGTTAAATCAGGTTCTCTGACTTCTGAGTCAGTGCTCTTTCTACCATGTTGACTTGTTAAAAATATAGTGTTTTTTAGAATACTAAATAGTCCTTTTTTAAATGAAAAAGTGTTTTATGTAACCATATTCAAAGCATGACCATAGATGGCTGGGGATATAAAACAAATGCTATTTTCTCTATTGTCAGACATTGAACAGTTTTCCATTTCTGAGAAACATAAACTTAGCTCGACTTTAAGCAGTTATTTTCTAGTCAAAGGTTAAGCAGAGGATTTCAAATGGGATTGCTTTAATACCCACCATAATCACAGCCATAATAGACTCCACCTGAAAATGTGTCCTTAAGTGCAGACTTGTGTTTTCCAGGTGTTGAGCACTGACCAAAGTATGCCCCTAGTTTACAGTTTGTTAGAAGCAACCAAAGAAAAGCTTTTGTTCGGTGTTCTTTATGAACTTCTGAAAGGGTTTGGGTTTGCTTCAGGGCTCACTTTTGATGTTTCCATTCTGTCTTCAGGCAAATTAATATTTGAAAATTGAATTGATGTGAACTAGCATTCAAAAAAGATTTGCTGTGCTGCAGTCATTTTTAGAGCTTAACAATTAGACTTTTGCTTTCTTCCCTTTCAAATCTACATGTGCTTTATTATGTGGTGGCTGCCAAATTAAAATGATTTGATAGGAAAATAAATGCTTTTGCTCAAAATCTTCACTAGCCTATAAAATAAAATTAACCCTTGTATCATTTTAAAGTTTCTATGAATAGTAATATAATTTAAAGCAATTTATTAAATAAATCAGTTGACACAGCATAATATAGTGGATAGATGCCTTGGAGTCAGGAAGTCCTAGGTTCACCTCCATTCTACATGTTACCTGTATTATTCGGATCCAGTCACTTAACCACTTAGTACTCTGTAAAACTCTCTAAAGTAAAACAAAAGGAAGGATTTTCTAAATAGAAAAGTCCTCACATTGATTAAAAATCATAGTTCGAGACCATTCTCATCCTCATTGTCCCCTAAAAGTTAAATCTTTACTCTTTTTTTAATGTTTAGAATAGCTTACATAGTTATTTTCAACTATAATGAGAGAATTTTTTTCTAAAAGCAATTCCATAATGCCTCCTTATGGCTTAGTGGTCATTCTGGATTCTTGAAAGCTAAACCAGGACCTGTGAACTCCAGAACTTCCTACAAAATTGCAGAGTCTTTAAGGACTACCCACCTGGTGATGAAACAAATAGTGGAAAACAATGCACTAAGTTGTGGAAGGGCTTACATCATTGGTGGAAGTACCTTTGTGAATGAAATAAGTGGGGTGGAAATGATAGAAAGTCTGTTGGAAAGGGAACACTCAGTCCTAGAATATGTTATAAGGAAGCACAAGAATGCTGGGAATGAGCCAGATTTTGGTAGAACAGATTTGAAAGGTTTCAGAGATGTCATAATTAGAAAGATAGATAGCACTAAGAGGGTTTGGGCTATACTTGAGAGGGGGGAAAGGAGACCAAAGAAAGCATTAAAGCCGAACATGGTGCCTCCCATGTAGTAAGTAGGTGAAGGGAAGGCAGGGAAATAAGCACTTAAATAGCAGTGCCTACTATGTGCCTGACATTGTGCTAAGCACTTTACAAATATCTCATTTAATCCTAACAGCCTTGTGAGGTAAGTACAGTGGTTTGCCATTTCTTTCTCCAACTCATTTTATGATGGATAAAACTGAGGCAACCTGAGGTTAAGTAACTTACCTGCAGTCGCACAGCTAATTAGTGTCTGAAGCTGGTCTCAGGGCTTCCTGTTCACGATAACACCTAGCTACACTAGACACACACTTGGTTAGTGGAATGGGCTACGGTGTGTTTCTAATGATATTCTGTGTATGAGAAATGGCACAAAAGTAGTGATATTCAGAAGCAGATAAAATCTGAAACTATAATTCAGCTGAACTGGGTGACCTGAACTCATGGAAGACAGAGAGGCTATATTTTACTATTTCCTTACTTAGCTTAGTTTTCAAATCCCTATTAACCAATTTTATTTTGTCCTTTCCTTTCCAAATATTAGTCTCCTTGGCTAAGAAAACAGAAATAAAACAAAATTTAGTACTTGTAACTTCTCTTGATGTTCAGTGATTGTCGTCCTTTCCTACCCTAAGCCCTTAAGCAATCAACATACAATAACGAAGCAGTTTGAGACAGCTAGGTGTTGCAGTGGGGAGAGTGATGAGCCTAGAGGCAGGAAATCCTGAGTTCAAATACGACTTCCCTTAGTAGCTGGGAAAGTCATTGCCCAGTTTGCCTTAGTTTCCTCAATTATAAAATAGGGATGGTAACAGAACTTACCTCACAGTGCTGTTGTGAGGAACAAATGAGATAATTTTTACATACAGACACGGTGTGTGGTATATAGTAGACACTATTTAAATGCTTGTCCCCTTCCCTCACTTACTGTGTGCTAGGTACTATACTGTAGCCCACTCTCAATTTCTCTTTCAAATTGAACTACTATTTAATTGTCAAATCACTGATCTGTGATTCCAGACCTCTTTGTTGCCTTAAAAAAAGTTAAGAACAACTTAGTAACATCTATGCAATATTGTAGAAATTTTTTTTCAATACTTTGATGTAACCTTGACCTTGTTGATAGGAGTATCCACTCTGATTTTCTTGCAATTTATCTATACCTTCTTCTTATTTGTGACATTTTTTCAGGTCACACAAGATTGAGGTTTATTTAATTTTTGTTTTGTTTATTTCATAGTTTTCTGTAGTCAAAGAATTTTTTCACCAAATGGCTAGCATATTGAGGATGAATCTCTTTGTATATAGCTAGGTTGACATTGTTTTGCAATGGGATCATACACAATTCATTTTGACCATGAGCATTGTGGAACCTGACTGAACATGAGCTCTGACTAATAAACCAAATTTATCTCCACAACACATGAAGGTATCAGAGGAAGGCTATAATTTTACAATAGGTGCAATTGCAGTAGATAGAGTGTCATGCTTGAAGACAGCAAGACCTGAGTTCAAATCCAGACTCAGACACTGACAAACCATGTGATCCTAGGCAAGTCACTTAATCCTCGTTGCCTCAGTTTCCTCATCTGTAAAAGTGAGTTGGAGAAGAAAATGGCAAATCATTCCAGTATCTTTGCCAAGAAAACTCCAAATGGAGTCACAGAGTCAGATATGACTGAACAACAACAAATTTTACCAAGGAATAATAGTTTATATTTAATTAGTGATTCAAGTTTTTTTTTAAAGCACTTTATGTGCATTTATCCATTTTATCCTTTGAAGTAGTTACTACAGAAATTATAATGCCCATTATAATATAAGGAATCTGGGGCTCAGAAAGATTATCTGATTGCTGATAATCATACAGACCTTGTGGTTCAGAGCCAAGATTCAAACCCAGTTCTCTTCTAATTTCCTTTATATTATACCACATTACCTATTATGACTATTGTGCATATAATTTGTATGTTTCAAAATATGTTATATCTGTATATGAGAAGTAGGAAACTAAGTGGTGCAACAGATGGAACTCTGAATGTGGACTCAGGCTGATCTGAGTTCAAACTCTGTCTCTGAGACAGATTATAAGTATGAGTCTGGGCCAGTCATGTAACCCTTTTCATCCTCAGTTTTCTCATCTGGAAAATGGGAATGATAACCATATTTTCCTTACAGATTAGTTACAAGGATCAAAGGATATGATGCATTTAAAGTACTTTTTGTAAATCATATAGCCATGCATCAATGCCAGCTATTGTTATGATGTAAATGCATCTTATTTTCAAGTTACTCTGGTTAGTAAACATCCAGAAAATGTTGAGATTGGTGGATGTATGGATACATGGGTAACAAAGGGTTTTGTGCATTCAGTCACTCATATTTTATAGAAGAATCTATCCAACTCTAACAAATTCAGTTTAGGCATTGGAACCCACTACATCTGTGTCAAAAGTGAATTAGACAGGTATTACTTTACCTCTTAGGGGTACTTTACTATTTCTTTTATCATTTCTGTGAGAAAAAAAGAAAGAAAATGAACAGCAACCAAAACAGCATATTTTGCTATTTCAGTTACTGGGGTAAAACAAGAATACAGCTAAAATAAAGTATTTTATAAATTATTTGAACATTTCAGTTGTGTCATTTTTTTCTGTCATTACTACAAGTAATCAATAGTTTAAAATCTTTAATAATAAATCAATTTAATTAATTTAATTTATTCACTTAAAAATTTAAATGATATATAATCATCTTATTCTTCAAAATAGCTCACATTTGTATGTCATTTTTAGAGTGTGCAAAACACTTTCTTCTCAAAGCCCTGTTTGAACATCCAGGTCCTATTCTTCTATTTTAGGGATGAAGAATTACCTAAACATTTTAATTACTCATGCCTTTATTTCCCCCATTACTACAGGTATTCGGGATTGGCAATATCTTATTATAACAACGAATTATGTTAATGTTATTAAAAGTTAATGGACAAATAAAAAATGTCAGATATAATCATCATCCTCAGACCTCCTATTTGTCTATCCTTTGAGAATTTCCAAAGCACTTTCTTCAGAACTCTATTAGATAATAAAAGTATCATCCTAATTTTTATAGATAAGAAAACCAAGTGAAACCTAGTTTCAACGAAGTTAAGGGACTTGACAAAGATCACATGTATCAAAAGCAGGAATGGCGGGATGGGACTACTTCAAACCTACTCTTTCCCCTAATCACTTCACCCTGCCTCTCATACGTACACGTGGGCATATACAGGAATTTATCCCAAAATAAACACATATCATGAAATATTCCTTCATTGCCAATGTTTTTAATGTTCACTTAATTTAGTCTAATATTGGTGGCATAAAAGTACAAAAGTCTGTACCAGTGCTAGCTTAAGATTCTATCGTTTTTGGGTTCAGAGACAAGTATAATGTTGTAAACAATGATATCTTCTAGGGACTTTTTTTTATTTTGGACTTAAATTCCAGGAAAAAAAGAGCATTCTCATACACACAACAGGAGATAAAAGAATATTCTATATGATATCCTTAATTTCCATTTCATGTAACTTGTTTTTTTTTAAGATTATACAATAAATTCTCTTTTCAAATTCATCCTGAGTGTGCTTACTTCTAAACTTCCTCCCCTTTTGTGCATTATTGAAAATGTTACATGTCCTTTCTCTCTTAAGGCATTACTATTCCCCCCTCAACTCCTCCCTTCTCCAAAGAAATATTTTTAAAACCTTGTAAAGAATAAGCATAATCAGGGGAAATTAATCTACATGAGGGTTATTTCAGAAATGGATATCTTTGTACCTCTGCATCAAGAGATTTGTAACATAATTCCTAATAGATCATCTGAAGACATACTTGGTCATTGTTTTAATTAGAGTCCTTGTCTTTCAGAATTGTTTTTTTTCTAGTGTTGCTGTCCATATACATACATACATATATATATATATATATATATATATATATATATATATATATATATATATATATATATACATATAATCTATGTATATGCATGTGTGTATATGTGTATATATGTATATATATGTAAAATATTTAGATTCTGATCATTTCACGCTACACTGTGGTAGTTCAGTCATTTCAGTTGTGTCTGACTGTGAACCCATTTGGGATTTTCTTGGCAGAGGCAGTGGTTTGTCATTTCCTTCTCCAGCTCATTTTACAAAAGAGAAAACTGAGGCAAGCAAGTTTAAGTGACTTGCCCAGGGTCACACAGCTAGTACGTGTCTAAGGCTGGATTTGAATTCAAGAAGGTGACTCTTCCTGACTCTAGGCCTGGCCCTCTATCTATCCACTGGGCCACCTAGTTCATAATAACCAATATTTCTTGAAATCATCTTTTTTCATCATTTCATATTGCACAATAATTTTCCATTACATTTATATAGTATAATTTAACCAGTTCCCAGTTATCTAAGAGATCATATGAATTGCTAATTAATTTATGAAATTATGAAATAAGGCAGGCACTCCTGGTTCTTTGGGTACTCATCAGGAAAGACCACAGTGGCAGTAGAAAGGGAGCCTGTAATTCACACTTTCATAAGGCACAGAAGTCATAGGGGCCAATGGCTTAGAAAACAGACCAACAGCGCATTGTGGGTGGGGATATAGAGGCAGATGGTGTGGGGGGCACAGGGATAATGTGGTGGAAGCAGGAAGTGTGGAGAATTGAATGGACAGGGAGAAAACTACTTATATAACCCATGCATCAGTCATTGATTGGGAAGACTCAAGCAGCATGGACCCTCGGGGTTAGAAAGGGCAGTAGTTTGTAGTCTAATTTTCATGAGTTTTAGGGGAAAACATACTAACTCTTATCTGTGACATCTTGGGATGAGTTCATTCACATATCCAAATCATCTAAGAATTGTCAATAAAACTTTAAAGTTAACGTATCCACATCATCTCAAAGTTAGCAATATCATTTGGTATTCTTGGGGTCTTACTGCAGATGGGTAAAACTTATCTGAGATTTACACATCACAGGTCCAAAAGGCCAAGATAGCAAGATCTAGAAGACATTCCCTGAGTTACTACATATTTTCATGAAGTGATTTTTGATTAACATATGATACAATTTGCAAATTACGTTCTTTGATCTTTGGGACAGTCTGTACGTGGCTTCTAGATTCTCCTTTGTCATCTTCCTGCTATTGGTTGTTGGGTTTTTTTTTGAATACAAGTTATATATAAAGTTACTTCACTGATACTATTCTGATATATATTATATATATATATATATATATATATATATATATATATGTATAGAGAGACAGACAGATATAGATATATACATATATCTGCATATAAAGGTACTATAAAGATACTATACTGATACAATTTTAACACACAATCTTTTAATACCAACTATTACACTCTAGTTTTATGCTGCCCACCCTCCCTTTTAGTGTTTTTACTATCTCCTCATAAAATACTCCCTATGAACCACCACTCACTATCCCTACCTACTAGTTTCCCTGTTGAGTTTGCTCTATATCTTCCCCAAATTGTGCATGTATGTTCAATGTTCAATCTTCTGTCAGTCTATAGGTGAGGTTCATTTGATGCCCATTCTCTCCTCCTTATCATCTCACCCATTTTCCCATATTTGTATATTCTTCTTATAATGTACCTCAATTATGAGAACCTGCAAGTTCCATGCACTTCTTTGCAGCGTATTCCTTTTAGACTCCTTTTTTCTTTTCCCACTTTACATATCAGAGAAGAGTCAATCCATCCTCTTGGCTTCTGTTTTTCTTATTTAATTCCCCTTCTCCTTTTTAAAGAAATGCAGATTCTAAAATGGATGCATCTTCATTTATTAGAATGTTAGCACTATATCTTCACCCAACTCCTAAGTAAAGTTACCTTTCTAGGTTGCTCAGGACTATTGTGTTCGTTATTTAAAAGTTCCTACTCAAATCATCAGCAGTGCTTGAAAGTCCTCTATTCCATTAATGATACACTTTTTCCCTGTTGGGATAATACTCAGCTTTGAGGAGTAAGTAATTCTGGGCTGTAAATCTTTCTTTTCTGCCTATAAACAAGAATGTTTGTAGTAGAAGCTGCCAGGATTGTGGGAGCCTGCCTGTGGTTCCTTGGTACTGGAACTACTTCTTTCAGTATGCTTTTTATTTTAGGTGGGTACTCTGGATTTTGGTTATGACATTTATAGGACTTTTCCTTTTGAGAATCCTTTCAGGAAGTGATCAGTAGAATCTTATGTATCTTTACTTTATCCTCTGATTCTAATATATATCTGAGCAGATTTTGCTTATGATGTTTTTTTTCTCTTTTTTTTTTCAAATTGGCCTCTCCATTTTACCCGTATTTAAAATTCAGGGACTAATTCACCTCTGGATCCCTCCACTAATCAGTAACCCATTCATCCCACCTCTCTCATGGGGGCTCACCACAATTAAACATCATTAGGTACAAACACCTGATGGCACAGCCCACTGCAGCTCAGAATTCCTGAGCTCAAAAGATTCTAAGTCTCAGCCTCTCTGGCCATAGGGATTATAAATAAGTGCCACCAGGCCTAACTGATTTGTGATTTCTTGTTGCATGTTCAGGCTTTTTTAAACATTATTATTCATGGTTTTCAGAGAGTCTAGTAATTTTTACATATCTCTTCTTGAACTGTTTTCCAGGTAAGTTTCTTTTTTTAATATCAGATATCTTATGTGTTTTTTTTATTTTTTTCAATCTTTTAATTTTGTTTAGTTATTTCTTGCTGTCTGGTGTAGTTATTGATAGAGTCAATTTCATTGATAAGGCTGATCACTTTCTCTTCTAAGTTACATTTTCATCTTCCAGTAATTTCTTCAAATGTTTTTATTTCATTTCTTAATCTCTTGCTTACTTTTTTTCTAGGCATTCCTTTAGCCCTTGTGAAACATTCATTTTTCAAAAAATAAATATTTCCTTCTCTAGTAAAGTTGTTCCTCCTTTGTTCTTTGGGGCTATCTCTAGATCCATATTTTTTTTTTAATTTGGGTCATCTTCCTTGATTTGCTCATTTCTCTAGTTTTAGTTCCCAAGCTGGGGCTTTGTGCGAGGATTCTCACACTGGTTTTTTGGATGGGGTAATAAACCTTGCTTGATTGCACTGAGTTCCCAAGCTAAACTATTCTTCCTTGAGTTAAACACCCTTCGCCTGCATCTTTGCGATTCAGAACTCAGGTTCTTCAAGTTTCACATTTGATTCTTATTATTTAGTCTGATACAAAACAGTATTTTGGGGGAGCTCAGCAGTTTCCCTCTTAATTAATCAGCCATCTTTGCATTGTGGTCTATCAAGGTACTTACCAATATCTATTGAATATGTATTCAATAAGATAATACGTGTCTTTGTTCTTTTCCTTTTCTGGTTATAAATGAAAACATTTATTATTTTTTTAAATGCTTGAGTTTTGTTTCCTCTTCTCAATTTAAAATGACATAAAAATGGCAGATGATAGAAAACTATGCCAAAAAGGTTATATTGCAGGCATGATATACCTACCCTTCATGTCTCCTTGATCATTTAACTCCGTGGTATGAATTTTTACTTTATATTTCCTGATTTGACAGAATAAATCGTAAGTGGTTAAGTCCTTTTTTCAAAGTAACTATTTGTGACAAAAGATGTATTTATCTTGTAGTCAGAAGATTCATGGTATAACAGAACAATATAGCGTTTAAGATAAACCCTTAAAACCTCATTGTGCCTCACTCCAGACATGTTTATCAGAGACCATTGCTGGAATAATAATATGTAGATTATGCCAGAACCTGCATGGATTGTATGTCTGTGGTTTATTTCATACTACCTAAATAAATATATCGTTTCAGCATATGTAAACCATGGGGTCATAATAAAAAACTAACATTTATATAGCACTTTCTTTGTGCCAGGCACTGTGCTAAGTGCTTTAACCATTATTGGCTGGCTTGATCCTTACCGCAATGCTGGTATGTAGGTGCTACTAATTATCCCCATTTCACAGATGAGGAAACTGAGGCACACAGATGTTAAGGGATTTGCCCAGGCTTATACAGCTAATAAATGTCTGAGTCTGGATTTGGATTCAAGTTTTCATGACTCCAGGCTCACTGCTCTATCTATGACATCACCTAGCAGCCCCCCTTTGAGAATATGAATTTCATATTTTCTGTGTTGGCAACTCTCTTGGTTCTATTTTTAAATTTTATTTTCTTTATTGTTCTGAGACATGCCAAAATAATAAGATGTGCATGAAACGTAAGAAAAAAAGCCACTGAGAACTATTTTGCCTCAGGCTTTAATCAACTAGTTAGAGGTCTTCTGGATGTATACCTTGATGCTCCGTAGTCTAGTCTGTTAAAACAACTCTCCATATGTTTTGCTGGCTCACTTATTTTTAATGAACCAAATTGTATTCTCTTCCTTCCTTTGGGAGCTGATCACATTGAAAAGAAACTTTAAATGTAATAGCAGATTATTGGGAAAGCTTCTTTTCAGCCTTACCATTGAATTCCTTATTTGTCAGTAGTTTGAGAAATAATTTGTAATGTTTATTGAAATTCAGCTTCCTATTTTTCTGAATACAATTTGAGGTAGCAGTACTGAGAAGTAAGTATTTAACTCGAGGCCAGAAGTCAAGAATGGTATCTAATTTGAATAATAAAAGACATCATCAATAACTTGCTGAGGAATGTGTAACCTGTTCTTTTTGAAAATGAATTAATTCTTTTTAATTAAAACATATAAATCAGAACTTGAATAAGAAGGTTGAATGAAAATTACTATAAAAAATGGATGGTAACTGAAAAGAACAGTAAACAAAGGGGAATACTATTTAATTATAAGAACCAGTCCTGACCCTGGAAAAGGAGTAAGGAACCACACTTTTCTCCTTGGGTTTAAGAAGTAGAGAGTTATGGGCATGGGACAGCACATGTGTCTGTCAGGTTTGGTCTTTGCATCTTGTTTTATTTGTCAGAAGGGGAGACACCCTCTGGTTGAAGTGAAGGGCCTATCTGTAAATGGGTGTAATATGAAACCAAGAGACAAAACTTTTAAAAAACTAGCCAGAGGTTACATTGTAAAAGAAAAAAATGTAAAAGAAACATTTCTCAGACTATAAATCCTTCATGCAGGACCATTACTTTTTCTGTCTCTTGCAAAGGTGACAAGGAGGCTAGATTAAATAAAGCTTGCCCAAGATTAAGAAAGGAAGATTATTGACCTTATCCTGAAAGGTTAGAAATCTGTTTTATCATTAAACGTTGGAATCCATTCCCTACATTGGCAGAAGCTGGTCTGGAAATATAGTGACAACTGCCATGTAAATGATTGAATCTCCTTATGGTTTTTACTCTGAAGACTCAAAATTTTGGCATCTCTATTTTCCTCCTCTGGACCTCCTGTGTCTTTGTTAGCAGAATTTCTGTAGATGTCTAACTGCCAGCAAAGCAACCATTACATCAGGTATTGGTAAGTACAATCCCAGGGAAGAAACACTAAAGGAAAAAAGAATCTCTCTACTGGATATTGTGCCAGCACGTATTAACAAGTTATTCACCATGTAAATGAACAATGGAACCCCATACTGAAACAGCTGTTAAATGCATAAAACTGTTAAAGGGATTAAGCCGTGCCAGAGGCTGAAATGGAATCAAACAGGTGAAATGGCAATAGAGTAAATAGAAAATACTCCTAGGTAAAATAGCTGTTACTTAGTTTTCTACTGTTGTGGTTACCAACTTTGGAATACTTGTGTAGAATTCAAACTCCATGGTATATTCTCTGCTTCTCTGTAAGGAACAAGTAATTATTAAAAGTAGCACGATAGATTTTTATTATTTTATGGTTTTCTTTCTTCTTCACTTTATAAAATTTGAGTGACATTTTCCTGTAGGAAACATCTTAGAAAGAATTCAGAGACTTGAGTTCTCTGAAATCCTTGATGTTTATCATATGAGGTGGAAAACAACTATTAAAATTTTATTTATTAAAAATTTCATTGTGTAGTATGAACTGGGGTAAAATAAAATTGAAATGCCTTTGGTAGAAAAGGGACAGCATTTGACTATTCCTACTTGTTTCATAGAATGATAAAGTGGTAAGAAAATCTTTCATGGAGATGTATGTACTCAGAGGTTTGCTTCATTGAAGTTTGTACATGAAACTAGTTTATAGATCCTCTTATTCTTTGACATCTTTTCAGATTACAGATCACACATTGTTTTATAAGAGCTATTTTGGAAGTTTTAGAATGAATAGTTGACGAGTACACGCTATAGAATGTAAACCCCTTGAGAGCACCAATTATTACATTTTGGTATTCAATCCCTTAGCATCTTACACAGTGTTTGATACATGATAGGAGTTTAACAAATGTTTTTGATTGATTTCCTTAGACTCCAGAAATTTAAATATAACTTGTCATTTGAATCTATATCTATGTCTAAATTCATTCTATTTCAGTGTAATTAATCTGACTAATTATGGGGTTAATATGTCTGTCTAGTATATGAATTGGTTCTCTTTCTCTAGGTTCATAGAAGTTTTTCTTAGAACGAAAATAACTAATACAATTCTTGTACAAGGTCTTTAATTCCTCTTTTTTTGGAGGGGGCAGTAAATGATTCTAAAAAATGAATGATGCTATTTGCAAATAGGCATACATGCTAGGATAAAGGAGTGAGAACCTATGCTTAAAACTCCTGAATCCAAGTGAGAATTCTTGAAGGATACTCTGTACAGCCAATAGGGGTCCTGGAAGAGCATGAATGAATGAGTGAATGAATGAATGGTCTTAAGTTAGGCATTTACTATATGCCAGGTGCTATCTTAAATGCCAGGAATAAAATCAATTATGGCAGTCCTTGCCCTCAAGAAACTTTTATTCCATTAGAGAAAACAATATATAAAGGGGAATTAGAATAGAAAGAAGGAAGCTGAAAATATCAGGAAAGTGGTGTGGAAGGCTTGTTCCTTCCAGGCAAGACAATGAAACAAAAATGGTAGAGTTCAGGTTCTACTGAAGGAACATGTCCAGCATCCAGGTGACATGGTTTAGAAATAGTCGGGATCCTGCAAATCTCCAGGTCCGTGTGTAGTATAATTCATCGTAGCTTCCTCATGTTCTTCTTTCATGCAGGAAAGTCCTCATCTTTGTTATGTACTAATTAGTTTTCCTTTACTTCCTATAAACTCCAGGGCAGGGATTGGTGGAGAGCATATACAAGGTATAATCTGTTACCAGAGCTTCCAGATTTATGCTTTAGGATCTTTGAACATTGTAATTGGTTAAATGGGATGAAGGGCATAAGATTAGAATGCTAATTACTCTTACAACTGCTTATGTTCCATTAACAAGGAGAAGGTTCTGTTATCTGTGATCCCAGATGCCATGGGACTATTAGGACCAGGTGGATGCTTTTCTGTGAAGTCATAATTTTGGAGACAAGAAAAAATTTGGTTTTAGTGTGTAAAGCTTGGTTTTAGGGTATAAAGCAAAAACAATGAGAATCAATTAAAACTACATAGGTATACAGAATAAGAAACAGTGGGTTTCTTACACAAATATGTGAGGGAATTCCCTCTAAATTTCTGGGTCATTAGTTCATAACAGGTTTTATGAAAAAATAAAGAACAAAGGTGCCATAGTTTATTCATGGGATAAATTTCTGAATTAACACTTCTGAGCCATCCTCCACACCCTTAAGCACACTATAAATACATTAAAAAAACAATTAGTGTTCACATATCTCTTTTTGCTCAGTGCTCCATGCATTCAGGGTGATTCAGTTATGAGACTGACAGGCTCCTTGGGCATGGGGGAGAGATGACTTAAATAAGCCCTAACATAATGTGTAAGAAAACAATAAGATACATAGGATTTTCCTATAAGAAACTGAAACAACTTTTAGATGACAGGTCAAAACATTCATTTTAGCATGAAGATTTAAGGCATCTTTAAAATATTTAATGATGCCCTTCCAAGCCAAGACTAAAGTCCTAATTTAATATGTATCTAGTAGTATATCTGTGTGTGCTGTGTGATTATCATGACTAATGCCCATAAACAAAAAGCATATTAGCATGTTGTCTCTGTGATGACATTTCTGTTTTTAATCCAATAGCCTGCTTATTTTATAGGTTTTGCCTTTATTAGAGATTCTTACTTACATGAAAGTGTTATTAAGATATACCATAACCACACACACACATGCACACACACACACACACACACGCACATCCATGCTTGTACGTGCATATACATACACGCATTGAGAACAAAAATTCAGACATAAGTGTGATTTATTGCCTTTCCAGGATCAACAAGATGCAGCTTTGCTGTACTAATAAGAAAATAAGAATAGTAGTTAGCACTAAAATAAAATTCATCAATAATTTAAGAACAGACGTGTAAACAGAGATACAACATGTCACTTTGATGATTATTAAATTAATTAGCACAGACATTTAGTCTTTGTGGAAACTTTTCATGTTAAAGATAGAGTCAAACAATATGCATTAGATGAATGGCTTACTTATTAAGGAATGAAAGATGGTTTTTAAGAACAGCTTAATGTGAGAGAGAGAGAGAGAGAGGGAGAGAGAGAGAGAGAGAGAGAGAGAGAGAGAGAGAGAAGAGAAACAGAGAGTGAGACATTGAACAATAATAGCTTGTGCAAAATAAGACCTTAGATTCTTTTTATCACAGCATAACTACTGTTGACAATCACTGAAGAGTAATTTATTTCTTGTCTTAACTATGAAAAATATCCACAGGTTGCTAAAAGTTTGATAAGAAAATCTGGAAAAGCTGTGACAATACAAGTGTTAGAGTTTATTCTTCTCTTGTGTTTCTCTTTAGTATGTGTACTAATACCTTATTGAAAAAAAATAAAAAAGTGAATTATATACATAAGTAGGCCTAAAAATAAATACAACTTTGATCTGGGATAAAATTGTGATGTGTGGAAAGAGGTGTGTATTAAAAGTCAGTCAGTGAAAGTGGCCCTGCTACTAACTGGCAGTTACTATATTTTTGGATAGGTCTCTTCGCTACACTTTGCCTCAATTTCCTCTTCTGAAAATAAAGGGGATTGGATTAATAAAATCTAAAGCTTCTTCACTTCTATGTATCTATCATAGCATAGTGATCTAATAACAGAGTATACACATATGTCAGGCCATAAATGTAACTATGGAAAGAATTTTTGCACAAGTAAAAGTGTGGGGATAACATTTGTTATTGCATAAAAGTTGAAGACAAACCCTAAAGACCCTACGTAAATTAGAAGCAGCATACTAAAGATATTTCAATTTTTGTTACTAGCATTTATCAGGAATTGAAAATTTGCAAAATATTTTATCTATGTGTTATCTCATTGAATCCTTACATGCTTTCTATGATGTAGCAGCCACAACATGAATAATAAGATTTATATAGTGTTTTAAGGTTTACAAAGTACTTTCATATACATTATTTCATCCGTAGGCATCTGAAAGGCAGATGCTATTGTTATCTTATTTAAATAAGAGGAAACTGAGGCAGAGTTGTTAAGTGATTGATTAAGGTCACGCAGGTAGGAGATAATGCCAGATCTCATTCATTACAACCACATTACCTCTCAAGAAGAGTTGTGATTTTGCAAATGTATGCTCCGTCCATTGGTATAGGTCGGTCTGTAGCTTACCAAATGGTCTTCAGAAGTTTCTCTGCTTGAAAAAACAGAACACATCACCATGTTGCCAACCAGTTAGTATGTCAATCCTAAGACAAAGAGTAAACAATCCAGTAGACCAAACCAAAGAGAAAACTTGATATTAAATTTTAAGGTAATATAACATTTCTTCTACTAATATGATTTCTTAAGTGTCAAAATAATTTTCCTAAGGATCAAGTCTAGTTATATTCTCCTATTCAGATTTCTTTAGTAATTCCTTATTTATCTATAGAGTATAATAGCATTTGGTTCTTCACAATCTGGATCCATCCTTCTTTTTTAATCTTACTTCATACCACTCTCTTTCACATACTTAATTTTCTACAGTCATATTAGACTACTGAAAAACAGCATAATAGAGTACCTAGAGAAATGATTTCGGTCCCAAATGGCCTGTCATCCCTTTAATACATGCTGACTTTGAGATGGAGGTGGCATTAAAACTCTATGTTTTATCTATTTGCACCTATCTAAAAATTGCAGATAAAGTGCCAACCTTCTCAGATAAAAGGAGTTTCCTCACCACAGAGTTCCTTATAAGAAAGAAACCATAGATCCAGCCCCTTTTGTTGTTGGACTGACTACCTGAGGATCCCTTATTTTATTCTTAAGTTGGCCACCTTCATGTGTTTGCCCTGGTCATCCATGCCTGGCAGATACTTTCCCTCCACATCTCTACTCTGTAAAAATTTTATCTTTCTCTAAAGCCCATGCCAAGTGCAGCTGGGTGGCACAGTGGATACAGTACTGGGCCTGGAGTCAACAAGATTCATCTTCCTGAGTCTTCAGATATCTAGTAGCTGACCCTGTGCAAGTCACTTAACCCTGTTTGTCTCAGTTTCCTGAACTGTAAAATGAGCTGGAGAAGGAAATGGAAAACTTCTCCACTATTCTTTCCAAGAAACCCCCAAAAAGGGCTCATAGAGAATCAGACAAAATTGAATTATTAATAAACATTTATTAAGTACTTACTATTTGCCAGACACCAAACTAGCAGGAAAGCAGAAAAGAACAAGCATTTATTTAAGGCCTTTTATGTGCCACTTTAGAGATATTGTCTTATTTCATTATCCTAACAACCCTGTGAAGTAAGTGCTAGTATTATCAATAAAAAGCTGATACTAGGGTTAAGTAACTAGCCCAAGTTCACACAGCCAGGAAGTGTCTGAAGCTAGATTTGATCTCATGTCTTGCTGACTCAGGCCCAGCATTCTCTACACTCTGATCAACTTCATTGCCAAAACAAACAAATAAACAAAAACCTTCCAGTCTTTTACCTATTATAGGGAAAAGTAATATTCCTAAAAGTTTGTACTTTTTTAAAGTAGACAGTGTTGTTCTTTTCTCCGGTGTAGCTGGAATCTAACAATATAAATACAGTATTTGTACTTGATTACAGGGGAAAAACACATTTTATGGTTTTCACCATTGATCTAATCTTTGGCTGCTCTGCTTGGCCTATGAACTTGGTGAATTCTTTTATGAAGTAGCTTTGTTCCTTTTATACTGGAAGCAATTTTTTAATTTTTTTTAAAGGTTGCAGCAGAATAACAAAGAATGCAATGAACTGGTTTAAGTGTTTTTGCTCCCTTTGAAATCATGGCTTAATTTTTTGATCTCTTTCAGGAAGTTGATGGCAGTAAAGTGATGTCTTCATTTGCCCCACATAACTCATCTACCTCACCCCTGAAGGCAGAAGAAGGTGGGCGTCAGAGCGGAGAGTCATTGTCCAGCACAGCTCTAGGGACCCCGGAAAGGCGTAAAGGCAGCTTAGCCGATGTTGTAGACACCTTGAAACAAAGAAAAATGGAAGAGCTCATCAAAAATGAACCAGAAGGTAAAGACTGGAAAATAGACCATATTTTTACTTCTTGTGGATTTTATTAACTCTAGGTGATAATTTTTGCCTTCTATGCCCTTTTAATTTTTTTCTGCCTTTTATATTCCTCTGAATAAGTTTGAGTAACGAAAGCCTATCCTTGTAAATTCATAATAATTTAATTACTTTTATCAGAATTTTTCAAGTGTTTTATAACATTTTTATCACTTGTATATGTCGTCCTTGCAAATTTAAATAGTGTTATCTTTATAACTTCCTTGCAATTTTAGATAGAGTTATTTTCATCTTATTTCTGGGGAAACTGAGGTGCAAAGAAATTAGCTTCAAAGAACAAAAATAAAACTGTGGATATAAAGTCAAAAATTAAAGCTATTTCTGCCAAACATGTCAACTACTCTTGTTAATTGCCCTTTATATGTTTGGTTTATTTAGAAATGCAACAGTTTCTAGTTAGACTGAATTTAGCACATTCTGTTAGAGTCTGACAAAATTTTGTACCGCCCTGTTTTAAGGATAGGGACTGGATCTACCTGAGGAAACTCCTTCTCCTGGTATAGGCTGATACCTATATTCCTATAGCGTTCCCTAGTGTGTTGACAGGTTAAATGACTTACCCACTGTTTTACTGGGGCAGGGCTTAAACCAAGGTCATCTCTAGCTCTCATATTGACTCTTCATTCACTACAACATTCTGACTCTTACCTCTTTCTCCCTATGCTTGGAAATCAGTCTTTCTTTCCTTCTAATGAATCGTTTCATTGCAATGATCATTAAAAGCCCACTGAAGTTCCCACCATGCCATTTACCTTCCATTCCTTCACATAATATTTATTCTTTATCCCTTTCTTTTCAAATGATATTTTCCAGACCTTGTTTCTCTTTCTGTCCTTAGCCCTCTCTTTTCCTCATAATGGGAGCCTCCCATTTCATAAACTCAAATCAACAATAAAGCCTTTGAGGCCCAAGAGCATAGCATATTGCTCCTTAAATGGTTCTGATTTTATTGGTGGATCTACTCTCTTCAGCAGTACATATTATACCTAGACATTCATTTCATCTTTTGCACCTCTTTTTTCATATTTTTTTTCATAAATCCTCCAGGTGGGTCTGACTAAATTCCAGGAAGCTAACTTTATATCGCTTACATTTCAAGGATACTCATGGAACACTATCTAGAGGGTTTTCTTAGATGTCAGTATATGTATGTCCCACTTACTTTTCTAATGACACACTTCTCTCTGAGACTCTTTAGTCTGATTCTTACTACTTTTTGTACCCTGACCATGTACCTTTCTATTTTCTTTTTTGTGACTAATACCTCTAAGTTTTAGAAGATTGTGGCATTCTGTTGTTTAAAGAATAATACGCTAATGGAATCACCAGAATAATGTCAGTATTAAAATGATGAGCCTTTGTGTATGGAGTCATTCAAAGCTTAGAGTCATTAAAAACACTGTGGATTAAAAAAAACATTTTGTTGATGCTCCTCTATTTTAGTATCACAGTTGCTTCCTAATCCTTCCCTCTTTTCACTAGAGAATTCTCTCTTGTCGCAAGGAGGTAGAGTTAGGGAAAACAAATGCATACATTGATCTTTTCTGACAATATATGTCTCACTCTACCTGCAGTCTCCTATCTCTTCCAAGAAGACTTCATCTGAAGACTCTTCTGAAGTCAGGATTGGTCAGTGCATCAATCAGAGTTGTGATAACTTTGGGGGATTGTTTTCATTTATATTATTTTGGTTATTTTTAAATGTTATCTTTGTTTTCCTCATTTAGCTCAGTCATACAGATCTTCCAAAAGTCCTAAGATTTCTTCCTTTTAAAATTTTTTATGATGGAATAATATTACACTAAATTCATTTACCATAATCTGTTCAGATAATTCCCTGTTTCCTAATTATTGAAACAACAAAAAGTGATTCTATAAATGTTTATCTAATATATGGCACTTTTCCATATGTCTGATTTCTTTGGGGATAGTAATGGTATCACTAAGTTCAGTGGTGTATAGGATTAAGTTACACTTCTAGTATAATTTAATTGTTTTCCAGAACAATTTTATCAGCCAATAGTTTCTCAAGTGGTTCACAGTGTGTTGATGTCCCACAGCATCTCCAACATTCACTGTTTAATCTGCTCATCTTTGCCAATTTGATAGGTAGAAGATAAATTCTCACAATTGTTTTCATTTATATTTCTCCGGCTATTTATGATTTGAAGCTTTCTTTCATGTGACTCTTGATAAGTTTGCTTTTCTTTTCAAGACTTCTTGTTCAGTCAATAAACATTTGTTTAGTACCTATTATGGGCCAGAGACTCTCCTAAGAACTGGCAACAGAAAGCATGGAACCGACAATCCCATTTCTTAAGGAACTCACATCTAAAGATGAAGACCATATGCAAACAACTAGACAAATAAGCAATAGATAGGATAAATTAGCAGAGAATTAGGGAGAGAAGACAGAATTAAAGGGAATTGAGAAAGCCTTCCAGTAGAAGGTGGAATTTTAGCTGAAGGAGAAACAGCATTCCAGGAATGGAGAACAGCCACTTATCACTTGGGGCAACAGCTGACTCTTGATCTTATATATCTGTATCCATCCCCTATATATCTTGACTATTATAATTTTATGTGGCCTATTTGTAGTGATTTTTTCCCCAAATGAGCAGCTTCTCTTATTTTCACTGCATTGTGGTACCTTGGACATAACAAATCTATATCAAGGCTATTTGTTGTAAAGAATTTTCCTCAATGAATAGATGTTTTTAATACATTCATTTTATTTGTGCAAAGTATTTTTAACTTAGGTATTTGAAATTATTAATTTTGTCTTTTATTATGACCTCTCTTCTTTGTTTGGTTAAGAATCTTCTTCCCAGTCACACGTATAATTCCATTGTTCTATTCTTAATATATTGTATGAATTTTTATGTGTAGGTTGTATAATTTTAAAAGAGGGAATGCATAGTTACAGTGGATAGAATGCTGATATTTGAGCCAGGAAAACCTGGCTTCCAGTCTTGTCTCTTTTACATACTGTCTGTAACCCTGGGCAAATCATTTAACCTCTCAGTGCTCTAAGCAACTCTCCAAGACTATAAATTGTACAGAAGATATCAACTAGCATTAAAAGAAATTTCTCATCATGGAATTCCTTATGTCAGTGACATCATAGGATCAATCCCTATCCATTTGAATTTTTTGTTATTTGGTAATAGATACTGGTGCAGACCTAATATTTACTAAACTACTTTTTAGTTTTCCCAGAATATATTGTTGAATAAGGAGGTCTTATGCCAGTAATTTGTCCTCTTCAACTTTTTTGAACATTACTGCTATGCCTGATTATATCAGCATCTTGCTTTCTTGATCTGTTCCATTGACCTTAATATTTTAACCAGGAAAAAATAGTTTTGATGATTATATCTTTGTGGTATAGTTTGAGATCTGATAATGCTAGACTTCACATCCTTTTTTATAACTTCCATCCTTTCCAATGTTCTCTCTTAGCCATTCATGACAGCACTTCCCCTGTGTGTGGCTGAAGTGGAGTGAAGGTACAAATTATGGGAGTTGATAAGGCTGAGAAACTTGAATACACAGGTTTAAGAGAAGGCATCAGATATAGAACTCCGAAATGCTGCTAACCCTCCAGTTCTCCTTGTGCTTTACTTTTCCTAAACCTATACTCTACCCTCACTTCAACCTCCAGTCAATAGACCTTTCCTCGTGGTGCATGACCATAACTTTAGTTTGGAGCTTTTTTCCAAATCTGTACACAATGCCTAATCAGTTCAGTTTTACATAGCTGTCTTCCCTTGAATCTGTTGCTTCCTCATTCAGTCACTGACCCCAACCTTGGATTATTCATACCACCTTACTTCTCTGCTGCTGAATGCTGCAGTTAGAAGTCATACAACCTAGCTAAATGGTTGTATCATTATACATTTTTGTTATTTAACCTCAACATGGCCTTCTTGGTTGCACAGAAGTCCTCTTACTCTTCTTTGATTGACTATATATCACCTTCATCAAAGCATATGTTTCAAGTGTTGTCCTCTCCACTCAAATATACCATTCCCAAAACTCACCAGACTTTGTTTCATAATTTACTGAGTAAAAATTGATAACCTCTGTTGTAAACTACCTTTCCTCCTGAAATCTAGAACTCAGATTCACTCAGTATCATCTCTTCCATTCTTAACTCTTTCACTTCAGTTTCTAAGGAAAGGATGTTACTTCTTGTCAAAGGCAATCCCTGTACTTATGCCCTTGATCCTATCCCTTCTCATACCCTCTAGGACCATTCTCTCTTTGCTTCAAGATCATTCCTTCCCTCTTGCTAATTTCTAGTCTCTCCATACCTGCTGGCTCCTTACCTGTACCTACAAACAGTTCTCATTATTCTTCATCCTCTGCAAATATGGCAACATTTTGCTTTATCAGTTCAATGCTTTTTATAGTCATTAGTAAGTACCATGAGATTTTGTATTCTCTGTGTGACTGTAATGATGTAACGTTCTCTAGAATGTTGCTTGCAGAAAAACCAATTTCTTTCTCACATCTCCACTATGGATATCCTTTGTATGTAGGCAGATTATTCTCATGAAGATTTTGTAGAGAAGACAAAATTATAGGCAAAATGATGTTTTCATTCACCTTCATCAGTAGTAACAATTCTGTGGGTTTTTTTCTAGACATTTGGTATTCTCCCCCCTTCCCCTTCAACTTTCTGCATGCGTGCTTGGTTTAGACCAGCAATACTTCCTATATCTGTTTTAGTTAGTCCCATAACACATTTATGACTTCTATGTCAGAGTCCAAATATTGTGACTCCACTCATATATGGGGCAAAGTTTGCTATAGAAAAGTCTGTAGAGATTTTCCATTGTTCCAGTGCACTAGAAATGTGTTTGGGAAAATAGTTTAATGTGGCATTAAGTGATATGCAACATAAAAGATACTCATTTAACTATTCTTAAGCTAAGCCTAGAACCCAAGTCCTACCATATATAGAGTCAGTTTCAGTTCAGTCTCTTAATCCTCTCTGTCCTTCCCAGTATCTTGTATGTAGTAGGTACTTAAAACACATTTTTCAAGTTGAACAGATTGAAATGTTCCACTAAAAGAAGGAGATTATTTTTATTTTAGCTCATTTAGTGTTCATAAAGAGACCCCTGACAAAAATTTTATGTGGCCATATAAATTAAGGTGAACGTTCAGTTCCAGGGAAAGAGAGAAATTAATCTCTTCATAAAATTAATTGTATACAGACATGTTAAGAATCTTAACATAAATTGATAAAAATGATTCCAAATGTTTTTGTTAGCCTTCTTCAGGTAATTTATACTTATTTCTGACAGAGGCAGGATGACTACAATAAATGTGAACAGGATTGGCAAAAAAATTGTGTTTTAAGCAATCAAATTATAGTTTCATTGATTGAACAAATATTTACTGAATACAGTTCAGGTGCAAAGCATTTCTGTTCCTTAGGGCAAGTAGGTGGCACTGTGGATATAGTGCTGGTCCTGGAGTCAGGAAGACATTTTCCTAAGTTCAGATCTGACTTCAGACACTTACTGGCTGTGTGACCTTGTGCAAGTCACTTGACGCTGTTTGTCTCAGTTTTCTTATCTGTAAAGTGATCTGGAGAAAGAAATGACAAACCGCTCTAATATCTTTGCCAAAAAACCCCGTGGGGTCACGGAGAGTCAGGCGCAGCTGAGTAACAGTAACAGTGCTGTTTCAGAGTGGATAAATTCCTTTTATCCTGTTTAATCCTAACTTTGTTATTGTGGAAATTACTAAATTATAAGGAATAAAATCAAAATTAAAATGATTGGGAATTCAAAACTGGGAAGGAAAAACACATGTTTCTAATAGAAAAGGAATCTAAATTTAAGACCTCTACATCACATGAACAATATCAAGCATGCAGGAATGTCTTTGCTTCCTACCATCAGAAATACCTCAATCATTGTTTTAAGGTATCAGTTCTGTTGGTACAGTAAGATAATTTGGTTTTGTTTAGCTTATCCAAACAGTAATGACTGGTGGACCAATAATGGGAAACAGGGACAGCCGTGGGACCCTGGTCAAGTCACTAACCTCTGTTTGCCTCAATCCCAGAACTCCATAGACAATACAGTCCACAAGAAACCATAGAAACAATTAAACATCAACAAAAATGATCAATTCACTAATTATTGTACAAGCTGTTCAAAGCTTTCATGGCATTCATACTATCTTTATTATCAACAAACTCACGAGTCACTTTCATACCTATGGCTTATTCATTTCTGGAGTAGGACCAAGCTTAGTGTTAACATTACTATCCATGTGGAAAACTATTCTCTATACTCATGGCACTTAAATTCTACTACCAACCCAATAATATTGAGAATGATTTTATTAAGTGTTGATGTTTTGGAAGAAGATAGTATAAGCTCATTACAGTTCTACCTAGCCTTAAATTCATTACCACATCTCCAAAATAAAGCTAAATATATCTTACAAATTGAAAAAGAAATGGAACCAACATCTATTAGTCTATATGAATAACCTCAAGGAAACATATTAAAACAGAACATTCACCTTATGGAATCTTTTCCTAATGATATCAATATGCTATTTGGACTTGATAATTGTAAACATTTTACCTAATGACAAGAAAAATTAGAAAGTGAAGAATTTGAGTTTGAATCTAGACATCACAATATCAGTGATTGAAGGCAATACTCACAAATACTTTGGGCTTCTCCAGCCAAGACACTGTGAGTACGAAGAAGTCAAGAGAACACTATGGCTAACTACATTAAGACACGTACTGGCATCCTTAAATCAAAGCTGAATAGAAAGGAAACATTTAAATCAATTAACAGTTTATCAGTCTCAATATATACTACATGTTCTACAAAATCAGCCATAATGGGTTTAGAAGGTATCATCAAAATTAATGAAACATAGTGCCCATAATCCTAAGAGAGCTATAGAAAGAATAACACTTCTTTATGTGAAAAGAGGGCTAGAGAGTTGCTAGACATTCTCAGATTACATGATAACCAGATCAAAAACCTAGAGAAAAAGTTTTAGAATAGGAAGTTTAACTTCACTAAGCAGTGATCAAAGCTGATAACAAGTATAAATCACTGGGATTGGCAATTGTAATTTAAAATGGTTTAACTCCATATAGATGACTACATAAGATCCAGGAATATAATCAGAAGGTTCTCCTTAAGTGACATCTGCATGAACTCAGACTACATTATGTCCACAAAGATACTCAAGACAAATGACTGAGCCATGTGCATTTGTTTGTGGAAACAGAAGGGTTTAAGGTGGCATTTTGTGCATTGACACCAGACATAGTACTGAGCCTGATTTGTTTCTATTAGCTGTCACCATCCCAAACATTCATACTGAGTAGGAATGAATGTCCCAGCACTGAATACATTTCAAATACTGAATTTTGCGCTTCACAATATGTACAGCAAAATAATCATTTCTTTCCTTTAGTTGTGTTCCATTGTCTTTCGAAGGCCATTAAAAGGAACATCGAGTTGTAGCAAAAATTTCATTAAGCCCTAGTTAAATCTGCCCAAAGAACAGGAAAATAAGCATAGAAAAGATTTCCTTCTTCCTGCCTCCTCTCATCAAAAGCAAACTAAGTAAAGTTCACAAGTTAGAAGCAAATGGCAAATTGTGTTACAGAAAAAGAAACTACTAAGGGGAATCTCTTAGAATAAAAATTAGACTCGTATAAGGGCTTCAAAAAGGGGATGTTTGCTCTAACATGACTTTCCTTTATCCAAATTTTTTAAGTTGTAAATAGAACAAAAACACATCTAGGTGAGGCTTTATTTTTTTTACTTTTTATGCATATTATTACTTTTTATCACTATATCTGTCTCTTTGAACCTTTCCTTTTCAAGGAATATGTATTTTTATATCTTCTTATCTGACTGAGATCACCCTCATAATACAGAGAATCTCTCCACAAAGTGAATACAAGAATGTTTGGAGTTGAGAGTTTATTTTAATCATTGCCATTAATGTGGATCTATTTAGTAGTGCCAAATGAAGGTGCTGAAGTGTTCAGGACTGTTGTTATCATGCTGTCATCTATAATCCTGTTTTAAGACCACAAATTCAAGACCTGTCAAAACTTTTTCTCCACCCATTGGAAATCATTAATTTTGATTCATTGTTGTTACCTTTATTTGGTGTACTGTCTTGAGTGAATATTTTCCCAGCTATCCTCATCTTCTCAGTTCTTTCATTTTTTGTAACATGCCTAGACATATAAAAGCCCAAGACCTGCAGGGTATAGAGCTTATGCTGGCTTTATTTTACGTATCTTGAAATAGGCAAAATATTATTATATTTTCATCTTTTGTTGTGTGCTACATTACTAAGTGTATTTTTTTTTGAGGATGACAGATCCCTGGTGCATGATATTTGGTCTTGTGAACATCCCCTATAGGTGATTTGTTTTGTGTTTAAGTTTATGTTATAAATCATAACATCTGTTTCACTGTAATTTAAATGGATGCTATTTCAGGAGCCCTTTAGAAAATAAAGTGAAACATATGGAGTAATAATCTAGCTGAGACAAGAATTCAGAATTTTCAACTGATTTTATCAACTTTTAATCAGTATTTCTTGATAAGGAAATCAGATCTATCTTCTTTGGATGCAAAGATTCAAAGCACACTGCTCATGGATCCTTTAAAATTGATGGTTGCTTTAAAATCACATCCAAAGAAGGCAGAAAATGATAAAATGAATAAATCCAAAAGGAAATCCTAGTGATTCTTTCATTGATTACAGTTTCTGTATTTTGTTTTGGTTTTCATTTATTTGTTTAGGTATTCACTGACCTTTTTACTAAGTACTCGTCAGAAAGATCTGTAAATTATGTTCTACTGAAGGACAAACAAGGACATCTTTCAATTGAGAACTTATAAATTCTTTTACTTGAACTCTGCTGCTATTGAAAGTTACCCTCAGTATGCTGCAGTAATATACTTGTCTCTGAAACTTATTCCCTCAAATTTCCTCCACTTTAAAGAGCTAGCTAGACTCTCAAATTTTTTAGAGGCTACTGTAAGGAAATATAATCACAAAATTGTAAATAAAAAAAGAAATGAAACACAATGAGAGAAAGTGATAAATTCTTCAATAGAGTCTGAATCGTTCAGAAACAAGTGTTTTCATGGTAGATACAGGGAGCTGGGGTTGAAGCCCTGACAATTCTTACGTTAAGGAAAAAAAAGTAAAACTTGTTCATTTGTCCCCTCCATTTTTAAGTGAAGTGAAGTTCTAACAGTTTATCCTGATAAGGTTGATTTCAATGGCTACTTTAAAGAATTTACTCAGCTTCTCATCCCAGTCTTTCTGACTTAGATCTGCAAAGGTTCAGACATAGCTTTGGGGTTTTTTCCTTTGATAAAATGTCTGAGCTGCTGATATAGCACTTTACTTGTACAAGGAAGCACTCTGGTCAAAGAAGATTATAATTTGTTATGGAACTTGTGTTTTTTCCTGGAAAAAAAGGATGGAGTTTTACTTTGTTAGAAAAGCCCTATTTATTATAAGGTATCAGCCATCCTAAGGATTTAATTCTTCACCCTTATCCTTCTTTGAAGACTAAAACTCCTTTACTCTTTTTTTTTTGCTTGTCATTTTCTTGTTTTATTTTGCCGCTGACCAAAACATGAGTTTGTCTACTGACACAACTATACAAATCCCTCCAAAACTCTCTTTACCCAATTTTTTTCTGACATCCCCCAAACATTTCATACTAATGGAGTGGCATTGCTTTTTGTGTCCTTGGCAAAAGCTGTCAGTTGCAGAATGTTATTTTTAATGCATGGACCACTTTTAGAAGAGGCTTTGACTGAAACTGTTAATTTAAAAATACACATGAGAGGAATGTGCCAGCTCTTTTTGTCTGCTTATGAGCCACAGCTTTGGGGGATGTCATTTATTCAAGATACAAGAGCAAGCCACCTGTTTCTGAGGCCTCTTGTCCTTCGTATTAAAGGTCCAGGTCCTCGTTGAATAGTAACACTCTAATCTTGGTCAACATACACAACAATTACCCAAAACTGATTTGTCAGGCTAGCTGGAGGATTTTTTTTTATGTGTGTATGTTTCACTCTGCTACCCTCAAGGCACTTGTCATGACCGTGCATATTAAAATTAATCAGACCTCCCAGGCCTGTTTGCCTCTGTATTTTAACATAAAGAAGTGGATATCAAGAGTTTGTACTAATTAAATAGGCCTGCTTGGTTTTGTTCTAGTGGGTACTTGGTCTTTTTTTTTTATTTTAATGGGAGATTCTTGTGAAAAAGGCACGACCAGCACTAGAGTTAGTGAAGAGCTCACTTCAAAGTTTTCTTTGCCACCTGCGCCCAGATTTCTGAGGCCTGAAGGGCTCCCAGGGTGCTTTTCTTAACTACCCTTAATGTGGATGAAAAATATGGCCAGTGAATGAAGTATTGATGAGGCTAGGGGAAGGCTGGAAGCCAAAATGAAGATTTGACTTGTATATTTTAATGCTATTAAGTGAGCCTATCTTGTTCCTTAGATCCCAAACATGATTGTAGGTTTGATGAGGTATGGTGGGTATTTGGGGAAGGGCAGAGGCTGAATTGCATAGCAATTTTCTCATTCCTTCATGCCCTGGACTTAAATGTAGTAGTGATGATCCATTTAATTTAGTTTTTAAGTAATCCACTCATATTAGGTACAAGCCATTTGAGATAAACATTTCACATACATATAAAATAATTGCTGCCCTGAGAGTTTCTGGGCATGGTCCACTTTTCATTGGTGATTTACTTTCTCATACTGAGAAACAATGGGGATGCTTGTCACAGTCAGGGATGAATGGATATCCAAGAAAACATATGTAATATGATGAGATATAAATCTCATACATTAATTAAAAAAATCAAATATAACAAAAAACTCAGGATTGTATATATGACATGATGAGTGAAGTAAATTTGTGAATCAATATTAAAGGTATGTGTAGGTTTAACTGGATTCCAAACTGCATCCATGTGGAAATTCTCTCTCTCTATTTTTATATCCGAATTATTTATTTAGCCAAATGGTCTCTAAAAGCTTAAAACTAATCCTAATTCCTTATTACTGCTTTGGTAGAATACAGTTTAGATAGATCATTAATAGTAAGAATTTTTAAAGTGAACATTTCCCTTTGAAGTTTTACATTGTTTGGAGTCAACTTATAGTCACCACAGAGAATTCTCTGTCATCCTTATGGGAGAAGGTACTATTCTGGTGCCACCTTGTCCCTTCTGATGAAACTATCCCTCCTCACAAACTAAAAAAAAGGGTCAAGATCTCCCACTTGCTTTAGTAATTGTCTTAGTACTAAGTGAAATTAAAGATATTTAATAGGAAATTCTTCAAGGACAAATGCACATCCATTGATTAACCTATCTGCTCTGTTTTTATATACTTGTGCAACCCGGTGTCTAAAATTGTATCAGCAGTGCCAAGCATCTGCCTGGTGCTTGATGGCATCATAGAAACCCATCCACTGTTTCACCTTTGTTGCTACTGGTTATTTAATCATACAATGCAAACGGTTCAGTGTGGGTGTATATGAAATGATGAGTGAAAAAAAGGACCCTGAACAGGTAAATACATCTTTCATCATTTCTTTTGTTTGGACTGGTCATGGTACAATTCTTGGTCAATAGAAATGGTTTGACAGCTCTGCAAAAAGGTGAGCAACCTTTTCTTGAACCTTCGTCCTTTTTGTTTTGTCTCAGTAGAAAAGTTTTCTATTTGCTGTTCTCTTTTTATTGCAACCTGTCTTTTCAGAGTGGGTTGGTGTATTGTTATTTCAGTGGATATGACCCATGCACAAGATCGTGAAACATCATGTGTAGCTTTATCTCATATGTATGAAATGGGCATTTGAGAGGCTAAAATTCAAGGGTAACTTTGGTAGTCTGAAACATAATACTTTTATGCTTTTTAAAAAATGTCTCATTAGAAAAACAAAATAGGATATGATATAATACAAACTTTTCTTGCTATATAATGTGCTGAGGTCATTTACACTGCTACATATACAAACCTCCTTGGAAAGTTTAACCTTAACTCATTTTATATTTAAGATATCTCCTCCCTATGCGTAAATGTAGTATCAATGAAGAATGTATCGCATGGTGTAATTACTGAAGGGAGCAGTAGTTGGAAAAACAGTAATTGAATATGTCTACTTATTGCTAGAGGACAGTGCTACTACATCGATATTTAGGACCTTAACAGGGAAGGAGTGATTTGTTGTTTTAAGATAAATTCAATCACTGCTCCTTAGACCTTTGTTAAGTCCAAGTTATGCTTTGTTTTGTGATATGCCCAAGAAGTTTATACACCTCTACCTGCCATGAGTCATGTTAAGCTTTGGAAGATAATTACAAAAGAAAAATGTTAATGATCAGAATATTTTTATCATTCTTTTTCTATCTAGTTATCCTGCCTACCAATAACTTCTTTCTCCATTAGCTCTTCTTTTGTCAAATTTATATAAGTATTATATGTGTATATGTGTGAGTACATATTCATATGAATTTCTTGTCTCTTCTGCGCATTTTAAATGTTACAATGCATCTATGCTTATAGATGTATTATGTATTTTTAAAATGAATAAATATCTGTTCCTTTAATTGAGGAGTAAAACTTCAGATGAAAGGCAGAAATTGCACAGTGTAAATAGGAGTGACCAATTTTCAAGAAAAAAATAAAAATTAAAAAATAGTATCCATAAAATTGGTCATGAGTAATATGTTAGTGCTTGTCCTACTTCTGCTATTTAAGTTGGAAACCAATATTCTGATAGATTAGATAACTTCTACATTTCAATGCATCTTTTCACTGGGGTTATTTCCTCCTATAAAGATGACAACCACGTATAATTTAGAGGATGGTCTTACTATGACCAAAAAATCTGTTACCCAGTAGCTAACCAGATGATGAACCTATGTGAAACTTACATAGTCTGGTTGTCAGACAAAAGACATACAGAGCATCAGCTTGATTGGACCTATCCAAGCTTATGCTCCATTGGAATACCTTGAGAATCTAGGGTCACATTCCTTCCAAGATGGCACATTGGAGTAGGAATTAGTGGAGTTCTATCACTCATTTATGATGAGAATCAGAAAATATTGACCCTTCTCCCATTCTGCTTTTAGATTTTATAAATCCTGCAAAATGGATCAACTCAACTAAAAATGGATTGTGGTTATCCATATTGTTAGCACTATCACTTTCTTTGAAAATTACTTAACAAGGTAATGATAAAGAAAAATACAAAACATAACAAAAGGAATGGCAAGTTTTGTAAGCCTTATCTTTATGGCTACATGTTTTTCTTGCTTCTTAAATTGTGGTTTGCAAATTCCGGTATACTTTGACTACATGAATGTAGTTCCAGTGCTTCACAGTGGACATTCAAAATTAATCCAGCATAGAACTTTTTGATATATGTTATAGTTGGCTGTTTCAGAATTCTTAGAATTAAGAAAGACATCAGATGTTTGTATATGACTTCATGACTCTCCTTTCTATATGCATCTCAGGAAGCCCCATAGAAAAATACTAAGTTATATAATAGACACTTTACAGCTTTCCAACACTACTGAAATCTTTTATATTAACTTATAAGCGCTGATACATATATACTTGTGTGTATGTGTGCATATATATATGCATATATGTAACATATGTATATACATATTGCATATTTTTTGTGTCAAAAGCCTGTGATAACAATTGCCTCTTAAGTACTAAACATACATTATTGAATGAAGTCTATATTTCTACCACTTTGCCATATTCACATTTGCCAAAGACATCCTAGGTTATAAATTCTAGCATATGCTTATGTAAAATATATGAATAATTTATACTTGGTTTATTAATGAATATTATTTTTTAAAATAGGGGACTTTCTATAGGATTTAACTTCTTTTGCTCTTCAAATAAAAAAGTCATGAGTTAGTAATACTAGATTAGCTATTTTTCTTTACATGATATGTCTGTGTTAATGAATTTAGTGTTGGATACAATACATTCATTTCCCATTTCTGGCCCTTAATACCTGTATGTCTTGATCAAGTTGCTTAACTTCAACGACCTTGATTTTTTTCATTTGTAAAATGAGAGATTCTAACTCTTGAGCTTATTTCTCTGACTAATAACTGGGAAGTTGTGTGACTAATGGAAAGAGTAGGATACTAGCACCTCAGATATACTGGACGTTCCTTTCAGGCACAAGCTATTCCATTTTTATCCTTCTTCCAAGTACCAAGCCAAGTGCCTTGAATGTAGTATATGCTTAATAAATGTCTTCAATTGAATTGAAAGAGTACTAGACATGAGAGCTAAGGAAATATGTAGAGTTAGTTCTACTGTTTAGTAGTTATCTTAGTTTGAACAAATCACTTACATTCACTTTTTAAATGGTTTATTAAAAATTAAACTGAAATATAAATATGAATTATTTGGTTAAGTGGTTTGTAAAAATTAAACTAAAATATAAATATGAATTATTGTGTCCTCTAATCCTTAATTCCCTCATTTATAAAATGAGAAAAATTAAAATAAGGAAATTAAATGTGTGCCCTGAATATGAGGTTTATCATAAGCATTACATGCAAGTGTCTAGGATCATGCAGTAATATAGAGCATTTTATATTGATGTTAGGTACTACTACCACTAAGTGAAAATATCTGTAGTAATAACAGAGTGAATCCACACTCACTCTGAGGCTAAAGAAAAATGCTTGCACCCTTATTCAGTTCAGTTTAATGAAATATTTATTAAGCATCTGTTACATGCAAGTCATTTCATTAAGCACTAGAAATACAAAAATGAAACAGGATATTGCTATAATAGCAAAGATAAATACTCATACATAACTAAATTAGCAATAATATTTTAACTTATTTTTATTTATTTAACAGTTTTATTGTTTTATGAATTATATTTTTTTTACTTATACTGAACCATTTTTGCATTCCTTATGTGATACCAAATTTGTCATAGCAAATTATTTTATGGATATAGTACTTCAATATCACTGGAGGAATTTTTAAGTGGTTGAATTAATATTCACCAGTAAAATTTATTTATTGTGTTCTTTCTCTGCATTATATCTCCTTGGTTTGGAGATCAAAACAATATTTGCCTCATAAAAACAACTTAGCAGCATGTCTTCTGTCTGTGAAAATACCTTTTTAGGATGAAAATGTTAATTTCCCTTTAAATGTCTGATAGAACCAACTTATAAATTCATCTGACCTAGCATTTCTTTGTCTGTTTGTTTTTAATCTCTTATCGGTTCATTAATGGTTTCTCGATTTGCTTTTTCTGACACTGGGTTTATTTACAACCTGCATATTTAATTTTCGGCCATTTGATGTTTTTCTTTATCTGAATTACTTCCTTTGAATTCTCGGGCTCAGAGGGGGTATTGGCATATAATTCTGTATAAGACTTTCTGATAATTTTCTTTATTTAATCTCTATTGTTTCTATATTTTTCTTTTTTTTATTTTGGTATTTAGGTTTTCCTTTCTTTTTCCTATTCAGGTTACCTGGTGGCTTGTTAACAGTCTTTAAAAAAATAGAAGCTTTTAATTTTGCTTATTTGTTTTTGTATTTATCTATTTCTCCTCTATTTTTAAAGACTTCTTCTTTTGAAATTGTTTTATGATTGTCTCTTACTGTTTAGTGATGTGTGTTCATATATATTACTATATAATTTTTTCTCTGCAGAATGTTTCAGCTCCATTCTAAAATTTTTGTACATTGTCTGATCCTTGTCAATTTCAGTTCCCTTTCACATTAACTGTTATTTACCAATGTCTTTCTTATAGTATCTGTAGTTAATTTGCAACATTTATTATCTTAATTTTATATTAATTTCTACCCAAGTGTGCCTTATTAGATTTGTCTTTTCTTTAGAGCCTATCAAGTACTTTTTTATTCTGATTCTATCTTCCAAAATGTATAGTCAACAAATTTGTTAAATTTTCATTCTGTGCCTCCATACGAATTATAAATAAAACTGTTGAAGAGAGTAGGATTATAGATAGAAGTCTATGCCCAGTTATATTATGCCCAGTTATAGACTTTTCTCCAAGTTCAGACCTAATTCTTTCGTTACTACCCATTGTGACTGATTGGTCACTGCATCTGACCTTTCTTGACCATAGTATAATTCAAGATACATTGCACCAAATTTGGCCATGAAGATTTTATGAGATACTTAATCAAATGCCTTCCTGATATCCAGGCACACTGTTTATGACATTTCATTCTGTCTTTAACATTTATTATTATGTAGAGTATTGCATAGGTAGATAAAATAATTCCTTTTTTGTAATGAATAAAATGATGGTCCATTTTTAATACAGTTCATTTTTTGAGTCCTGAAGAATTTTTTCCTTTCTGTATTTGAAATATGGATAATTTTCTTTTTCTCTATAAATTGCTAAAGAGATGAAACATAGCATAATAGAAAGTTGTCTTTGGAACCAAGAAAACCTGAGTTCAAGTTTACTCATGGACTTGTTCTGACTTCACCACTCTGGAAAAGCCATTTAACCTCCTCTGACTTCAGGCCAAAGGTGTCAAACTTGCAACCTTCTCTAATGTAGCTAACTGCAACCAGATTAAAGTAAAATTGGGAAATTTTAACAAAATAAATAAAAATATAATCAAACAATTTGAGGTTATCTTTGTCAATATATGGATTATTTCTACTTGAGTTTAACACCACTATTTTAGGCAAATTTAAAAATGACAATGACAGAAAAGATACTGATATACATTGAGAGAAGGACTTTTCTTATCAGAGAATTCCTTCCATCAATGAAATTACAGGTCCAATCCCTTTTCCTAATATTTAGAAGATAACATGTTTCTGATGTATAATTCTATCAATTCTTCATACTCATCCTGTTAATAGGGTTCAGATATAATAGAAACAGTTCTAAGTTAAGGCATTAGTCTGCTATTAATCTTTTATATTTAATGTTATGTAAACTCTTGGCCACGTGAGTAAAATCACTGGTTTTTTACAGTTGACTTGACATTTCAGAATGTAATCTCATGCTCTGTAAACGGAAAGCATCCTCAGTAAAACTCCATTAGGAAATGGGACTTAAAGGGATGAAAGCACGTAAACCTGTTTCTACATGATTTTGATCTCCTCTGTTAGGTATCTATATTTCAAATATTTCCCATTCCATGTAGCTTGGAGATTATAATAGGCATGGCAATATTTATTTTTTTAAAAAACTGACATAATTTAGATGTTAATTTCCTCGTTGCGATTAATGTAAAAATAAGGGAAGAATGAATTGATTGAAAGTGTTTGTTGACTTAAAATTTTAAACTGGTTTCAAACTGAGTTCATTATGGGTATTAATCAACAGCTACTATGTTAAAGAAAACATTAAATTATTCCAACGATATTTTTGGATTTGAGGACTCTGTCTAGGGCAGTTCAACCATGACTACCTTAATTTTATGGCTGCTATCATATGTTTGTTTCAGGCAAATTTCATTCTTCTTTTGTGAATGTAAATGAAGTGGTGCTGCTTACTAGGGAAAATATATATTCACATATATACATATTTGTAGTTGCTGACAGCCCATTTCATGGATGCAGGACTCCTTAGAATATGAAGTACTAAACAAAGGTCTCTGAGTGACTAATACCCTGTTACTGTACTTAAAGAACGCTTTAGACCCTACAGACTGGTTCAGGAGAACTAAAATTTAAATCAGAAAGTCAGACCACCAATAAATATTGGACCTTTGCTGTTTGTTTTGCCACATATCCTCTTATGAGGTCATTGCCACCTCTGCATTGCCGTGAATCACTGAGTTCTGGGAATGTTTCAGAGTTAAAGTTGATTCATTTAAAAAGATCCAAAGTCAACCATGCAGTGAGTCAGACTCTTTCTCCCATTCTTTTTTCTCCTACTTCCCCAACACCACTACACTACTGTTAGCACCACCACCACCAAATTAGTAAGCCTGTGTGCTACACACTGTGCAGTGCCCACAGCATAGATCTGGAAGCAGAGGTAACAGATAAGATCTTACTTTCTCCAGTAATCCCTGCCCTGGAATACCTGGGAACCTAAATAAAAACTCAGTAACACAAGTCAGAGATGGGCCTTTTTTTAGATAAAAAGAAAAACTTAGGAAACCATTTTTGTTGCTGCTACCCCATTTTAAGCACTTCACTTCCCGCTCAGAGTTGTGAAAATCAATGAGAGATATTTGTAAAGCATTTAACAAAATGCCTAACAGGCTGCCGATTCTTAATAAATACCTCTTCTCTCCTTCCTTCCTTCCCCTTGCCTGTCATGAGCTGATCTAACATCTAGGTCACCCAGCTAGATAATGGAAGCCCAGATTGATACAATGAACCAATACCTTGAAGTATTCTCTATCTCTACTCAATTGCCTATAACAAATATTCTTTAGTAAATCTCATTTGAACACATAAGTTTCATGAGGGGATTTCTTCTTTTCCTTTCCTACCAAATTATATAGAGGCAGTTCGATGGCACAAAAAGTAGAATATTCAAATTGGCCTGGGCTCAGGAACACCTGAGTTCAATTTTGTCCTCAGACATTTATCTTGGGCAAGTCACTGAATCTCTCTCTGCCTCAGTTTCCTCAACTATGAAAGGGTGATGATGATAGCTCCTATCTCCTAGATTTGTTGTGAGGATCATATAACACATTATTGATAAAATGCTTAGCCTAGTGCTTCTCTTATAGTAGGCATTTAATAAATATTTCCTTCCTACTGCAGATAATGATTTAACCCATAATCACTCATTTGGAGAAGTATTTGCCCCAAAATGTAGGAATTAATATGACCAGGCATCTCATTTCCTTTTGATTTTAAGGAAAAAATAGCACTATTTAAGGGTCTCCAAATATTCAGATTTTTGTCATTGAGGATAAAATTATATGTGGATACAATTGTTCAAGCATGCTGTGGCTTATTAACTTCCATGACAGCTAAACAATTGTGCCCAAAGAACACAAAGAAATTATTTTTTAGCTAATCTTTTGTTGTTTCCAAAATATCTCCTGAATACATTTCCCTTGGAGCTTTTTATTTTATGTGACCATAAAAAGCAGTTATTAATTATCCATAGGATAGGTAGTGGTAAAATTTCAATTGAATATTGCTAAGTTTAAGTGTTATCCTATGTTCCTTATGTTAAAAACTGTGGAGATTTGTTCAGCACTTACATCTCTTAATAGCTTATGTCAGGCTACTTATAAGGATGTATGCTTAGATATGAATAGTAAGTGTGTGTCTTACACAAAGACACTACAAATGATTAGCATTTAGAAATTTTGTGAATGAAGACATACTTCCATTACAATTTGACATCTCTGTTTGAAAAGCAAACAGCATGTTAAAACATAATATACTACTTTCAAAAAAATACTTTTAAAACTCAGTTTTAAAGGAACTGAGTTATAGTAATGGTCTTTGGAGATGGTTAAAGGTTATAAGAGAAGACAAATGGAATTATCTTAAGGGCTTAATTATATGGTGTTGGGGGACAGATAATACATTTTAGTCTTCTTCTCTGTATGGTTTTAGAAGAGTAAAGATGTTAACAGAACATGCACTCCAGTATTTACACAATGTCTCTATCAACACTTTGCAAACTCCCTAAAAGAATGCCCTAAGTAACCTGTTCCATCTTTTAGCCATGCAACAGTACAAGAGCACTTTGAGCTGTTTTGATGAATATCCGGCTTGGATGAATTCAATAAAATGCTCACAGTTCCTTGAGATAGAAAACATGTTTTTAATGTTTAGATATAGAAAAACTCCTAGTTGTGAGGTTTGCTGGAAATGATGAAGACACAAGATAGAAGAATGTTTGGTAAATTAATATAATATGTCATATTATTTACTTAATATTAGAGGTGCTATAATAGTACTTCCACCCTAGAGACATTCTAACAAGTTCTTTGGTGGTGTGGTAGTTTGTGTGCTTGCAAAAGTAAACAGCTTATTCTTTTTTTGCATTTAGGATTCATCTCACCTCTCTATCCCATCTATCTGTCCATGTTTCCTTTTGTCCTGATACATAAAGCATGTGATGCCTGCCAAGGCTGGAGGAGTGGTTAGGGGGTGCCCTCGAAGGCAAGCAAAGCCTTTGTATGCCTATTGACATACTTTTGGGACCAGTTTTGTGGGTGTAGGTGTGAACATATGCACACACACACACAAATGAGGCTCTATGACATCAGTGCATAGTATTTGTAAGAAATTTTTAGTTTCATGAAGAACCTCATATGAAACAGTATCATTTTTGATCATGGCCACACAATGTGTATCAGTCAGTCAGGGCTTGAACCTGAGTGTGTGTGTGTGTGTGTGTGTGTGTGCACGTATATGTGTGTGTGTGTATGTGCGCACGTGTGTGCATACTCTCTCATGTATATGTATATAGTAAGGTGGTCTTTTGGCAAATTAAATCTTTCTAGGATATTAGGGCTCTGTGTCATTGGTACGATCCAGTTTTTGTAAAGATACCTTTCTAATCTGCTATCAGCCATTTTACAGCTATTGTTGTTACGCTGTTTTGGTTAGTGGTGATGATGGAGTGGGTAGAGTACTGTCATTGGAACCAGAAAGCAAGGAATTCAAGGCCTGCCCTTGATGAATACTAGCAACTTGACCCTGGACAAATCGCTTAACCTCTTAGTGCCCCCAGACGCCCCGGTAAGACTGTAATTGCAGAAGAGTGGCTACTCTGCCATGGCTAAGAGGCATTTCACTAGGCATTTTCTACACCAAAACAAAAAAAGGTTTGATGAAATACTTATATGATTGCATATGTCTATTTTTTAAAATCTAGAACAGTATTAAGTGATACATCTACCTGTTTGTGAATTGTGTTTCATTTACAACTCGAGAGTACTAACTATGGAATAAAAAAATAACTGAACTTGAATAGCACTCTACTAACATTGCCTTCCCTTTCTGGGCCTTAAGGTGACAAAGTCATACAATATAGCATTTCAGAAGTGGAAGGTATCTCAGGGGTCATCTAATCAAAATTTCCTTTATTCTACATGCCCACTGAATGGTCATCCAGCCTTTGCTTTCTGCAACTCTTAAATGAGGGGGTTGAACTACATCAGTGTTTTTCAAAGTATGGTATAGGGACCCTTGGGGGGTCCCTGAGACTCTTTCATGAGTTTTTCAAGGTCAAAACTTATAGTCATATTAATACTAAGACATTCTAATATGATAAATCTCAATAGATATAAGACACAATCCTCATTCATTTTGAATTGGACAAAGGGATCCTGAGAACAAATAGTTTGAGAACCATTGGACTAGATGATTCCTGAGGTCTCTTCCTTCTCTAAATCCCATGAATTTCAATTTTAAAAAGTAAATAATATTTGATTTTGTACACTTTTTTATACATATTGAAGAATCTATCCTGATAAAAAACTACCACGGTTTAAACTATCAATAGTCATTTTCTTGTTTCAAAGAATAAATTACAGTCAGCTTTTGTTTTCCTATGTACAGTCTATTCACAGCTTATTTAAATAATTTGGGATTTTCATTTAGGATTTTTTTTTTGTCAAGGTGTGAATTTCAAACAAGAATGTTCTTAAAATGATTCCCTAAAATGTTTATGAGTAATGAAATAAATAGTTTAACAATAATAGTTTAACAAAATGACAAAATAAATGTTATTGTATGTGATATATATAGAGAGATGTATAGATTCTATAGAGAGATATAGACATATATCACAGAGATTTCTAACTTCCTTAATGAAGCAAATGAGTGAAAAGTTGTATTAATTTAGGATAGCATGTCAAGAAAATACGTGCAGTTTCATATGTTCTAGAGAAAAATAAGCACACCAGTGACTAAAGGTATGTTGTTACCTGTGTAAACCATTAACTACTACTTATAAATTTATTTTTAATGCATTTAAAATATACAAACGCATAAACTCTCATCTATAATTACCTTTTCTGTTTGTTTACCTCTGAAAGCAAAAATATTGCACAACCACTAATTGATAGGCTATCTGTAGGTGAATGAGCTTATGCCACTGGACACATCCTTTTCCTTATCTCCTTTGGTTGTCACTGAAAAAGCTCCCAAGCTGAGACAGATGGCTGCTGGTTTAGTTGTGTGTGGGAGAGAGGAACTTCCACATGTGATTTTTACCATTTGGTAGTAATTAGTTTGTTGTATAAATTAACATTAACTGAACCATTCTTCAGGCATTGTTTGTAATTATCTTGACTTTGAGCCTTTGAGTTGTGTAAAGAAACAAAAAGCAGGGAAGAAAATGCTCCTTGTTTTACACAAAGTAGAGGAATCTATCATTAGCAGAATGGAACAGCTATTATTGTTGTATACCCAATAGACTGAAAACTTTGAAATAACCATAAAAGAGAAAAAGGCAAAGATTTTCCTTGAAGTTAATGGTTTAGCAATGCAATTAGAATTTCTGAAACATGTCCCCTTTGTTAAGAGAGGAAAACATGTAAAAGAAAAATGAAATACAGGAATTTTGGGTATACTGCCTTTAGCAAAGGCAATTTTAGTTTCCTTTGGTTTCCATTGATAACCACCAACAGAAAGTAGTATCTGTCTTTTCCCCTTTTCCTTTCTCCCTCTTCTTATCCAATCCTTTTTTGTGCTCCCCCTTTCTCCCTTTTTCCTTCCCTTTTTGTTCACCTGTCCCTAGTTCCCTTTCCCATTTTGGTATCTACCCACATCAGTTATGAGGAGGTTGTTATAAACTGAAGAGCTCTATAGAACAATAAGTTCTCATCATTTATATTACAGTTATTCTTCTTTCCTTATGTCACTTTTTTTCTGCTCTACCTCATTTATATAATACATATTGGCAGGTAGATGAGAAGTCTCTGAATGTAGATTTGTTAAGATTGCTTAATTGAATCTGTGTATTTGCCCAAAAGTTCAAAGTATTTTTCAATATTTTTGTGAAATGAAATCCCTGTGATGTATTGTATCTATTCAAGTGAGAAAATAGATTTACTAGTGGAATATTTGTACTCTAGGCCTTGATCTGTGTTGAAATCCAGAAGTGAAGATATTCTATAGAAAAGAAAAATAATGGAAATAACTCACTTAAACATTTGATATATTTTGTTTTTAGGTGTGCACAAGTGAAATTTTATTTTGGTTCTCACTAACAGTAGGTTTGTTCATAATCACACATAACAAATTGATATTTATAGCATATATTTTGTACTTCAGATCTTATCTATATGCTTTTCTTCTTTGGATATTGTGTTAGGAAACTATTAATAGAGATGAATGGTTGCTTTGCATATTTTGACCCAGAATAATTTAATTATTCCATCACATTTGGGGATCAACTGGGTGGCACAGTAGATAGAGTGCCGAGACTGACATCAGAAAGACTCATTTTCCTGAGTTCAAATCTGATTTCAGGACACTTACTAGCTGTGTGACCCTGGACAAGTCTCTTAACCTGTTTGCCTCAGTCTCCTATTCTATAAAATGATCTGGAGAAGGAAATGGCAAACCACTTGAGTATTTTTGCCAGGAAAACCCCAGTTGGGTTTATGAAGAGTCTGACATCACTGAGCGACAACAATATCATTTTTACTGTTTATAAGTATTATGAAAACCAGAACTTGGTGTTGACAGGAAAATATTCTCATTTATTTTATAAAGGGTTTTACTTCCCCCCACACACACTTTTAATAACAGTTTAGTGGGTCATAAACTCCAAGTCACCACTGTTGATTTACAACAAAAGGGAAATATCATCAGTAGCTAGTATCTATCATATAACTTCAGGAACATTCTAGGTAAAGAGTTGTAGAAACTGGAGGCTTCAGAAAGGGAAATTTATAAAGCAATCTTCTTCTGGAACTTCGTGGGGCTAACATAACGAAAATCACTTAATGGGGAAAAAATTGACTTAACCTGGAAGGAGAAAAATCTATACTGCATTTGTAGGAAGAAGCCTTAAGTAATGGTAGACAGAATACCAAGTTCCTGATAATGGCGTTTACTAGCTGTGTGACATAACCTCTGAGTCCAAATTTTCTCATTTGTAAAATGGGAATAGTGATGCCTATTTTACCTCATTCAAAGGCTGCTATAAGGCTCCCATTAATTATTTTTTTGTCTCTTACCATGCTATCATCATCTGAATTATCTACATGTAGTGAATTGAATTGTAGAACATAAATGCAGTCACTTAAAAAGCACTGAAGTAATCTGTTTGTGAGAAGTGGTTATTTGGCAGGAATATTTGGATGGTTGTGGGGATTCAGTCATTTTAGTTGAATCTGACTCTTTGTGGCCCTATTTGGCACTTTCTTGGCAAAGATATTGGAGTGGTTTGCCATTTTTGTCAGATTATTTTAAAGATGAAAAAACTGGGCAAACAGGGTTAAGTGACTTGCCCAGGGTCACACAGCTAATAAGTACCTGAGGCCAGATTTGAATTCAGGAGAATCTCTTCCTGACTTCAGGCCCAGTGTTCTATGTACTGCACCATCTCAGTGCCTGATATTTGCATAGGTCTACTATTTTAAAGTAGAAGTGTGGAAGAAAAATATTTTTTGGAAGAGTGCCTCTAGAAGACACTATTCCATCATGACTTCCTTGCTATTGTTGGATCATGTTCAGTCATGTCCAACTCTTTTGACCCTGTTTGGGGTTTTCTTGCCAGAGAGAGTGGTGTGGTTTATTATTTCCTTAAGCTCATTTTACAGAAGAGGAAACTGAGACAAACAGGGTTAAGTGACTTTCCCAGAATCTCATAGCTAGTAAGTATCTGAAGCCAGATTTTAACTTCAGAAGAGGAGTCTTCCTGATTCCAGCCTCAGCACTCTATCCATTGCACCACCTAGCTGCCCTGTTCTCCCATGAGATTTCTTTAAACAAAAGTATTTTCACTGTATAATTTAATTTGTATCAACCAAGGAGAAAAAAAAATGAAGACTGATATCAGTAAAGTCAACATCTGCCATTTCAAAATTAGCTATAAAATTCAAACTGTTATAATGTATATATTTTTAATCATTTACATTAAATAACTGGGAATTACCAAGTATTTAACATTAAATTTAATGAAAATAGTCTGTCTCCTTTTGCATTTTCCCCGGGACTGGTTGATAACAAAGGAATGATTCTCTTATTTCTTAGTTTTGGCTGTTAAATGAGAACATACATCTTGTATGTTTTCCTGTGTCCAGAAGAAAGAAAAAGGACTAAAAATTGTATTTGTTGGGTACCTCCTTTTTTTTCTTTCTTCATAAGACAAAAAAAATTTTAAAAGGAGATGGGATATAATTTGGAAGAAATTTAAGGGGGCCACTTTCATTGCTGAACATGGTATATGTAGATGGTGTTACCCCATGCAAGTAGTGTTAATTTAATTTAAGAAAACTAATGTAATGGGATGCTATTTGATTTGTGGAACATTAAGCTCTGAATGTTAGGTCAAAAGATTCCTTTGTTCTGAGGAAACCTATTATGAAAGTCATGAATACCAAGGTTACCAAATTTAACCTTCCACAGTAAATTTTTTGTCATCTCATGGGATTGGGATAAACACTTCTACCTCTAACTAGACTAAAGCCTTTCAGTCTCAACCTTTTTTTGAATATATGAGGGAAATAAAGCTCATAGAAACTCAGTGGTTGGGCCAATCTTGCAGAACTACTGAGTGGCAAAATTGATAATTGAACCTAGTTCTTTTGATTACAAATTGACTTCTAATATTCTCAGTGAAAATCTCTTGATATAAATATTTCTCTCCTAGAGTGCCCTTCTTCCTCCAAATATTGGAGGAATAATTAATAATCAAATAAATATTGACAGTGTTCTTCACAAGTATTAACTATTTTTTTTATTTTTTTTTATTTTGTTGACCAGGTAAAAGGAAAATATGACATGAGGTATTTTCAAATAAAAGATAAGAAAGGAAGTGGGGAAAGCAGTTGCAGTGGCTGAAAGCTCAAAGAGAATAAATTAATTAACCCAGGAGAATTTCTGCAATGTTGCAATGAGAAACTGTAGCTTTGAAATCCAGTGATCTTTATCCACTTTGGGGTTTGGGTCAAAGACCTTGGACAAGAGAGGAAAAGAAAAGGAGGGGGAGGTGCATTATAGAAACCAGATGTTAAAAACTGATAAAGGCCAACCAGCCCAAGCTGTTAAAAAATAACTCTACCCCCCATCAGAAGGTGACATTCTTTTCTGAAGTCCCTCTGTCCTTCGAGGAGAGAAAGGCACAATTCTGGCTCTGCTTTTTTTTTCATCTGGCCTACCTTGTCGAATGGCCCTGGAAGACTAAACAGGTGTTATCTACTTTTGATTTCAGTGCATTTAAATTAATCCTGTCAGCTCAGCTGTTAAAACAACTGTCATCTCCAGCTGTTAGTAATTTTCGACTGGGCACTTTTACAGGTTGCCAAGTTCTGAGCTTGCATTGTGAGTTTCTTTCTGAAGGCGCTACAGTAATAATTTGTTTTTTAAGAGGACTTCTATTGTAATGTTATATATTTGAAGTGATCTTAGTGTTCACAATAGAAAAAAATATCATCATGGGAAGCTCTGGAATATAGGATTAAATTGTGCTAGATACCTTTATATATGTAACTTATATATGTATATATATGTATGTATATGTACATACATATATATACTTTACATATTACATTATATATTATACATTATACATTACATATATACTTTATATATGTAACTTAACATGATATTTGATGTTGAGGTGCAAAGGATAGGTGAAGCAAATAAGAAATGATGTTATGCTTATTTAAGGTATTTTTTCATGTTTCCAGAAATATTTTCTTTGACTAAATTCTTGATTTTGATTCCCTTTATTCTGCTGAAATATATACATAAAAATTGCTGTTCTGATCTAAGCTTTCAAATTAAGAATTTTATAAAACATATTATTCTTGTACCTGTAATGTAAAGTCAAATCATAAAGTACATGTAAAATGTATACTTTCAGTGTTTGTGATATATTTAAATAGCCACTTTTTAAGTTAATTTGTTAGAAGCTGGACAAAGCTATTAGTAAATCCAGTCCATCAGCAGAAATTGTAAGCTAGTGAAAATGTGCAGTAATCCCAAATCGATCAAAAAAAAAGACTTTCATTTGCCACTGATGTAACCATCTGGAACCAATGAATGTTCTTCCTCTTCTAACCTTACCATATATGGAATAGAAAAATTATATCTTTTAAGTTCATTTTGTAAAGCTAGAATCTAGAACTTGAATTTTCTTATATATGAAAGATCCATTTTAAAAGTTGTGGTACATTCTAAAATTGGCTTTGTTAGGAGAATAAAGCTTTAGATTTTAAACATATTCTATGTGGGTTAATGATAAAATTACTCTAGTTGGACCTATCACATTAGGCTTGGTTTTTTTTCATTGCCCTCACTTATAAGGAATATAGTACTTTAAATCAAGGTTTAGTAGTCATGATTTCCTAACTTCAGATTAAGTAGCCTATATTTTATAATTATCTAATGAATTTACGTTTTCTATGTTTAAATGCAGTTGTCCATGTGTATAAATGCAAAGATATTTAAATGCATTTGTGATTTGGTATGTATGTATGTATTATGTATATATACACAGAGTATATATCTAAAATCTAAAATCTATCATATATAATCTACAGGCATATACAGTTAGATATGTATGTATATGTATTGTTTTATATATTTGTGTGTGTCTTTGCATGTGTGTGATATATATATGACCATGGTACCCACCTTAAACCAAACCACAATGCTAAGCCAAATCATATCAAAAGCTCAAATTAAATTGAATTAAGAATGTAGTAACTTTACATTCTGATCCTATAAAACATCTGCCCCCAAGAAGAACAAAAGTAATTAATATTTCTGTCTTTCAAGTTTTGAAAAATATATATATATACATTTTCTAAATTCAAGATTTAAAGTGATGGTGGTAAACAATCCTAATTTCTAGTAATTAGCACACATATAGGAGAAAAGTGTGTCATTTTAAATGAGTAAATGGTACTTTGGGCATTTTGATAATATTCAATTTAAATGGGTGATATTATTATATTGAATTCTTACAGATTGGCATCTTTAGTATCATGTGCTTGTCAGACTATCTAGAAAATGTTGATTCTCAGTTTCTGTTGTCAAGTTACCGATCAGATGAAGCATATATTCTGGAGCAACACCCTATAACTTGAGATAATGTAATTGGATCCATTAATTCTGTAGACTTAAAACTAGATTGGCTACAGGTCATATGTGTGTGTGTGTGTGTGTGTGTGTGTGTGTGTGTACATAGGCTATGAGGAGCATTGCTAGGTTCCTTGGTCAAGAGAAATGGAGGAAATGGAGACTAGAGGACAGGAATGGAGAGTTATGGGAGGTAATATAGGGTAAAATCAGACTTTCTCTCTGTCTCTTACCATAATGTTAATAATTGTAGGGATAAAAATAACCTACATTTATATAGCACTCTGAAGCTTATAAAGTACATCATAAACATTCTTTCATTTGATCCTCACATCAACCCTGTTAAGGAGGTACTGCAGGTATTGTCTCTCTTTTGTAGACAAGCCATAAAGCAGAAAGTGATGGATCAAGTTCAGTGACTCCCTAGCTTTCAAGGCAGGCCCTTCCATTTTAATTGTTGGGGTGTAGTTCCTAGCATCAAGCTTAAATTTACCTTTGTGCCACTTCTACCCACTGCTCTTAGTGCTGTCTCCTGCGGCTAAAAAGAACAAATCTATCCCTCTTCCACATGGTCTTCTGTTTTGAGTCTATAAACTGTGAGATTATAGAGTCAGTGTTTATGTAAGAATCCCAGATCTTTTAAGGGAATCATCTATTACACTTCATTATGCATACTTAAGGATAATCTGGGTTTTAATATTATATCAAATTTTGGTAATGAACCATATTTTATATACACAATAGGAAGTCACAATTTAAAAGAAGCCTACAGTAAATCCTTTAATAAACAGTGAATTCCATTTTGCTATGTGAATAATTAACTTCTATTTTATTTGCTTGGAAATTTGGATCTTAGTAAACACTTATTCCTAAAGATAGTACCTAGGTAGTTGTCTATACTTTTTATTCATAGGATTATCACTGCTACTGCCTCCTAAGGTAAAAAGGGTGAATGAAGAGTGCTTTATAAGCCAATATCATCTTCTGGAAGTTAAATGTCATGCAGATTCCAGGTTGGAAAATGAGTAATGGATGAAGAGGAAATGGGGAAGAATAAGAATGGGAAAGATTATGAATGTTTCTCATTGTCTCTGCCATTTTATTCTTAGTAAGGACATTAAAGTAACATAGAGTGTTGCTATGCAACACAATAATCTGTGAGCTCCCCTTGTGCCGAACAGAATTGTGTAGTCTTTGCAGAAAAATAAAAGTTCTGATAAGCTGATTTGTGCTTGCACATGTTGTGTTCTCCAAACTTATCTAATATTTAATTTGCGGTGGTGGATGTGTGAGTTGATATGTGTAAAATTATATATCTATATAAAGATACATAATGTACATTTATGCATGTTTGTTTTTTGCATTTAGAGATTGTTTTATGGAATACTGTGGCGACACAGCTCTTTAGTCTCAGTAACACCAATATTAGGGCAGGTAGGTAGCGCAATATTTAGATTTCTGGGCCTGGAGTCAGGAAGACCCATCTTCCTCAATTCAAATACGACCTCAGACAAGTGCCACACTAGCTGTGTGATCCTGGGCAAGTCACTTAAATCTGTGTGCCTCAGTTACCTTATTTGCAAAATGAGCTGGAAAAGGAAATGGCAAAGTATCTTTGTATCAAAGTATAACTATCTTTGACAAGAAAACATTAGATGAGGTCATGAGGAGTCAGACACTACTGAATCATAAAAACACCGATGTCCACAAATTAATATCTTCTTAAACTTGTGGGGTCTTCTTTAATTTTTCAGAAAATGGTAATTATAACAAATTTAGTTTCACTAAAATGATTTTAAGTAAAATATAATAAAAATCAACTAACTATAAAGGATCTTTTATTGCCAGGTTTAGATATTCTCAAGTTCTTACTAAGACTTTGGGATAGTATAGGTAACATGCTTCCTAAACCTTCCTAATTCATGAAATTATTGGAGGTTCAATTGGAATAAGGAAATTGGAGATGAATTTTCATAGGTAAGGCTATGGTTAAGGAAATGGTATAGTTCCAAGTGCTGGTAAGAACCAAGGATTAGACATGATAAAATGTAGCACAAATAAATATCTTGGTTGAGGAGATAGAAAAATGGTGAGGTCAGGGCATTAGAAATATGACTGTTTTGAAGTCATTCTCTCAGTAAAATTGTCATTCAGTAAAATTAGTCTTTTTAAAGAAATAGTAAATAACAACAGGTTATAGTTTCATGCTTTTAAAAAGTGAAGTAAGAGAAATGTTTTGAGGTCAGTATTAAAATCATTGAAGAATATGAAATGGTCTTAGGTTGGTAAATGGGGAAAGAGTGATATACATTCTTGACACTGATTCTAAAAGATAGTTTGCTGAATAATATTGACAGTACAATGACCTAGAAGGAGCAATGGTGGTTCCTCATAAAAAGAAGATAAATTTTCATGGGAGAGAATTATTAGAGATACAGTATACTAAGAGGGGGGAAAAAGTCTTTTTCAGTTAATTCAAGAATGGAACTAGGTAAATATAGAAATTGACTAGATAGAAATAAGGAAAGTAGAAAAAAGTATTCAGGGGAAAAGTTTTTTGTTAGACCAGAAATTCTTAATGCCAGGGATGGGAAAATAGGAAGACTAGAAGGTAAGGTAAAAGAATGTTAGCTATTTGAAGGGGAAATATTGGGTAAGCAGAATTCAATTCCTGGAGGTTTGTCTAAATAGTATTTGAGTGATATTGAAACTTCAGATTCAAACCAGCTGTGAAATGGAATGAAAATCTTTTTCATGTCTCTTCTGTCATCATCAATAAACACTTTTCCTTCTCAGTAGTTCGTCATTCAAACAAAGTTTTAATACCACAAATTCATTTGTCAGGATTATCAAGAACAGGTAGCCTGAAATTCATTTTCAATGCTTGTTCCCAAAATACAGTCTTTCCATTAGTGCTTTGTAGTATCATTTCTCTAATAAAGTTTAGATTTTGGAGGCATAGTTAACATTTACCCACACATATATATGTGTGTATATATCTATTTGTGTGTAGATATATGGAGTTATGCATGTATTGTAGTGAGGGAAATGAAGTAAACCAAGGAAACAAATTCCAAGCAATGCAATTTATTGCCAAGGCTTGAAGTTGCACAACAAATTGGTTCCAAGACCCCTCAGCAGGCACAAGGACCCTGAAAAGACAATTAAAGTGATTTTTATAGTAAAGGACAGTTTCTATTTTTAGATGTTCTGTTTTTATTTTGGGGGAGTTTCCAGTGCTGACTGGTTGTATTCACCTGCAAGTCAGTTAGAAATAGAATAATAGCTAATTTCCTTGAAATGACATGATTTACCAAAAATAAATAAATAAATAAACAGCTCAGTGATACAGAATTTGATTAATCATAACTCAGGCTCTTCCTTATGAGTCAGTGAAGAAGTCTACAACTATGTGATTTTGTGAGACCATATGGGCTAAAGAATCTGTCTCAATTTGGAGGGAGGAGATGAATTCACTTGTGTACTGGGTCCAGTCTCTCAGTCTCAAGGCAGAGATGTCTAGCTGCTTGCTGTAGTACAATGATCACTATATGTGAAATTAGAGACCCAATGGAACTTTATTCTGTTTCCCATCCTGTTTTTACAAGGGTTTAGATTGAAACTACATCCCCATTAATTAGAGTTGCTTCTCTTTTTAACACCTATACCACCATACACCCATGTTTCTGGTAGAATTTTTCCATGCTAGTCTTATAGTATGATTAAAGACCTAAAATGGTGGGACCAAATAAGGAATTCCACAGGTGCCAAGCCAGTTGGAGGTAGAAAAGAGTAGGTAGGCCTTATCATTACAAATAAAAAAAATCACCTGGTGACACAGGCTCCATGAGACTTCAGAAGGAAAAGTTTATGTTCACCATAGGGTTTTGCCAAAACTGTCTTGTTTTGTAGCATCAGTCCTAGACTCTATCCAACTCAATCCAGCTAGACCTACTTTACATAAGGTTGATTAGGGAAACATATAGAGGTATTACAGTCTTTGGCACAGATAAATGGATCCCTTTTAATGATATTAGGGAAAGGAAAATTATTAATTCAGTTATCTATGTTATCTAAATCTGGAGTAGCAGTGAGATCTTTCTCCTTTTACACACTACAATGGAAGCTAGAAACAACTTTTAAAGAGATAGCCCTAAACTTAATAATACTATGAATCCTATGGAATTTAAAAGCTATTTGGTTTTCCTTGAGGGGGATAAAGGAAATGCTCTTTGAGCTTTTTAGCATCCTTTTGTCATGGGTATTCAGATTATAAGTGGCCAGAGCAAAAGGTGTAAAAGCCCTATTTAAAGGTGAAGGATCATATTCTGCAAATGCTCACAAGGTGTAAACTAGCAGTGTCGACCATAGGCAGCAGCATTGAAGGGATGCTGATTAAATGTTTAGCAAGTAGGGCAAAAGGCACACTTATGGGCAGGCACACTACAGGAGCGATGTCTACAAACCCTCCTAACAGAGTCTACAATTTGTTGTGTATAAAAATGGTCCCTTTTATGAACAGACAGATTTACCCAATGATAAACACTCCAGGGGAGGAGCAGTTTGCCTGCTTGTTTGTCATGGAAATACTGGTTCCACTTTGTAGTTTCAGAAACATAGTAAAACAGAGAGAGGTCATATTTCCAAAAAAGAGAAAGATGAAACACATGGGCAGGGCCTTCAGGGTGGTAAGTTTTGCAACTGCATCATCAAGGTTGTTGCCTCTTAAATAAAATGGGATTGGTTCCACCGGTGTAGACAGGACAATGGACAATGGCTAGGGCATTAGGATGACTCAGGAACATAAGAAATAAAAGATCTTTCATGAAATCTGAATTCATAATGACCTTACCAGCTAAGGTTGAGTCCCTTTTGCCACCAAAGCATCCCAACAGTATGACACACTGGTATCAGAAAGTCTGAGTAAGAACCACAAGCTCAGGAACTTGTCCACTGAGATTAGAAGGCAGAGAGGCCAACCAAAGAGTGTCATGGTCAGACACCACAGCAGCACCAGAATATCATCTCTTATAAAAGAAGACCTGTTTGTATACAAAATATAATCAGAATTTTGCAAAGGGGGTGTTGGAGAGATTTTTGTGAGCTTTTATCGGTCATGTTCATTACAGAGACAAAGTGATGCAGTACACCCCTGCAACTGGCAAATTGGGAAGCACTGTAGCAGGATTTAGAATGGTACATTGCTTGAGAGTGATATTCTCTTTACCCAGCAAGATTACTTTGTATTGGCAAGTCTCTGATCAGAAAAGGTATGAGTTTGGTAGTGAAGTAAGAGGGTCTCAACTTTGTGAAGACATTCTGCCTTTAAAAGGGCTACCAGAAAGAGAATACAAGTTTTCTTTGTCAAAAGTGAAGTGGTGGCCACAGCCCATAGGCAAGATGGAGGACCAGCAGTCAGCCACAGCATCAAGGTGAGTTTAATAATGAGTTTGCAAAAGAAGCAAAGACGTTACTGTAATCTTGGAGCTCCAGTGCAGTGGTCAAACACAAAGCCATCTTGAGATCCACAAGAGTGGAGAGGTGTTGATGTTCAACTTGCAAAGGTTCTGGAAACATGGTATTTAATGATCTCTCATTAGAATGAGACAATATCCAGCTGCCCTGAAGATAGCATGAAATTGTTTCTTGTTAGTAGGAAAAGATAAATCTTGCAGATCCTTCACATACTTAGGAGAAACAAAGCAGGAATGAGCACTGGTAGATAGAATGAAACCAAGATATTCTTCCTGAGGGAGACACCACTGAATTTTTAACTTGGAGACTTTTTCATCCCCTTTGCTGCAGCTGAAGAAGATGACAACTGTCTTCCTGAGAGATACTGGCATTTTGGGCCACAAAGATATACTAGATAAGAAAGGAGTCCTTGAAAGTAATGGAAGTTAAATCCTGCTAAGATCTGAGAAAACAGGGTAGGGCTTCCTGTGTACCCTTGAGGTAAACAAATCCATATATATTTTATGTTCTTCCAGGTGAAGGCATACTGATTATCTGGATGAGTGGGGATGCTGAAAAAAAGTTGAGCAAAGAGCTAACACAATAAAATGGTTAGCCTCAAAAGGAATTAAGGAAATGATACTGGTAGGACTGGGTACCACTGTGTTCCTGGATATCACATAAGCATTAACAGTGTGCCAACCCTGTACAAAGCAATAACCAGATTTGCCATCTGAACCTGGTTTAGGTTTCTGAACAGAGAGGACAGAAGTATTACAAGGAGGATTTATATGGAGCAATGATTCCTTGATCCATGAGAGAGTCAATAATTGGTAAAATACCTTTGATAGACTCCCTAGACAAAGGATGGTGAAGAACAGATGGTTGGGGGGTCCTCCCTTAGTCTGATGGGAAATGGATCCATGGATTTTTAACATTCCTACATCTGAGCATGAAGTTGCCCATAGAGAATCAGGGATGTCAAATGGAATTCCAGGATGCCTCTTGGCATTCTGAACCAATACAGGGAGCAAAGAAAAGGAATTTTCAGAAAGTTACAAGGACAGAGATCCATTGGGGGAACAGGAAATAGTGGCTGTAAGTCTACAAAGGAAATCTTACCCCAACATATTTACAGGAGATTTGGGCACAAGCAGAAAGGAATATTCAACAAAAAGAGGACCAAAAGATACCATGTTATGAGAACTCCTGAGATGAAAACTATGTTGTTACACTCGGAGGTGTTCTATTAATTCAGCTATTATGAAATGGTTTTGCAGAAATATGCAAAAAATGGCACTCATACTATTTCTTATATTTTAGTAAAAATTGTTATTTTTCATCAAATATTTGTTACTGTTTAATGAGTTTGCTATTTAAATGCATATATGTTTTAAATATCAATTTAAATTTCTAGCATGGTAAATATCAATAAATATAATTTACATAAATAAAAGCTCTTTGATCCTGAGAATAAAAAGTTTGAGAACTGCTGAAGTAGATAATTTGAGAATTAATATCTGTATTTAAAATTTTATTTTTGTAATCTCATGTGTTTAGAAAATGATGGATGAATTATTTTAAAGGAGCTCATATAAGGCAGAATATGACTAGTCACTAAAATATATTTCTCCTAAACTCAAGTATTCCATATATCTCAATAAAGATTATAAATAACCTTGTAATAGCCTTATTCCAAACTGCAAAGTGCATTGCATCTCCCTTGTGTTGATCTTTCATAGGAATGGAAAATGATGTAAATAAAGAGGAAGAGCAGCCTATCCATGAGAGACAGACTATGTACAAAAGCACAGGAACAAGAAACAGAATGTTACATATAGAGGGGGGGAAAGGAGTCTAGTTTTTCTGAAATATAGACTTCATGAGGAGTAACATAAAATCAGCTGGGAAATATAAGTTGGAGCCAAATATCAAAGGGCTTTAAAGGCAGAAGACCATATTTTATTCTATATGCTGTATAAAAAACAAAAATTTTTGAAGAATAGAGTGACATGGTCAACTATTTTTAAGTGATTTTAAGTGACTTTAAGAATATCAATTTTGCACCTATATGCAGAGTAAATTGGAGAGAGGAGAAACTGGGATGAAAAAATCCATTATGAGGCTGTTGCAATGGTCTAGGAGAATATTGATAAACACCTAAATGAGGCTGGTGGTCTTGTGAATGAAGAAGGAATAAATGCAAGCAATTTTGTGAAGGTTGAATCAGTAAGACATGACAGATGTGTGAGTATCGAGAAAGGATGAACAGCCAAGATTGAGTAACCCTGGGTGGTTAGAAAGGTTCCTTAACCTATATAAAGAAGTTCAGAAAAGAACTGAGTGTAAGGGGAAAACTGAGTTCCCTTTTGGATATATGTGGTTTTCTAGGTCCTTGGGTGTGGTCTTTTGACAGAGTCTAAGTTTTACAGAACAAATCCTTCTATTAAGGGAATTTCTTGTGAGAATTTTGGATTCAGTCAAGAAAGCCATACTTAAGGACCTAAAAGGCCACGAGTGACCTTGAAGCCACAGGTTCCCCACCCCAGGTATAAACATTTATTGAACACTTACTATGTAGAAATTGGAAATATTGAAGCTTAGAGATGCCTTAGAGAGATCATAAGAGCTATCTTCAGATTTTGAAGGGGTTTCACATGGAAAAAGGATAAGATTTCTTTTTTACTAAGCTCCAGAGGGTAGACATAGGAGAAATAGGGGAAGAGGGAGATGCCAAGAGGCAAATTTAGACTTGATCTAAAGAAAATCCTCTCAGCAAGTAGGCCTGTCCTAAAATGCAGTGTTCTGCTTCAGGATATTATGAATCATCTTTCATTGAAGGTCTTCATAGAAAAGCTAGATGACCACTTGCAGAGTATGGTGGAGGGGAATTATTTTTTAGGTTTGTGTTAGACAAGATGGCCACTGGGGTTCATTAAAAACTTTGAAAGGGTGATCTTTTCATATATGATTGCTAAAGGTATTGACCATGGCCATGAAAAAATATCTAGCAGAATATGCAAATGGAAGAGGAAGTTCCTATAGACAGTGAGATCCTCTAGATATTCCTCTTTATGGATGGTAATGTGCTGATTGCATCAAACCTGGAGTGTTCCAGAACTTCAACCACTTTAAAGAATTCAGTCTAAAAGTCCAGACAGGGAAAAGAAAATATGGAGAAAAAATGAATGAAGAAGACTGTTCTCACACTAGGCTGGAGAGTTGGATCGATGGTTCATTGAGTTAATGCATAAATCTCAGGTACTATAAGTGTTCAAATGAGTGGGATCCAGAAGTGACTAGAAAAAGAGTGAGATAGTTTGCATTTAGGACATGGCACAATGTTTACAATTATCTCAAGATGCTTCCTGAAACCAAAACTATTTCTTTAATTCAGATTGTGCTATATCAGTCTCTGAAAAATAAAAACTGTAGTTGAGTTGAAGAACAAATGTATCACATATGTATAGCTAACATAAAGAGAAGGTCATATTACCTATGATGATTTTCTAGCAAGAAGTAGCATAAAAGCTATCATCCAAAAATGTATATTTGGTAAAGAAGGTGTGTAGAAAAATGAGGGATAATACATAGAGTAGCTAGACAGTATGAGTGCTGCACTGGTAGCTGCAAAATAAAAATCTCAAAGTTTGTGAATAATAAAATCTTGAAGGAGGATTCCAGTGCTTTGGTTGAATGTCTTATGGAAAATTTGTGGGGGGAAATGAACAAAAATAATATAGAATGAGAAGATGTAGGTTAAATATATCTCTTTCTTGAAAATTGAATTTATAATCTGCTAAAGTACCACTGAATTTTTTAAAGTTCAAATTGTCATTAAAGAAAAGAGCTGAGAAACACCACTAATGTATTTTTATTTTAGGACATGAATTCACTGGACATTTGGTGATGACTGAAACCAAACTGAAGCTGTATACTTCTTTAAAATGTACATTTATGGTTTATCCTGCTTTGTACTTCTAATATATATAAATATTATTCCTAATTCCCTTTCAGGTTTTTTTTAATAAGATAAAAGTTATCAGGAGAGTTACTAGTCTTAATTAACATCTTTAGTGATATACTTTGAATAAACTTTCCACTAGGGATAATTTGAAATTGATTTCATATTTCAGTCAACTTTGCAACAGAAAGTTCTGTTGTAAGATTTTACAGATTTAAGAATATTTCAGTGATGCATTCGGTAGAGGATAGACTGGATTTCTTTAGTTTGACTAAGTTTAAGCACAATCGTGAAAATATTTGAAAATCCACTTCAATTTTTTTTATAGATATTTCCCGAGACCAGTAAATTTTGAGGCTCTAAAAATAGTCACATAGTAAGAGGAAAGGATAACTCATGGACATCCTATATGTTTCACTGCTGCCTTCTCAATGCCAAGAAAAAGCAAGTCAGGTCTCCAGTATATCAAATGGACTCCATTATGTAGAAAACAGAAGAATACGCACAAGTAAGCATTGTAAAGCATGGGTTGGCAGGGATGCATTGAAGTTAATATCATTATAGCATAGATAAGTAAATAGACTGAGGGAGACATGCATACATATAGATAGATATAGATACCCGATAAGTGGATAGAAATATCTATGTAGAGATGTAATATATATATATATATATATAAATATATATATATATATATATACACACATATATGTATGTATGTATGCATATACACACGTATAATGGAAACTATGCAAATCAGCTCTTATACATATCCCATTATAAGTATTGCAAGTTTATGAAAGTTAAGCTTCCTTTTTAAAGACCCTTTCATTATTCCCTTTCATTGAAATTCAGTTTACCCACCCTGGGATACTTAGAAGATTTAAAAATAATGATACATTTGCTCACAAGTCTGATTTTCTTAAGATGAATAGCCCTACCTGGTAGGGTTCTGAGGGGCTCTGTGCAGTGTTGTACTACTCTTTATTCCACAAAGGAAAAAAATATAATTTAGCTGCCAGGCAAGACATTGGGCAGAGGGACTTTGAATGGAATGGCAGTTTGTAATTTGAGTTGTAAATAACATGGATTAATCGTGGCTTAAAAGGATTCATCCTAAGTGAGCTGTTAGTTAAAAGGTTCTGGTGGACCCTTGCATATTGATAGGTAACAGTTTGGGTTTGCCAGACTGGCTTTAATGTGGCTGAATGTAAACTGCATTTCAGGCAGGTTCAGACTATTAAATTACACCCTCCCTCTTGGTTTTGTCGTCCAGACTCCAGTGTATTTTTGTTGTTGTTGTTGTTTATTAGTTAAATACTGCCTCTGTAATTTAAATACCAACATACTTCTTTTTTCAAGAAATGTTTTGAGAGAGGAAAATGTTAATCCAAAGAAATGCCACAAATAATTTTATGTTTTTACACACACACACACACACACACACACACACACACACACACACACACAAACACATTTTCCTCAGGGTGGCCTGGAGTAAACTGTAGCCTCATTGTATTGCTGCAGACCCTGGAAAGTCACTAACTTGCACAGCAAAGGCAGTGTTCCATGTGCCATTTCTATCCACAAGACTCCTGGTCAACCTTTCTCTATTTTCCTGGATTGTTTGAACAGTTATTAGACACACACATGAGCACACCCACATGCTTGTCCACATCACAAAAACCACCACTACAATTGGCACCAATGGGTCCCCAGTTTACCCACAAGACTGGGACTAAGTAGTCTATGCAGTAGACCTACCTAGAGCTAAGGTTACTTTTGAGACGGTATATAAGGTAAGAAAAAAATATGGATTTTAAAAAAATTAAAGCTACTTTCTTAAACTTAAATCCACAAATACCTTAATAGTTATTTTCATGAATTCTCAGTAAGCTTAAAATATCTTCTATTTCATCATCCATCAAAAAGATAAAATAACAAAAGTGTTCTTTTGAATGTTTCCCTTATAAGAGCATGTTCACTGTGATCTAAAATGAGACCTCTTACTTAACTGAAAATGAATAATACATTTCTAATACCAAAGTATTAGAAAGAACTTTAAACAGTATTAAAGAAACTGAAACCATATGGTATCTGACCTCAACAAGTATACATCTTAAAGTGTAATTAATTAGATATTTCTGTTGTGTTTTAAGTTTTTCACAGCACTTCACTTACCTTGTTTTTCTTCTTCCTAACAAAAACTATTGCTTTAGGTATGATAAACCAATTTAGGTATTATGCCTATTTTAATCCTGACAAAACTGAGTTTCAAAGGGTAGCGCAACTGGTCTGGAGCTATACACTTAGGAAGAGCCAGTGGTAGAATCTGAACCCATATCGCTCCTGAGTTCAACAGCAACACTATATCGTAGCTACTGGCCCTCTGCCTGTATGTTAAGACCCTAAACAAAAGGAAAAGACTTCAGGAAATCATTTGATTTCATTTTGTAAAATGTATTAAATTACTATGATGCACATGCAATGCTGCTGGATGCTGGGAAAACAAAGCAAAGTGCACGGTCCTTGTTCTCAAGGAATTCACATCCTAACGGAGAGTATATAATAGATACACAGAAGTGTGTAATATGTAATAAACATAAGAGAAATTTAAAAACCGCTCAAAACTTTGAGGAAGTGCTATAATTATTTTGTAACCTTTTTCTGGTTTTGTTTATTTCATTTTTTATCAGTTCATCTTATGACCTTCAATTATTATCTGTATTGAGCATGGTCATTGTATCTAATAGCTTTGTCATATTCCAATATATTCATGTACTATTATTTGTTAGCCATTCTCCAAGTGATAGATACCAAATTTGTTTCCAGTTAATCAATGGACTTAGTGTTTATGATTAGTGTTTATAATATTCCTGTTCTTTATTATTGCAAAAAAAATATGTTGTAATACTTCGCCATTTTTTTGTCCTTGACCATTTTGGAGTATATGCCTTGCTCTGAAATCTTGGGGTCAAGGGTCATGAACATTGACTCACTCCCTTCAAATTCAAGGATCAAATGGAACATGCTTGTGAAGTACTTAACCATAGTGATCTGGCACATTGTTACTATTCAGTCTTTTTAAAAATTATGTCCTAGTCTTCATAAGCTCTTTTTGGGGTTTTCTCAGCAAAGATACTAGAATAGTTTGCCATTTTCTTCTCCAGTTCATTTTTACATATGAGGAAACTGAGGCAAATAGTGTTGTGACTTGCCCACCAGTGTCATACAACTAGTAAGTGTCTGAGGTCAGATTTGAACTCAAGTCTTCCTTACTTCAGCCCCACCTCTCCATTCACCATGCCACCAGGCTGCCCATCTGATACATATTTGGTGCTTCCCTTCACATATTTTGAAATTGCTTTCTCTAACAGATGAACCAATCAACAGATGAAAAAAGGGATAGGGAGTCACTTTAGAGACATCTCCTAGGCAAAGCCTCCATTTGCCTTTCCCATAAGGCTTCCTTTGTCTTCAGCTCTGTTCTAGGAGCAGATCTCATGGCAGCCATTGACAAAAGTGGTATAATGAGTCTAAATCTGAATTTCCAAGATGATATTAAGGGATCATCTTCAAAGTCTCACCGCTATAGGTTGTAGGATCAGGGTTCCAGCCAATTTTCCCTTGTTACATGTTTATCACAATTCTTATTATTTTATTTATTATGAATGTCATCAGGTGGGATGCCGGGCACCATTTCAATTACATGGTAGCTATAAAGGTACTGGTAGTAATATAATCATCTGTTGTAGAATAAATAAAAACACTTCAGTAATTAAGAACTTCAATACTTTGCTGTTGTTTAGTCATTTTTTCAGTCCTACTCTTTGAGATTTACTTGGAGAAGTTACTGGTGTGGTTTGCCATTTCCTTCTCCAGCTCTTTTTATATATGAGGAAACTGAAACAAACAGGGTTAAGTGACTTGCCCAGCATCATATAGTTACTCACTGAAGCCAGATTTGAACTCAGGAAGATGAGACCTCCTAACTTCAGACCCAGGACTCTATCCACTGCACCACCTATTTTAGCCTCATCCAAAAAAAAAAAAAACCTTCTTGGAAGAATCCACATGATAGGATTTAGTGGAGGACACCAACAAATATTACTAAATTAACACTCTAATGATATTATTTGAATGCTGATGTTATAGAACCATGAAATGTTTCTTGTGTTAAATGAAAATTTCAAATGAAATATGTATGAGTTGCCTGTCATTATTTTTTGTGGGTTTATAAGTATATTGTGTCTACTGGAGGCAACATTATTATTAGTGACTATTCAAATTTGTTTTAAAAAAATCCTAAGAAATCAATAATAGAAAAGAGCATGTTTTAGCTCTGCATTTTGAAGAAAGTTTTTTCCAAAATATACTGTAGACAAGAAAGAATGCTATATGTTGAATTAATTTTCCAGAAATTCCCCTACTGGTGAACATCCACTTTATTTCTGGTTTTTAGTTACTAGATCAACAGATCCATAGAAGTCACCTATTATTTAATATTTATACATCCCCCATTCTATTACTTAATATTCATATTTCCCTCACTATTTATCATACTGTTGTATTTAACATAACATTGGACAAGAGGACACCTACAATTTTTTGCATAGGCATTCATCATTTAGCTTTTTCAAAGATCTTTTACGTCTATTATATTATCTACTCTCACTTATTGTGCACGACATGTCATGTATAGAGATGCTCCTTAGTAGTCAGTTAATAAATCATACTAGGAACCTCAGTGATCTTCAACACATTTCAATGAGAGTATTACCTGTTTTGTAACTCCCAGTAGGTTATCTAGTTTGCCACATTTCAGATTCAAACCAGTGTACTTTTTAACATTCTGCAGTTTTATATCCTGATTCAGTTAGGAAAATGCTACTTAAAATTTTGTAATGTGATGAATTTATTACTATTACTTCACTTTTCCAAATAATCAATATCTGTAGATTTTGTCACACATCTATAAAAAGCTAAAAAGACTGATTGATTAGTAGGCAGCAGGCTGTAAGGTTTACTTCTCAAATAACATATTATATTACACAATACTATTTTCTCTTATTGTCAACTTTAAATTCCAAGGTTAGCAATAGGTGTTCCTCAGGGGAGGTATAATGATGACTATGATTAAGCAGCTATTGATGAATGCATTTCAGATGGTTGTACTTATCTTGTGTGTAAACCTTAGATCAAAACAAATAAAGAATTCTGTGAAATCTATGAAGGTAAGATTAGAGAAGTTTGCCTGAATGTTAGAATTTTATGAGCCCTAGATTCTTGTCCATTTTCTACCATTAACTCACAGCACTACCTTCTTTAATGATCATTTAAACTTCCTTACTCTAATTTCTTCTCCACTTGGCAAATACAATACTACTGGTTCCATTCCTCTTTATAATAATGTTTTGAGAATAAATATTATATGAAGTATAACTTTAAAATAATGAGATTTAGTCTTAATCATTTTTAATTGGTTTCATCGCTATACAGCTACAAAGGTTATATATAGAACAATCGTCATTAAACAAGGACCTATTATGTGGGAAGTGCTATGATAAGTGCTGGGGGCATGAATTTTAAAAATATAAAGTTTCTGTCCTTAAAATGAATATATGTCCTCAAATATCCACATACAACATATGTATTCAGAATAAATAGAAAGTCATTGGGTCAGAGGCAGAGGACTAAAAACCAGGCCAGAATGTAAAAGCCTTTTGAAGGAGGTGCCACTAGCTGTGCCTTTCAAAGAACTGGAGTTTTAAGAGGCAGAGTTGAGTAGGGAGAGATTTTTCTGGCATAAGGGATAGCTCATTTAAAGAGAAAGAAGTGGAAAATGTAATGTCCTATACAGTTTAATAGTAAGTAAGGTTAGTTCAGTTGTATTGCAATGGAAGTTATTAGAAAACTAGAACAATAGCATAGAGCCATACTTCAGGGACTTCAGAGATCCTAAAACAAGTTCAGTTGAGGCATGTGAAGTTTCAGGTGCTTATGGGACATTCAGGTAGAAATTTATAGTAGGTATTTGTGGAAATGGATTTGCATAGAAATGATAGCTGAACCTATGGGGATTTATGGGATCACTAGGACAGAGGGCAGTGGGAAAAGGGAAGAAGAGGGAAAAGAAGAGGAGAGAATTGGAAAAGCAAGAGGAAGGGGGTGGGTGAAGTAGAGGAAAGAGCCCAGAGTCATAGTTTATGTATACCATCATAGGGAGGGTAAAGCATGCATGATGATGCACCAGAAGGGGTACATAGACAGATTGGAAGAGACTTAAGAGAGAACACAATCACAAAAATCCAGGGAAGAAAATATTTATTCATTATTGACCAATGGAGAATAAGTGAGAATAAATTGCTTTTTTCAAAGCACTTTCTTATCTATTGTATGATCTACTCTCAATTATTTTACACAAGGCATTATGTATGGAAATACAGAGCAGTCAGGAAGTGTGAGAAAAAAGACCTCAGATCCAATAATAAAGACATCACTAATGCCCTTGGAGAGAATAGTTTCTGCGATAGGAAAGCAAGTCAGGTTCCATGAACTTAAAGTGAGTAGGAAATGAGTAAGGGAGAGCAGTGAGTGTCGACTGCTGTGAAAGAGAGGAAAGATACAGGAAAAGAGCTTGAGGAGATAGAAGAGTCAAGTAATTTTTTTAATATTGCAGGAAATTTGAACAAGGCTGAAGGTAAAGAATATGATACTTAGGAAAACTCCTAGAGAAAACTGAGTAGGATGAACTCAAAAGCACAATTACAGAAGTTAATTTTAGGGGGAAAGGGGCATTCTTCATCCCTGAGAAGACAGAGTGGGAGATAAGTATGAAATAGGAAAGAGAGTACTTTCAATAGATAGCCTCAAGCTTTTTCCCTTTCTAGTAAATAATGAAGAAAAGTTCTCCAATGAGATGGATGGAGAAGAGAGAGGTAAAGGGAAAAGAGAAGATTTGAAATAGATGCATTAAAAAGTATGATAGAGAGTCAATTAAGAAAAAGGAAATTATCTGAGTGTCACAGTGAGGGCTCAGTTGAGATTGAATAACATAACTTTGTAGTACATCCATGGAGGTTTTTTGGTTTATTTCTTCCAGTATTTCTCAAAAGAACGTGAGTAAAAGAATAAAGAAAGGTGATAGAAGCAAATGAGTTTTGGAGCTTGGCAAAACATAAGTGATGAAAGAGTAGTCTGGAAGGAATTTGATCTTAGAGGACAATGCAGAGTTGGACTGGTGGTATAAGAAGATTGGAACAGGAGGAAAATGAAGCCAGAAAAAGCAAAGATGGCCTGGGTCCTATTACAGACCAAGACCTTTGATTAAGGGAATTGGTTCTGTGACGTTTGGATTCAGGCCACACTTGAGGACTCAGAGGGCCACATGTGGCCTTCAGGCTGCAAATTCCCCACCCCTGTCCTAAGAGAACACTTTAAAGTATGGATATTTATTTTTAAAAATATATTTTGGGTTCATAATTAGAATAAAGAATGTTTATGAAGAATAGATCCCAAGGACAGATGGAAAATAGATAGGAAGTATAATATAGAAAAAGAAATTTCAGAATTTTTACCAAGCATCTGAAAATATGCATGAGTGGGGTTTACATTAATGGCAGGATGATCTTTATGTTTGAACTGTAGTGAAGGTACAGATCTGATAAGCTTTCTGAAATTAAGAGACCAAGGCTTGATTATGCCCCAGTAGACTTTTTATTAAAATATATGTAGCCTATAGGCATCTAGGTGTTGCAGTGGACAGAGCACTGGACCTAAAGTCGGGAGGATCTGAGATGCAGGATCAGTTACTTCTTAGTTGTATGGCCCTGAGAAAGTCCCATAACAACTATCTATCTTTGTTTCCTCAACTGTAAAAATGAGGATAGTAGTAGAACCTACCTCATAGGAGAGTAGATTTGAACCTGTCTTCATGAATCCAAGAGTAGCACCCCATCTATAACACTATTTACTTACTTTTTTCTAGCAGATATCCATGCCATCTTAAATCCCATGCACTCAAACATTTTTAATGTCATTTATTGCATACATACCAAACATTATGTATTACTTTTTCTATCCCTGCTAATATAATAAGTTTAATATATAGATCTATAAGCAGAAATATCAGAAAATGTTGTCTAAAACATTTTCAGTTGCAAAGTAGGTATTCAGAGAATTCTAGAGCTGGAGGGGAATATAAAGATCATCTAGTCAAAATCTTTCATTTTCCAGTTGACATGGTTAAAGCCTACAGAAATTAAGTAAATTGTCCAAAGGAATTCAGTAAATCCAGAATTCATGGCTACTCATCTTCATCCAGTGTTCTGCCTTTTAGAGTGCTGACTCTTTCTGTTTGCGATGAATGCTTTCTCTAGCAGACAAGTTAGGATGCTGAGTGGCTTCCTACTAGCTATTCCCTTTTTGGAACCATAGTTTTAACTACAGTCCTGCTTCAAAATGAGGGACTTCCAGGTCATTTCAATGAGTTAGACCTAGAGAAACTTAGTTTGAGTGTGAGTTCTCTGACATTCATCTCATCCATCTTGTTCTTGGCTTTGTTTATCTCATTGATAAAATGAGAATGATGCACAAAATGATGTCTTAAGTTCCCATTCTTTTCTAAAATCCTGTAATTTCTTTGTCAAATTACTATGAACTTCTTGTTTGAGATTCAAAGACGTTTCTATAATGTGTTTTCTCCCAATATATTGAACTTTCACACATTTAACTTTCATGTGATTCCTTTTGGCCTAGACTTCAAAGTAGTACTCTTTCTCAGTTTTTCTCCAACTTATTCTGAAGATACCTCTTATTTGTATATAATTGTTTTCATTTTGTTTCCCATATTTCTGTGAGTTCCTTGAGAACATGGAATGGTTTTTTGCCTTTCTTTATTTTCTCTGTGCTTATTAGCACAGTGCCTGGCACATAGTAGGCATTTAAGAAAAGCTTATTGACTGACTAGACCCTGAAAAGGCACAAGAGTAAAAGGGGGAAAGGATATTTCTTCTCTGTTCCACCCCATCCCTCCCATAGCAGTTGAGAGAAAAATCTCCAATTCTTTTCTAGCTTAATTTCACAGACCTTAGGAAAGTTCAGAGTAGCCCATTAAAATTCAAACCCAATACATTTTCTTTATAGCGAAAGACATTCCCAATGTATACTAACAGTACTTTGTGTGCATATGTTATATCTTACTGCTTTCTTCTTCAATATTTTATAAACAGCAATTTATTTTGCCTCACAGTATCTTTGGTAAGATGCACATTACTGATTAACATTATTATCCCTAGTTTACTTCAGTGTTCAAATATTCAAATGGACCAGTAATTGTTTTGATTTGGATCTTTCTTCTAATGATGCAAATCACAAACCACCTATGTCTGCCTAACATAAACAACTCTTGCCAGTGGTTTTTCTTAGGGTCACCAAGGGAGATTCACCCAACATGCTAGGGGATTTTTCTTGATTTCTCCCAACATTTCAAGGATATCCATATCTATTTGAAAACTATTTTTTTCATTAGAGGCTTTGCAATGTTGTGGAATTTTTAAAAACTGAACTTAGAATCACAAGTCCTAGGAACAGACCTGTGACTATGAAATTAGGGTTTGGACCACATAACTGTAAAGATCTCTTATAGCTCTATATCTCTGAGCCTACATTTCTCTGAATACTTTGTATTAGTTATTCCTTAGTATACAATATCCCATTACATTTGTATACCACAGATTTTTTTCAGCTATTCCTAAAATTAAAATATATGTACATTTTTTTTGTTTTTAGATCACCTTAATTTCCTAATATATATCTTTTTCCTTCCAGATACACATCCCTTATAATGAAGGAAAACAAAAGAGAAAAAAGTAAATCAAAGTAACCAATATATCAACTATTTTTGATATTGTACGCGGTATTCTATATTTGTGGTCCTCCATCTCTGTAATGAAGGGATGGAGGTGCGATCTTATTTCTCTTCTTTGAGACAAATCTTAGTCATTTAAATTTCACATTTATTTCACCTTCTTGCTGTTTTTTTTTCTATTTACATTGCCTTAATCACTGTGTGCGTTGTATTCGTGGCTGTGGTAACTTGATTTTTCACAGATTCATGACTTATTATATATATTCTCTTCTTCATATTCTTGACATTCCTTACTATTCCATTATATTCACATATTATATTCTGTTCAGCCATTAACTTATCCTTCAACCATTTCCAGTCCATGGGTACCTACTTTGTTTCTAATTTGTTGCCACAAAGAATGCTGTTCTGCATGTGTTGATATATATTGGACCTTTGTTTCTGTTATTTATATCCATCAAAGTATACATAGTAGTGTCATCACTGGATCAGTGTATGGGCTGTTTAATCACTTTACTTGCATAATTCTTAATTAATATTTAAAATGAATAGACTATTTCACAACTCTCTCTTAAGCGTATTAGTACTTCTGATTTCCCATGACTCTCGAACATTGATGATTCATTGCCTTTGGTGGGGGTGGTGGTCATTTGGGCAGTTTTCATGATGACAGTTGAAGTTTTAGAACTGTTTTAATTTACAGTTCTTTTACCATTAGAGATCTGAAACATGTTTTCTTGTGATCATTTGTAGTTTTTTATTCTTTTTTGTAAAGGTATTATTTTGTATCATTTCACCACTAATGGTGAATAGTTCCTGGTATTGTATATCTATATCCAGCATCAATTCCTTACATATTTGAATATCAGGCTTTTATTAGTGATATTTAATTTATTTCTCCTAATTTTAGTTTATCTTCTATTTCTATTGGTAATATCGGCATACTTTTAAATATTATATATGTAAAATAATATATTTTGTCTTTTAGGAACTCCTCTATCATTTATATTCTTAAGTATTCTCCACCTTAACCATAGTTATGAAAGGTACCTAAATTTGTTTATCTTTAATTTCTTTTAGTATGGCTATGTTCAGATTACATGATCATGTTGAACTTGTAGTCTGTGGTATATGATGTTGATCTAAACCCAATTTGTGCTGAATAGATTTCTGCTTTTCTCAGTTCTTTTTCAATAAATAGCCCGTCCTACAATAATTTAGGTACTAGAGATTGTCAGCACTGGAATTTTACTTTCAGTTGCTCCTGTTTCTTGCTTATTTAATCTGATCTACTTATTTAATTTCTTTTTTTAAAGTTTTATTCATCTTTTGAATAATCGGTTTTACTAATATATAATTATATGTAGTGGTTCTTCACACTTCTTTTGATTTATTCTCCATTTTATAAATTATCCTATTCTTTTTTTCATTTCAGTAATTTAATTATCCACTTTCTTTTTCTTGAGCAGAGTCACTAAACATTATCAATTTTACTTAGTGTTAAAGCAACTTCAAGTTTGGTCAGTTCTATAGTCCTTTTATTTTCAAGTTTCTCTATTCCTTTTTTAGTTTTCAACAATTGTTCTTGTTTTGGAATTACTGATTTGATAAATCATTTAAAGTTTCATTCTTAATTTATAATACTATTTTTAATATAAGTTTTGGGGTTCTCAATTTTCCTCTTAGAACTGCTTCAATTATAATGCCTAAACTTCATCCATTTTCTAATTACTTTGATTATATTTTGCATAGTTATTCTATATATGATTTGTTCTTAGATCCATTCTAAATTCAGAATGTTTTACTTAGTTCCCATTTATATCTCATTTATTTTATCAATAACTATTTATATTTTAATTATCTTTATAAAGGCTTTTTATTATCAATGCCTTTGGATGTTTTTATGATTGTTATGCCTTACAATGTGGTCAATTTTAGAAGATACTCGGATTCTGAGAATATGTGTATTCGTAGACTCAGAGAATCATGAATTGACATTCAGAAGTAGCCATTTTCCTTCTCTTGGATTTTTCTAACTCTGAAGGAGGAATATCAAAGTCTATACTATTGTGTTACACCATTGCAATTTTTACAATTTAATTAGCTTATATTTTACAAATTTTCTGGGGGGGTTTAATTTTTAATTTTAAAAATCTGCTGCTTTTTTCACTTCTGTGATTCATTTAAAAATAATAGTTTCCTTTTCCCTTCTCTTACAAGAGAAGGGAAAAGGGAAACTATTATCCACTTTTATGGTTGTTTTATCATAGATTATTATTGAAACTCTTTTTTAAAGAGTTATCAGAAGCTTAATAGATTTTCTCTGTAAAATAAAAGGCAAGGTTCTTAGGTGGGAAAGAGAGAAATCAGTGAGGCATTGGAAGCTTAAGAAGGGAAGAGAATGATTGGAATAGTTTCTGTGAAGAATGAATTATGAAGTAATTTAGAGATAAATAAAAGCTTTTCCTTACTGCAATAAGAACCTAGCAGAAATTGAAGAACATGAAATTATAATGTACTCAGTGTACATGGTTGTGCAACTTCCTCCTAGTGCTGTTCAGCATCATTTGAGTAGCAATGGAAAAGGAGAATGATGTGAGTGGATTGTGGTTTGGCAAGAGATAAGTAACAATATGACAAATGGATAAAGAAATCAAGAGTAGAGAAGAGTATAAGAATTGAAATGACTACCAATAAAGTTGAAAATGGAAAGGAAAGGAAGTGGAATTTGACTATTCTCCCCAAAAGTACTGAGTAATAGCAGAATTGAAAATCTCAATGATGGTGAGTCAGTATGAAGTAACTTTGGACTTTTAAAATTTTTCTTCTTATATTGTGATTTTCCCCCTCATTTCTTTAGCATTTATTTCTTGATATTATAATTCATAAATATGAGTAAGATGTTTCTTGGTAAGTGCAACATGAGATTTCTTTCTGTTGATGTCCTTTGTATTTCCATAAGTTTTATTTTGATATCTAAAAGCAATTGCAGAAATTTTTTTCCTTGTATTATCTCTTGAGGTATCATATTCAATTTTTAATTTTAATGTTATTTTTCAAAAAATATAATGTTTAGGCTCTCTCTTTGCATCAAAATTACTGAGTATTCAAGAATACATTAATTTGATGTGAAAGGCCTTATGTTCTTAGAATTCTTTCACATTTCACATTCTTTCACTTCTTCCAAAAAATGGTACAATTATTTTCAGAGGTTATTTCCCAAATACTTAAGATGAATGTTTCAGTATAACACCATTGAAGTACCCCATGGTGTAATATTTGTTAATATCTTGGGATGCATGAAAAAATTGAATCTCTCTAATCCTTTTATTTGCTTCTTTATAGAAACTCTGTGGGCTATGCTTCATTTAGCTCCAATTTTATTTTGCCTTCTAGTATCTTTTATAACAAGAATGTTAATACTGGTATCATTTTTTCCAAGAATATGTTAACTCACTGGTAACTAGACAAGGCTCTCACATAAAAAATGCAAACCATAAAATGAATATTTATAGTCTAAAACTTATACTATTTGGAACATGATATATTCAACATTCTGCCTTCAGATGTGTAAAAAAAAGACTATGTGGTAGTTAGGGCAATTTTGTGTTTTTTTCATGAGTTGCCATGGTCAAAGAAATCACCACCAAGTAGATAGCCTGTTGATTATGAACTTTTCTGTAATTTCCTTGATGAGTTCTTAATCTGTTGATAGGAACATACTAGAATATTTTCCAGGCTAATGATGGAATCTACAAGCATTGAACTCTGTAAGTCTTTGAGAACCCAAGATCACCTCTATTCTATAATGAGACATCACTGAAGGAAATTGTGGATTACAGCCCACATTTTAAGAATATGAAATTAAAATAAAAATAATTAAATTATTTATACAGTTACATCTTAGAATTTAGTGTTATAAATATAAAATAGCCAAAATGTTTGTAGTGTATTTTATTGTCTATGAAGTGTTTTCATGTCTAAAACTAATTTAATCTTAACAACAATCTTTTGAAGTAACTTAAGATGCAATATCATCCTTGTTTTGTAACTGGAGATACTGAGGCTCCAAAAAGATAAGTTATTTGTTGTGGGTCACTAAATCAATAAGTAGCACAGCTGGCACTCAAAGCCAGTTCTTCTGAGTCCAAATCCTTTCTTTCCATTTACACATTGCCTATTTGAAAACTATACACTATTCTCCTCAAGATTGAATGACAATCAAACAGAAAAGTCAGCTTTTAAATAAATCATATGATGGAATAAATATCTCTGATTAGTTGAAGTTTCTGCAACTGCCCTTTTAAAATAAAAATCAGTCATTTGTTTTTCTCCACAAGTAATTGAAGGTTTTTCTCTTGTCCCAAATCACAAATATTCTCTTATTTACTAATCCAGTAAAATAGTATTGTGTCATGATGGGGAGAAAATCTGATGTTTGAGAAACTGTATTTTAACTTCTAATATCCAGAGCCTCATAGAAATCAAAAGAAAAAGAGAAAAAGAAATGCTTGGCACATGCCCACACAAATATCAGTCATCATCTGTTTGAGCCAGTAGATAGCAGAATAATCATTTATTACAAAGGATGCTTTACATGATTATTAAATAAATCACTCATAATGAGATTTAAAATGTGTGTACTGCTATGTTCTTCCTTGTGAAAGAATAAAGACTGTTTATGCAGATGAACAAGGTTTTTAATCGCTTTGAGAGAAAACAGTATTGTACCATATATTCCAAAATTCCTAAAACCCAGTCAATAAGATACGACCAAATATATCCAAATAGCTCATTTGTTTTCATATATGTGTATATATGATTGTATATGTGTGTATGTATGTATATATGTGTGTATATACAATAGAACCTTATATGAAAAATTATTTAGAGTTTTTATCTGCCTGTAAGCTTAATAAGAAGCCACAGTGTTCAGTGACTGGCCAGAAAGTTAATATATTATTAGATAGTATTAATAGGAAAGAGGATGCCTTCTTACTCTAAGACTCCTGGGTTGGGTGTCTGCTTCTAATTATGGTACAGCGGTTGATAGATGATAATCCAATTATTATATAGATGGACAATAGATAATAGCTAACGCTTGTACAGCTCTTGGTACGTCAGGCACAGAACTAAGTACTTCGTGATGATTAATCTCATTTGGGCTTCACAAATGAGGAAGATGCTCTTACTATCCTCAGTTTACAGTAGAAGAAACTGAAGCAAACAGAAGTTAAGTGACTTGCCCAGTCCCACAGCTGGTAAATGTCTGAGGCTGAATTTGAATTCTGTTCTTCTTGATTTCAGGTCCAGTGTTTTACCCACTTTTTAGCTTTTTAGCTTAGAAAACCATGAACCTTATATCTCTAAGGTAATTTGGAAGTCATTTAGACCCCATCTTACCTTTCGTTTGAAGAATCACATCCAAGGTCACATACCTAGTGTTTGACAAAACAAAGGCTAAACTGATGTCTCTTGACCCTTAGCCTAATACTTGCATGACTTCACCAGTATATTTTTTTATTTTATGTCAAAATTCTGTGTTCATATAAATTCAACAAATTTTTCTTGGTTATGAGCATTGGGATATTTGAAAGGTGAACTTGGAGATCAGTCATCAGTGAATTTTAAAATGTTCATTTTCTCATCTTTGCCCACCTTACTACTAAACAGCCTTCAGTTACAGTAAATTTATAGTTATGTGTAGATATGTACATTTGAAAATAAGATTGTGCTAATCATACATTTAATGTATGTATCATATACCTTGGTATTTTTTTCTTTCTTATCACCAAATATTATCACTAACAAGGTGAGACTCATGAATGGACAAGCTGATCAGTTAAATAAAGTTCAAATCTTAATTGTATTTATTAATATTTTTTGAGAAATAAATGTTGTGTTGAAACAATTTACTACTGTCTAACTGCACTTTTGATGGATGTATCAGACAAGCATGTCAATTAAATGTGGAAAGTGCATGCCCATGCACATATTAGAACTGATAATCTAGAGGACTAATTATCCTAGCAGTATTTAATAGAGACTAACACATGATTGATATTTCAGATATTAAGTGCCTCAAAATGTTCTAGTTACTATGCAGAATCATATTCCAATGAGCATTTTTTTCTGTAGAAAACTTAAGTTTATTATAAGTAGAGGGAGAAACACCTAGCTTTGCATGTTAGATTTTTTTAATATCCATACATATATATATATATATATATATATATACACACATGAACATGGGTGTATGTATGCATATATAAAGATTAATTAACTATAATTTTACTTTGATTAATTTTAATATTTGTTTAGTAGTATACATATATAATGCTTCTGTGAGTGTAACTGATTGATTCAGGTTTGTTACTGGTAATTGTGATGCTTGTTTTATGTAAACTCTAAATATTTTTTCTTTCAAATATAATATTAGTAGTGACAAAAATGTGAAAGTCATTCCTTACATCCCCATTATAATATTTAAAATCTTTTATTTCATACCAGTATTGGGTAAAGTCTGTACAGTAATTTGACAATTCCAGGCAATTACTGTGCTGCTGAATGTGTGATTCAATCAGCTTAAGATGATTAAAATAATTGGACCATGGTTCATTCCACTTATTCTTATTATCTTAATGGCCATGATTGGATCAGCTATTCCCTGATTTGTTTGATAGCTTATGATCAACTTTTAACATGGTCAATAAAGCCTGATTCAACAGTCTTCATAGGTACATGAATTCCCACCAAAAAATATTGATCTTAAAGATTCTACTTAAATCAAATGGGTTTTATTTAAGAGCTTAAAGTATTTTACAGTTTACCACAGGTTGGGGAAAATGGGACATTGAGAAGCTGCAAAGCCTCATGAATGAAATCCTGCCTTTGGAGTTCCACATCTCTCTCCCTATATACACGTTTATACATAGACATATATGTATGTGTGCATATATACATACACAAACATACTGTGGGATTCTGAGCAAATCACTTAACTTCTCAGTGCCCTAGGCAACTCTCATATAAGTTTCAGAAAAGATACCCTGTGTTTTGAGGGAGGGAATCCCCTCATCAGTTTTTTTTTTCTGTTTTTCCCACTGAAGAAAAAAAAGACACTAAACACATTGTTACCTAAAAAAAAAAACAGTATAAAATATTTGGAAAAAAATGGCCTCTTTCAACTCATCAACATATTTTGGATTTCAGTTTACCTTCTATTATATATTTGATAATTGAAGGTAGGGTAAAGAGTTTATTTAATAAGATAACCTAGTCAAGCAGCAAGACAAGGGATAGCCAATGAGCATTCCACATACTCCACTATTATCTGCATAATGCCCATAGAATTGGAAAGAAGTCACCAGAACATTGGGCGGACCCGCTGTGAAAATTTTACTGGAGGAGATGCACCATAATGAAATTGAATAAGAAGGCATGAACAGATAGCTAGCTGCCCTGTTTGCCGGAAGTTGAGGAGGATCCATATTATTGAGACTACAAATAGATAAAGTGTTCTTGCACTAAATGTGTTTATGCTGATTATATAGCCTATGGAGTGATAAGCCTCTTCATTCCCTTTTACCTTGTTGCCCCTATGTTCTATTCATATTTTTTCTAATTGCTAGAATGTGAACAAATTGTAAGTTAAAACGTTAAACGAATTCATTTTTAACCCAAATGAAATTTCTGTTTCATTCCAACTGTTTCACATTCCTCCTCTGTCTTTAATTTTTCCTCACACTAACTGCCAGAATTGACTGACTTCGACCTCTTTGATACACTTCTAAAAAAGGTTTCTTGACCCTGCTCTGACTTTTTACTTTAATTTGCAAAATCATGATCAATAAACAAAAATGCATCCTATTAAAGTTTTCTCTTAGGTATTTATGTGACTACTGTTATTCTGTTTTCACAGAACCATTAATTCTATATTTGTTAGTAACTCTAAATTCTGAGACTGAATGTTTAAAATAAATAGTGGAATGGGTTTTGTTGGGGCAAATGGCTTTTGTTTAGGAAATGCCCTACCAAATCTTAGTCCAGATAGCTAATTTTTTCTTTAATTTCTTTCAATTTTATTGAGTGATTCCATTCTCCTATAATAATCATTGCTCTTGGCTTCGTTTAAACTTGTCTTTTAATTTGACTTTGCTTTTTTCAAGTTCTTTTTGGGGCCTCCTTGTTATTCCTTGAACAAGAAACTCCATCTCCCAACTCTGGTCATTTTCACAGGCTTTCCCCCATAACTCTAACGCTCTCTCCTCATCTCTGCCTCCTGGATTCTTTTGCTTTCTTAAGTCCCAGAAAAAAATCCCACTTTCTATAAGAGGCATTTCCTGAGCCCTCTTAATTCAAATGCCTTCCCTTTGTTGATTATTTCCAATTTATCTTGTATAACTCATATTTGTATGTAGTTGTTTTCATCTTATCTACCCCTTTAAACTGTGAATTTCTTAAAAACAGAAGCTGTCCTTTCCATTTTTTTTGTATTGCCAGCACTCTTAGCACATTGCTTGGCATGTGGTACATGCTTAATAAATGTTCAACTGGATGAATTATGATTAAACATATACAGCCTCCCCCATAAAGGTTTACTTTGTGCTAATTAACTGGATGGAAAATATATACATTTAAAAAAATGTTTTCAGTGTACTTTAAGTAGCTCAGGCTCTTGTTTCTTTTGTATCTATTTGCAGTAGTGTACATGAAAGTTCCTTTCCCCACAATTTTTTTTCTTTTGTTTTCATAGTTTTAGAGTGCTTTCTGAATGGGTTGAGCAGAGGATAAGAAGTAGCAAAATACAAATAGGTTTTACTTTTTTTCCTTTCAGATAAAGATAAACACCACTGTTTTTAACAATCAGCTCTTGTGTGTATGGGCCTGTGTGTTTTCTTTCCTTCTATGCTATTATCTGTTAGAAACAGCAGCATCATAACCCACAGATTTTAAGGCAGGCAGATTTGAGACACTCTGACAGTTGGCTGGAGCAGAGATTAAAGATAAAAATTAATCCCATGTGGTAATAGCATGGGGGGGGAGACCAAAGGAGCATGGGAGAGGGTGAGAGAGGGAGAGAGAGAGAGGAAGAGAGAGAGAAGGAGAGAGAGAGGGAGAGAAAGAGAGAGACAGAGACAGACAGAGAGATAGAGACAGGGAGAGAGAGGGAGAGAGAGACAGAGAGAGAGAGAGACAGAGAGAGAGGGAGGGAGAGGGAGAGAAGGAAGAGTGAAAATGAATTAAGAAAGATGTATACCTTAAAAAATTCTCAGACAATTATTTAGGTAAGATAACTTCTCTTTCTGATTGCCTTACACTGTAGTAAATGAAGTTATCTAAATCCTTACAAAGCTCCATGACCTCCAGAGATAAACAGAGAAGTAAAAGATCAAACCTAGGTACCACAACTAGGAACAATAACTGAATGGTTCTTCAACTTCCTTGAGGCTAATGCCACTTGCTGACAATACTATTTCTAACAATACTAAACAATTCTTCTAGTGCCCTTGGAAAGAATCCCAGATCTTAGATTCGGAAGGTAATTTACAAGCAATGTAGTCTGATCCCAAACCAAAGTATGAATCCCATCTTTAATATTATCATTCTTCATATTTACTGTTTCTCTCCGTTGCCACAGCCTACATCCTCCCTTCCATCCATCCTCCCTTCCTCTATAGTAACTTCTCCTCCCAACCTATTTTTACTTTCCACAACTAGCCTAATCTTCTACTAGCTTAAATGCTGCCTCCTTTTGCAATGTCCCCAGCTGGAAGTAATTTCTCTCTGATATGATCTTACAATATTTCATATTTCTCTTATTTACTTATACCTAATTTGTATAATTTTATCCATATATATGCATTACCTTCCATGTTAGATTATAGTTTTAGAAAACACCCTAGACCATGAGTTCCATGTGTAGTGTTAGCTCCCTCTCTAATAGTTCCCTACACCAGACATGTCAAATGTGGCCTGTAGTGTCATATAACCCACAATGCATTCAAGTGGACTAGAAACCAGATTAAAATATAATTGAAAATATGTAACAAATAAATAAAAGTCCAACAAAATGTAAGTAATATTAATATGTGGTTTTCTTAAGTTAATATGTGAACTATATCTATGGTCAAACTCTATTAGAGTTTGACACCACTGCCTATACCAATAGCCATCCTAGAAAAAAAATTTTTGATTTAATAAACCACATTTGCTGTGAAACAACAGCAGCTTTCTAATGCCATTTTTATGGCATTAGATTTTTCCAGCTAACTCAAAGCATTTATTTCATGATCAGTGCCTTATGTAGTCATCTTTATTTCTTATTGTTCCCCAGCATGTATGAACTCATAATCAAGAAGTTTTACATACCACACTCATTTCTGCCCTGTATACGTAGAATAGAATTATTTTTTTGCTGATCTCTCCTGTTTATTCTTTAAAACTTAGATCTAGAGCCTATGCTCAATATCAGTTTTTTTCATATCTTATTTCACATGTATCTAGTACTACACAGAGTAACAATTCAATAAACATTACAACAATGATTAATTATGTCTAATATATATTATTTTTGTGTTATATGTTGGGGACATATAAAAATGAAGTTGTCTTTTGCATCATGGAGCTTATAATCTATTAAGGAGGGCATAAAATGTCCATAGATAAATGAATATAAGATAATTTGAGAAGTTAACATTAGGGACAGATGTGGAGGAGAGGTATGAAAATCAGAAAAAGCCTCACATAAGAGTTTTAGCTCCCTGTACTGAGCTATGGACATAGGGTAGAATTAAGGGAATAATGTTTTTAGTTCTCTAAGTACATTTCTCTCCATTTTATAGAAGTTCAGTTTTTTCCCTCCCATGTTAGATTGTAAAAATCCTTAGAAAAGGAATTATGTCTGTCTGTCTTATCTTTTATCTATATCTATATCTGTGTTCATGCACACACATACAAACACACACACATATACACACACTCTCTCTCCATGCTAGCAATCTGATGAGAACACAGTAGGGATTCAATAAATATTTGTTTATTTAATGCCCCCCACTTTGGACTTCTAAGTATATTAGATATTTTGCAATGTTTAATGCATTTTATTGAAAATATTATTTTTGTTGAATAGAAGAATGACTTGGCAATAAAAAATTTCAAGGAAAACATTTTAGGAAAATTTTTGAAGTTACACATCTAAAAATTATCATTTCCAATTAATAAGAGGAATGAGAGAGAGAGAGAGAGAGAGAGAGAGAGAGGGAGAGACAGTGTGGCAAGGTGAAGAATTATCGTGACAGACAAGAGAAATGATAACAAGTCAGGACTCTGATAATCTGACCTTGAGTGTGACTTTTAACTTCTCTCTGACCCAAGTAGCTAAAACTATTATTTACTAATATAATACATACAAATAATGCATACAATATAATGTACTAATCTTCACTGTAGGAGGAAATTCCTTGTGAGAACCTTGCTATATATTCCATGAAAGGGCAGGTCCATTCAAAAAGAAAAGAAAAGACAGATAATAAGAAACTGAGTTTTTAAAAATAGATTGCAATCCTATCTATTAAATTTTGGAGCAAAAGTATAAAACTGAGAAACCAAATTCAGTAGTTCCTCTCATAATCCACTTCTCTCTGTGATCATCATTTTTTCCCTTTCTATTTGATGCCATGACTGCCAACATGCCCAAGTCTTGCACATACTTAAAAGGTCCTCATTTGACTCTGTCATACCCTCTTGCTGTGATACTGTATATTGAGTATCTTTTACAGCCAACATCCTGGGGGGTAGAGGAGAAGGGCAAAACGAACTGTCTATACTCCTTCCTTCACTTGTCCTTTATTCATTCGCTTCTCTTTTTTTAAATTTTGTTTCTAGCTTCATCACTGAACTGAAGCTGTATTATCTAAAATTATTAAAAAATTTCTTAATTGACAAATCTAACCACCTTGGCTTAGTATTCATCTTTCTTGACTTCTCTGAAGAATATGACACTACTGACTACTTTTTCCTTCTGGAAATACTGTTCTATCTGGATTTTCATGACTCAGCCATATATTGGTTCTCCTAGATTCTCTTTCTGGGCAGTTAGATGGCATAGTGAATAAAGCATCAGATCTGGAGTCAGGAAGATACTAGTTCAATTTCAGCCTCAGATACTTACTAGCTGTGTGACACTGAGCATGTCCTTTAACCCTATTTGCCTCAGTTTCCTTATCAATAAATGAGCTGAAGAAGGAAATGGCAGACCACTCCATTATTTTTGTCAAGAAAACCCCAAATGGGGTCACAAAGACTCAAACACAAATGAAATGATTAAATAACAAAAGGCTCTCCTCCTCTCTTTGTGGCCACCCTTACACAGTCTCCTTTGCCGTATCTTCCTCTATGTCCCATAATTGTGAGTGCAACTCAAGTATACCACTCACATGGACTCTTCTTTCTCCACACTCTATTTTTTGATGACTCAAAGTAGTTTTAATATATTTTATTTTCCCCAATTACATGTTAAAACAACTTTAACATTTTTTACTCTTTTCAGTTCCAAATTCTATTGGTACCCCCTCTCTCCCCTCACCCCTCTTTGAGATGGTAAGCAATCAGATATAGGTTATGAATGTGCAATCATGTATAGTATTTCCATGTTTGTCATTTTTGCACAAGAAGACCTGAAAAAGAATGACATAAAGAAAGCGAAAAATACCCTGCTTCAGTCTATATTCAAATAATATCAATTCTTTGAGATTGTCTTGGATCATTGTATTTCTGAGAATTGCAAAGTCACTCATAGTTGTTCATCATACAATATTCATTTTACTGAGTACAATATTCTTCTGGTTCTGCTTACTTCCCTTTGCATCAGTTCATGTAAGTCTTTCCAAGTTTTTTCCAAAATCGTCCTGCTTGTTATTTCTTATAGCACAGTAATGTTCCATCATAATCATATCAGCTTGTTTAGCAATTCCTCAATAACAATGCATTGGTGTCCCAATTTTACACATACACTCTAACATTTATCAAATTAGTAAGTGTTTTAAATACTGTTTTTTGCAAAGGAATTGTGATTAGAACTAGGGATACAAAGACAAAAATTCCTTCCCTTGAGGAATTCTGTGGGGAGTTACCAGGACTAGGGAGGGATAAAGCATGAATCAATATAAGCAAATATAAAGTATTAAAAACTTAAGTGATTTCCTGTGAATGGGGGAAATATTAATAAGTTAGGGGGATCAGATTTCTCTTGTAGATGGCACCATGTGGATTGACCTTTGGGTTAGTCACTTAAGAGGACAAAATTGGAAGAGACACTGCATGTAAGCACTTAAATACAGAAAAAAAGACATGTTGGAGGCAACAATTCAATTTAATGCAGCAAGAATTGCTTACTGTGTCCTAAAGGCTGTGCCAAACTGGGAAGGTAATAATTCAAAGTAAAATAGTTCCTGCCCTCAAAGGGCTTACATTCAACTGTAGGAAACAGAATGGACACAGATGAGTAGATACCAAACATATATAAACTAAATACCATTTTCCCCCTGATTTTAGAGGATACACTTAACACCTGTGGAGATCAGGAAAGCAGCTGGACCTTGAACTGACTGACTGTAGAAGAGAGTTCTTGGTTCTACAGGTCAGAGATGGGGTGGGAAAGCATTCCAAAAAAGGGAAGCAACCTTCGAAAAGGCAACGAAGTAGGAGATAGAATGTCATGTATGGAGAACTGCAAGTGGTCCAGTTCACTAGATTTGTGATGCAGAATAATGTGAAATGTCTGAATCGTTAGCTCGGAGTCAGATTATGAAGACCTTTAAATGTCAAACTTGATGTTTTATACTAGAGAATCCATAAGGTTTCTTAAGGGAATAATATGGTCAGACTTGACTGTTTTGGTAGTTGAAGAAAGGAAAAATTGAACATTTGGATACTTGTGTAGGGGAGAAAAGGGAAAAAAGACTAGAAGCATAGTAATGGGAAAAATATTGATATATTTTCTTTTTTATATCATCCCCATTTCCAAATATATCTAAACATCTTCCAGTTTCCCTTCTCTCTTCTCCTACCATAAAGTTATCTTATGAAATATGCAATATTTTTTTAAAAGGGAAGAAAAAAAATCCAGCAAAACTAATCAACATCCAAGACAAATTTTAGACCATCCATGCCCATTGTCATTCTTCAAAGGAAGAAGTTTGTTCTCTCCTCTTCTGTGGAGCCCAATCATGGTTAGCTTAATTTCATAGCATTCAATTTCAGTTGTTTTCTTTTTGTTGTTTCCATTCTAATTTTTGTAGTCATGTATATTGGTTTTCCTTGTTCTGTTCCTGTCATTTTGCGTCTGTTCATCAAAGTTTAAAGAGATGCACTTAAAGGTTTGCGGAGGGCTTTTCCACATAACAATACTGTAAGGGCTGGGTTTCAAATAGAATTTCCTTGTGGGAAAGGACTCTTAAGTATCTGGGATGGGACTCAAACCCAGATCCCATGACTTCATGTTCAGTAAGCTATATGACACACCAGACTACTTCTCAGATTCATTCTTCTGCCCAGAATGTTCTTCTGCCCAATCCCAATCCACCCTTTGAGGCCAGTTTCATGCAGAATACTCTTCATGATATCTACCCTGATCACTCTACCTGGAAGGAATTTTCATTTTTCTGAATCCTCATAGAATTTTATTTGTACCTCCCTTTCTGTGCTTTCACATTCTTATTTGTATCAATCGTACCTGTTATCTCTTGGATGTAACTATAAGCTTTAGAAGAAAAAGAATGTCATTTTTTTGTTTGTCCCCCACAGCATCTCACATGGTGTTTTGCACATAGTAGGTTTGCAACAAATATTTGTTAAAAGAATGAAATCATGGATGAATATGCAAAAAGATAATAGAAAAAATCTTATATAATTGACTACAAAGTACATTATGGTTTGATATAGTTTTGTAGTGTAGATTCCCACAAAGGGAATAATATAGTGAATTTTCATGTTACACAAAGCATTTATGTAATTGGTTTAGGGAAAAGAAAAACAGAGTCTCCTTCTGGCTTCTTTTCTATCATTCACCACACTGGGCATCATTTAGATCTCAACTCAATCAAGAGTCTATTACAGGAACAGGACAATGTGTTTCCTAAATCCTTTTGTGATGCAAAAAAAATACGGGAGACTGGCAGCTGAACTAGGCATATTTAAAGAGAGGACTGCAGAGAAAATTCATTCTTCTTTACAATGCTCTTTGGATAAGGAGATGAAGGTGGTTCCTGGAAATCCCCAGTAAATAGTGTAAAATCATTTGATTCTCCATAATTCTCCATTAGGCTGGTAGAATGTTTCAGCTTTTTTCCCCCCTTTTTAGAAAGTGACAAAAGAGGCAGGGCCTTTAGCAGAAGAACCGAGAATTTCTTACAAAGAACAGCTTTTTACATCGTGGAGTCAGAATCCCAAGCATTTCTTTCCATCTTCACTCCTCCTATACACTGGCAGCTTGTTTAGGGAGACAAAGTAAAATATTAATTCTCTGCCATTATATTGTGATTAATTGACTTGCTTCTTAACTTTTAAATGTTCTTTTATTGAACAACAAGCCTTTATTAAGTGGTAATTCTCTTGTACATTATGGTAGGTGCAATAGCTGTAGGGAAATTTCAGGGTAGGAACTCCCTTCAATCTACACAGATCAACAACTCAACTATAACTTAATCTTAGAGAGTTGCCCATGCCACTGGGATGTTATGCAGTTTATGAGGGTTGCAGAGCTAGTATGTGTCATAGGTAAGGCTCCTAGTCTTCCTCACTCTACGTCTATCCCCTACTCTAGCCTTGCTTCTACTGCTGAGCAATTTAATTTTTTTTTAATTTAAAACAAAGCAATCTCTACCCTCAAGAAACTTGCAGTCAATTAAATTTCAATTCTATTCATATTTTCGATGCCTTCTTAAACTCAGGAATAGTGGTAGTCTTTATGAAAATAAATGATTTTTGTTTTTTGTTTTTTCTGTCCGGCTTCACCTCTGCATTTAGAATCCCTAGTTTCTTCTTTCAAAACTCAGTTCAAATGCAGACTACATCTTCGCCTTTCCTCATGTTTATTCCTTCCCAATAAATTATCAGGGATTTATTTTACATATATATTATTTATGTATATTTTATGTAGGCCTATATTTGTCCATGTTGTCTTCCCCAGTATAGTGCAAATTCCTTGAGAACTGCTGCTGTTTTATTTTTGTCTTCTTACTCCCAGTGCCTAGCATAGTTCTTGGTACCCCCATGTATTAAAAAAAAAAAAGATATGTACAAGACAAATTGTAGCCAATCTGAGAGGGTAGATGCTAGAAATATGGGAGAATGGCAAATACTTCTTGCAAAAGGTGAGTTTTTAGCTGAGACTTGAAGAAAGCCAGAGAAGCCAGTTGGTAAAGATGTTTCCCAGACATGGGGAAGAGAGGTTGTGTACAATTGCATTACATGTAAAAGACAACATGTGGTTGTCTTTCACAATAGCAGACCTGAGAGAATGTGGCATAATAGATAGAAGGACAGTCCTGGTGTCAACAAGACCTGTGTTGAAGTCCCACCTCTAACATATATCATACTATGTAAATGACATATACTATATACTATGTAAATGACAGACTCCACCAGTCATTAATCTATAAGTTCCCCAGGCAAATCTCTAAGTTTATAGATGAGTACCTACACTCCATCAGTAAAAGGAGTTTCCATGTTGGCATTTCTAAATAGAATTACAGATTTAGGTGGGGGAGGGGGAGTTTTCTAGATTACAAATAATCAAAAGTGCTGCAGGCCAACAAAGAAACTAGATATTTTAATCTGAGAGGAAGGACTAGGGGGTAGAGGGGAGAAACCTAATAGTTGTCTTGAAATATTGAAGGTATGACAGTGAAGAAGAGGTTAAATCTACAGGGAGACATGATGCAGGGAAGTCACGTTGGCTGTGGAATTGAAGAACCTACATCCTAATCCTACGTGTTCTACTTACCTGAGTGACTTTGGGCAATTCACTTAATTTGCTTGGGTCTTAATTTCTTCATTTATAGAATAGACTAACCTAGATGGTCCTTTCAGTTGCTTCAAGCTCTAGATCTATGACTTTTTTGTTTGTTTGACTAAATAAGTCAGAACTGGTAGGAATGATAAACTAGAAAACTGAGGAAATTGCAAATAGGCTAATTGAATCTTGATATAAGGAAAAATTTCTTAATAATTAAAGCTCCCCAGAAGAGGAATGGACTTCTTTAGCAAGTTGTAGGTTTCTCCTCATTGGCAATCTTGAAGCAGAGACCAAAGGTATGATGTAGTGGGGATGGATTCTTTTGGCTGCTAAAGTCTCAATCTAATTCTGATTCCATGACTGATTGCACACACAGACACATACACATCTGATGGAAAGACTCAGTAAGGTATCCATCCAACTGCATCCTAAGATCTAGACATTAATCATGTGTTATGTACTTGACTTTTTCCATGTGGATTATCATGCCGAATATTTCTGAGTAGTTATCTCTATGCCTGAGGAGGTATTGTAAGATATTAGACCATGATCTAGTTGGTGCAATGTCATCTACAAACAAAAATACAGAGGCACAAACTATCCCTTCGGAGTTCCTCTTCAGTGTGAACTCTGTACTGGTTATTGAATTCATTTTGACAAGTCACCATCAAGTATCTGTGAGGTAGGAAGCATTTTGATAGATATTCAGAATACAAAGACAGTACAAAGTAGTTCTTGCCCTCAAGAAATTTATAACTTATTGGAGCTTCCTTGTTTAACATTAGTCTTCAGAGAATTACTGAATAAATTTATACTGTGGTTGTATCCATCAAGTAATCTTATGTTAATGTCTCCTTAGAAAGAGCTTCGTTGCATGAGAATCTTTTAAGGGTATATTTTTTCTCTATCAATTCTGTTTTGTCATTTCTTCTTTATTTTAACTCAACAAATAATAAGGATGCTTCCTAATCGACTCTTCTAGTGAAGCAGCGAAGTAGTTAAGTGGATAGAATGTTGGATTTAGAGTCAGGAAGACCTGTATTTAATACCCTGCCGCAGACACCTATTAATTTTGTGACTTGGTCAAGTCATTTAATCTCTCTCAATCTCAGTTGATAACAATAGCATTTACTCAATAGGATTGTTGTAAAGATCAAATGACATAATGTATGCAAAATTCTTTACAAACCTTAAAGCACTATATAAATGCTAGATGTAATTAGTAATTACTCATTATTAATAATAAATTATAAACTAACATTGCCTTTGACTGCCATGTCTCTTTTTAATCAGAGTCAATGCATTTTCTTTTTTACATATTCCAAAGAAGAGCTCCATAATTTAATTGAGTTTTTTTTCTTGCAGTATGTTCTTAATTTCAACCCTTGTTCTAAGGAGTCAGTAGTTTGGTTGAGTACAGATAGATGTTTCAAAAAGAACTCTTCAGATACTAATCTGTCATTTCCTGTCTAAAATGTAGTCAAGGTAATTTTAAATATATTCTGCTCACAGTTCTGTGGCACTTTATTTCTTCTTGGGGAAGGTTTCCATGTGTCCATGAGACTTCCAGAACATTTATTGCAAACAATTTTAGCCCTTTTTGTTACTTTGTCCTAAACTACCTTTCAATTCTGTTAATTGTCACTTTTAGTTGTAGCTACATTTGTTTTGAAATCACCAAATATTCTCATATATGTTGACTTGGTTTAGAAGATTTTGACAGTTTCATTATAGAATTTTATGTCTGTCCTGGCAACTACGCAGCAAGATCATCAAGTATCCACAGATAGATAGATAGATAGACAAATTTATTCTTCTTTTTAAGTACCTAGTGAAATAAGCTCTATCAACTCCTTTATATGTCTCTCAGAGGAAAACCTGTAAACCATTTAACTGCAGATTCTGCCTTCTGGTTCCATTTATATGAAAAATGTCAATCTTGACATGATTCATAGGATGTCAACTTGTCTTTAGATACAAATCTCACACTTACAGTATGGACATTTAAATTATTTATAGATGGTCTGAAAGCTGTGTTTTTCTTAGTTACTCTGCCCAATAGTCTACTACTCTGTTAACCATCTTTAAAGAAATGGAAGAGGATTGTAAAGTATTGGGAGACATTTTGTAGTTACCTCTGTTTCATTCATTTCTATGGTCAAATTGCTAGTGACTGGTGATGGCAGCGAACCTCTCCATACTTGGGTTGATTCTTGGATAGCAGACAAAATTTCGTTAAAATATTTAGCATTAGCAAATGTGTCCCTTCACATCATTGAAGTTATATTTGGATGATGGGGAAAGGCTGAGTTTTATACTCTTCCAGTGATCTCTCCAGATCTTTCATCTAAGTCAGGAGTTCATAATCTAGAATCTGGTAACTTTTTAAAAAAATGTTTTGATAACTATTTCAATATAATTATTTTTCTTTATAAGTCTGTGTATTTTATTTGTACACTTAAAAACATTATTTTCATATGGATTAACCAGACTATCAAAGGGCTCCATGACACATACAAAAAGGTTAAGAACCCTTGGTCTAAATGGTATCATTGATGCTTCCTAAATCTGGTCCACAAAGAACTGGTTTTTAGAATTAACATGACTGCAGAGCTAGCCTGCCTACACTGAGAAGCAGTTTCTTAGAATCATTCTACATGTTTACATGTTTAATGAGTTGCCCCTCAATGTTTTCCTATGTGATGGAGTATGATCCTCTGTGCCTGTCCAGTGTCAACCTGATGTAGTAGATGGAATGCTGGATTTGGAACCAGGAATTCAAAACCTACTTCAGATGCCTACTAGCCATGTGAACCAGACAAGTGAGTTAACCCCTTTGAGGTCCAGTTTCCTCATCCATAAAATGGAAATAATACTCACACCTACTCTCGGTGTGGTCGGGTTCTAAGGATTGTATGATATAACATATATAAAATTCTATTACAAACATTTAAGTACTATATAAGTATGAGTTGTAATTGTTTTCCATCAGTGGACTTGGTAAACTCTAATCACAAAAAAAGATAAGTACCTTAAAATATTTGGTTTTTTTTATGTTTTCAGCAGTCATGCCTGAAATTCACAACTATCAATTTGTAATTATGTCATATCTCAAATATGTCTAGGGTGGAATTCAGAAAGTTGTCTGTTTACTCCTAATGCCAGGTCTGAAGATCAGGTTGTCTTATCAGAACGCATTTTCCTGCTTTTCTTTGCTTTTGGCTATTCAAGTTTCTGATAGGCATGTTTCTTCATGTTTTTCTTTTACAACTTTATCTTATATCTTTGGAAGAAAAAAAGAGACAACATTTATGAAACAAAATTTAAATAAAAGTTATAATACCTTTTTACAGGCTGGTATCATCTTAAATTGATTCAGCTAGCCTTTGTTGTAGGCATTCTCATGATTTAATGTCAGTAGGAGTTGTAGCCTTAACCTCTATTCATCCTGGCACCAGAGCAATGAGGTAGAGGTCCCTATTCTTACATTAGGAAAACAAAGCAAATTTTTTCACTCAACTTGAAATTCCTAGAAGCTATTTGTGTCATTGATTCTGAAAAGCAGTGAACATACCTTAGCGATTAAAAAATAAACTCCCTATTTATAAAGTGCTTTAAGGTTTTTGAAATGTATTCCCCATAACAATTTGAGGAAATAATAGTGTGGTTATCATTACCAACATCAATCTTTTAGGGATGAGCCAACTGAACTTTATAAATGTAAAGTGATTTGTCTACACAATTAATAAAACAAAAAAGACTGAATTTGAACACAAACCTCTTGAGTCAAAACTACAATAGACTTCCCCTTTCGTTCTTCTTCTTCACTTATTTTCAGTTGTGTCTTATCTTTGTGATCCCTTCTTGGGAAAGGTACTGGAGTGGTTTTCCATTTCCTTCTCCAGCTTATTTTACAGATGATGAAACTGAGGCAAACAAGGTTAAATAACTTAGATTTAAACTCAGTTAAGTTTCCTGACTCCATGCCCAGAGCTTTATCTAATACATCCCCTTGCTGCCCAAGTCTTTCCACTACAGCACACCTGTGAAAACCCAGTACGAAACAAAGATAGATATTCAGCAACTGAAAATAAAGACTCATTTCTGTCAGTCTTCACCAACACTTCTCCCTAATCCTCATTCAATTTAACCAGATTCGGATTTTAGCTATTTAGAGAATTAATTTGAAATTTGACTTCATGTTTATATCTCCTTCTCCAATCACACTGGGTATTCAGAACCAAACATTCACATGAGCCTATGCTCTATGAGAATCTAAGTGTTCCATTAGACTCTTGTATTTTTAGGGAGACTTGGAGTTTGGGCCAATAGGACAGTTGCAGCTACTTCACTGTAGGTAAGTTTATACAAGGACTTTAATTAACTTAGGGGTGCTAGTCTGAATTGCCAATCTCCTGAGTTTCTAAATTACTAATATATGAAGGTGTTTTCATTCTGCCTAATAGCATAGTGGAGTAATTTTGAAACTGTTGACATTTGACTATTGTTTGTTTCAAACACTGTTCTCCATTATTGACAGAAACCTGGTTTAACTTAGAGAGAATGGTGCCTATATGAACCATGCTAGAGAGAGACAAGGATACTGAAAGGCAACATTTAGGCATTGAGTGTGACATCGTATTAACCTTTTTAATGGATATATGTAATAAAGTGACATGTAAATGGAGCTCAAGGGGAGATATGACAGTATATCTGGAAAAGGATAAAACAGTCGGTTGAATACTGGGCTATTATAGCAGTTTGCAAACCTTGGATAAACTCAGTCAGCGGTTGTATAATTGGTTATTCAATCCTGACCCTTGTTCACAGCTCAAAGCCAGGAACACTGAGACCTGTTGCCAATTTGAGTGAATATAGTGACTGTACTCGGCCAGGGCCTAACATTGGAGCCAGGCCTTTTCCTGTGGGCTGGTTTCCACCATGTCTGGGACTGGCTCAGTGACAGTAGCCCTTTTGTTGTGAAAGGCTGGCTGATACTCCCCTCCTTTGCAAAATGTCTAACAGCTACACAAATATAAGAAAATGGGAAAAGAGACTTACTGTAACTTTTCTTACTAAGTTTGTGTGGAGTTGTTCGTCCACACCCCCCTCCCTCAGATATTTTTTTTTAACTAAGTAAAGCAAACTTGCAAAATTCCCTTCTAGATAGGAATAGTGTCTTGATGGCCCTTACCAGAATATAAGACGTATGGAGAAATCTGCAGTTTAATTTGGTTCACAGAAATGGATTCCTGAACAAGACATTTTTAGCTTTTCCTTCTTTCCACTATGAAAATTGTAGTGCTGAAAAGACGGTCTGTTCTGAATGTCTTCTCTATGACTGAGGGAGATAGCATTTTTATAAACCTGTTGTGGATTTTACTTTATGCAACAAGCATCCCACCTTCTGTGCTCAAACCTACTGGAAACAGGCCAAGAGATATTTATGGACTTAGCCTAACTAACAGCTCACTGTTTCTATTCTAGTAAAATTGGAGAAATAAATCAAAAAGAATTATGATTTGGATATGCAATATAATGAATATCCAGTGCCTAATTCATAAAGGAGCCTTTAACAAGCTTATAGTATTCACCAGCTAGGTGTTGTTCACTCGCAGGATGACAGTTCCCATCTGCAATCTATTATGCTTCCATTATTTATTTTCTGTCATTTCAGCATTCTTAGAGGATATCTCTTTGGATAATTTGTATAAGCTCTTAAAGTGAAACTTATTTTTTTTTTAAATCAAAGGTGTTTTGGAAACACCCATATGTGAAAAATTGTGTAACATTTCTTTGATGTTTTAAATTATTTCTCCCCTCCCCAAGTATTTGTAAAATACCACAAATAGCATATATGTGGTGGTTGATTTAATGCACAGCTGCAATTCAATCAAGGGCCTTGGCTGAGGTCATAGAACACAAATAGCTGCAGCACCTCCTGAGTTACAGCTTTGATAACGTAAGACTTTGTTTCATTTATGGGGCAACTCTTCAAAACAGTGTGGTAACTCTGAAAGAACAATCCTAAATCTCATAGGCCATGATATCACTGAAAAGAGAGTTGTGTTGTGGTTTTGGCTTTGGGGTTTGGTTTTTTAAGAGGGGAGTGAAGTTTGTGGCTAAAGATGTCTGGAAGGGACCAGGGAAGAAAGAAGAAGAGGTTTATTAGAATAGAAACCATGGCAAAACAATGGGGAAAAGAAGCACACTGATTTAGAATAGAAAATTAATCATTTGGAAAGGGGCCTGTTATTGTGAGGCAAACAGTTAAAAAAGAAAGGGGGGGGGGTGGAGAGAGAGAGAGAGTATTGAACTTGTAATACATGAGAAGAAACACTATGGTAGCTCCAACAGAGGCCTTTAATGGAAAATACACCCTGCCATCTCATTATGAGTACATCCCTGGGAGCCAAGTGTTACGAGCATTAGCGAGAAGGTAGTATTATGAAAAAAAAATTGATTATAAGCAGGCTTAATGTATTTGAGACAGAGTATTGTATGGGGGTAGCTAATGTCATGAAATAATAGACTCTTAGGATCGGATAGTTTATAAGTATTGTAGTTTGTAATGTTTATCTGTGTAAGACTTTACATCCTGTTGGGAAAATGGAAACTTTTAATGGTCAAGAGAAGAGCACGGAGTTGGAGACCTGCCCCTATTAACCCTAGAAAATGAAACTCAACCTATATCTCATCATCTTAATCCCTCAAATATCCTTCCTAGTTTACATTACAATACTATATGGTAGGCAGGGATAATGCACAAATGCCTCCCTTAGTTCAGTGTTTCTAATTTTGTGAATTGTAGGTGTCCAACTGGAGAGCCTAAAGCTGCTTGCTGTAGAAAAATGAATGCTTGAGATGCCTCATTAATTTTATGTAGCTAAGAGGCTAGTGGGCTTAAAGGATTTTGTAGTAGCCCCATAGAGATTGATTCAAATATGATTCAAACAGGATAGAAGGAACTTTCTTCTTTTCTTTTACCCCCATCCTGTGAAACTTCTTTCTTTCTTTCTTTCTTTTTTTTTTTGGTTGCAACAATAATGGACTGAAATTTATATGAAAACATGAGTTTCAATTAATCTCCAATCAGTTCTCTCTGGCTCTCTTTCTCCGTGTGTGCGCGCATGTGCACGTCTCCTGGTTTCTACCTTTTATGCAGCTCAGTTTATCATGGAATGTCATTGGCATTCTTTGGGAATTGGCTTTGCTTCCTTATTTTTTCAAAGGGTGCTATTCTGCAAACTGATTTTGTTTTGTTTTGTTTTTTAGAAAAAGGAGAAAGAAACCAGTTTGTTTATGTCACCCAGAACCATAAATTAAAACAAAATAAGTGATACCTGAACCTCATCATTTCTTTGAAGTGTGGTTTATTAAATCAAAACATCTACTTATATATCACTTATGAACTTTCAAAAAAATCCTACAGACTAGGGCAATCCCTTTATTAAGCAAAGCTGCTTCCTCCTAATTCTCTAAAAAGTTTTTAGCATGTGGGGAAACTGTTCTTTTTGTCTTTTGAACTGTTGGAATATCACGTTAGCTTTTTCTCTTTTATTGATTCTTATAAAACAAGCAAATAATATTTCTTATGAATAATCTTACTTATATATGAGAATAAGGATTAGCATCTGAAAATGCAAAATTGAATTTAAAATGCTATAAGAAAAATTATTTTTTAACAGAAGTTCTTGTTCTAAATTTTGTTACTTTTTTAGAAGCAATTTCATGCCAGCTTATACTTTGCATAAAAATATATGTTGGGATTTTAAATACCTACAGGCCAACTAAAAGCATCATTTCCTGCCTTAACTATAATACAATTTTAACAATAATGAAGACTTTGATCCACATTTACTTTAAGTCTTAAATACACTTTACCTAAACTCGTGTCCCAATGTTCCAGACATCTTTCATACCTTCTCCAGTGTTCTTTCAAGGAGTCCAGATTTAGGAACAGTTTAATGCCCTTTAGTAGAGAGCCTATCTGGTTTAAACATTTCCCTGAACCTTTCTTAAAGGAGTGATGTGACAGGGTCCTTGGGGACCTTTATTTACCCCAAAGACAAATGCCAAGAAATGTGCAGAGCTCTCCTGTCTGACCCATGGAACACAAAAATAGACTGACTTTGAAAAGAACCTTCAAAAGTTCATGAAAGACTACTTTCTGACCCCCTAGCTCAGAGAAGTGAGAAGGGTGGTAGTTAATAAAACAGCTTTAATTTATAAGAATACTGTCTCATTTCATTTAGTAGGGAAACTGCTGATATTTTATGAGTTCCTGGTTTGCTTTAAACAGACATTAAAAATTATTTAATGTTAGACAATCATTCAAAAAAAAGGTATGGTATGTATGTAAGGACAATATCTAGAGATATTATGATTGAGCAGGATTTTTTTGTTGTTTTACTTAATGACAATCTGTATAATTGTCATGTGAAAAAGGTACAAAATTAATTTCAAACACCTTAAGAATAGGAAAAACAAATCTATTCCTCTCTGTCTTTAGAGATTATTTAATTATTCTAGTTGAACATTCATATGTCTGTTTTTTTCCAAGTTATTAGATTTGAGGCACAGTTCTGGTCTATTGCCAGTTGCTGCTTTTAAGACATCATTAAGAACAGCAGAAGTCAATCTGTACTATTCATTGTCAAGGTATAGATCGACTGCTTTCTTGTCTGTCATAGCATCCTTCCCAGGATTAAGTCATTTATTGTCCTGGCATTCCCTTAAAGACTTTTCACAAAGGAGAACTTTCTGAATAAAGAACCTGTTATCCCATTCATTCTTTTCTGATCTACTAAATTCCTTCTAACACTGCCACAATTTTCCCAAACCCTTACCTCAGTTCTCAGGCAAACAGAATTTGCCCTTGTCATTTACCAGACGTCTGGGCAGTTCCTCTTTCTCCTTTACTATTTGTGTTGATACTGTAGAAGGGGGACAGGGGAGGATGCATATGTGCAAATGTTTCTAGTATATATTCACATCATCTACAGTCTTTTATTTACCATCTTTAGATTTTGGTTTAAAAACTCCTCTCTTTCTTCTTTATGGACTAGCTGATTCGATACGGTCCATGGAGAAGTCTCCAATAGTTCTTTATCACATCGTCACATTCTGAATAGGACATCTGATGGAGGAATGAACCTGAAAGACCATTGCAAGCTTAAGCTGGATTTTGTTATTTTTTCTGTCATTTTAAAGTATCACTGTAAAATGCCATTACGACAATGCTAAAACTCAGGCACCTTCTGAAGAAGTAATATACCGCCCAGAAAAGACTTCTTTGGAGGTGGGTGGTTGATTTTTTCATGCCATTTCGTCCTCTGAGCAAGTGGGGTTTATTTTTGGAACTATAAAGAGATATTATAGTGTTTTCTGCCACACTTTAAAGTATTACAAGTATTGACCGACTATTTACTTATCTTTTGCTTAAACCCCACATTGCTGAGTTTGGGAGCATTGATTTTGAGCTGGAATCAATGAGTCACATGTTGATTAAATTATCTACCCAAAGTTAGGCAAATAGCAGAGTGAAGATTTGAACTCAGGTCCTCTGACTTCTGATAGAATTCCCTTTCCACTATACCAGTTTGCCTTACGTTGGTTTAAGTAGTCACATTTATTTCAAATGGAGGCTTTCAATAAAAATTTAAAACATGACTAAAATGAGAATTAAGTCTCAGATTTAGGAATTCTGTTCAATTAACCAACTTCAATTCAACCAATATCTGTTAAGTATGTACTGTATATAATGTATTATATATATATGTATATATATAGATATATATATATATTACAAAATCATTCTATAGTTGTGCATCATGCTTCCTCACCTTTCATGTAACCACACCTCCAGCCAAAGCATCCTCTTTAGAGAAATGCATATACCTTGTAGAGGAATTATTTAAAACTGTAGATGTATTTGAAATTTCAGTAAGTGTTATATAAGTACACATACCTTTCTTTTAGTAAGAGTGATATTTCATGAGTAATTGGGGGAATATATGAGCCATTTATTTTTCCTTTTCAAATATACCCTTTAGAAACTGGAAATGTGTTTAAATTGTTGCATTGTTTCTGAAAATCTTTAAATTTAGGAGATTCTCACAAAATCTGCAGTTTTTCTGGTGTAAATATGTAGTAGTATCTGTGTAACCCAAGAAGATATCTATCTGTATGGGGGGAAAATAGAGATTAAGGATTCACGGACTACTACTTCCTTTCCCCTTTTCCATTCTATCCAAGAGCTTAGACAAGTCATTTTAGAATAATGAAAAATCAAACATTATGAACAAAGACATACCTTAACATTTTTTTACCTTCTGGCATCATACAATCATATATGATGGAGTTTAAAGATTATCAAATTTGGCATCAAGAAAAGTGTAGGTTTAAATTCTATATACCACAGTATTTAGGTGTATGATCATAGGTGAGTCAATCAGGCTCCACAAGCCTCTCTTTTCTCATTCTCTAAAGTGGAAATAATAACCTGTATATAGTACCTACCTCACTGGGTTGTTACAAGAATCAAATGAGATTTTATAAAAGGATTTACAAACCTAAATCACCTTAATAAATGTTCATTGCTCTTATTATAATAGTATTTTCTAAGTCCTTGGACTTGTTTTAGATCTTCTCTAAATGAGGGCAACTATTTTCCCCTTAATTTTATTGGTAGAGAAAACAATCAAAATGAGAAGTCACCACATGAGTTGGTAGCATAAGTGGACATTTATACTACTTGTGATGATACTGCAAATGACAAAGTTTTTAGCTATTTCTGTTTGTCACAACTTTCCTTCTGTGCTCTGTTTTATCTCGCTTGTCTCCTCCAGAATAAATACTTCTAAAGAGACCTCTTCTAGGAAGAATTATTTTGGTGTTCAGCACTTTTGTGGCATAGAACATATTATATCATCACCTGACTCCAACACTTGTATTTGATTATATTTCATCTAAACTCACGAAAGTTAAATGTCATTTCAGAGCTGAAATGATTGTATTTACTCTGAAAAAGATACAATCCAAAATCCATAAAAGGTTACAAGCGAGAACAAATATAACAAATTGTTAAGGCAGATGGAATGCTCCAGTTGAGAAGTCTATGTGCAAATCTTGATATAGTATTTGAAGCAAATCAAAAGATGACATTTGTCTTAATTTTAATCTAATGTGACGTACTTATTTCATAGAAATGTAAAGTGAATTAGAACTAACCTTCTGTTCAACTGTTCCACTACCTGCACTTCACAATCTCTGCTTTATCATAAGAATCATGTCAATTTCATTGTTCATCTCTTTTACTGGCATCTGGCAAACTGAGATTGGGATTTGTTTTCACATATGCTGTGATAGAGAAGATTCAGGATGTGTAGTTGTTTAGCATCAGGCTTTATGTGCTTTAATTCTCACTTCCAGTGGTAAAACATTCTGTCATATTTTAAAATATATTAGAATTCTTATCCTAATGTATTTTTAGCTGTTTCTTTTCCCATGCACTTTCTATGTCATTTATCTTTCCTACTACCACATTTTAAAGTGGTAAGAATTTTAAAATAAGATTCTACAAATACTATCATTAATGTTTTCACCAATATGTTCTGGATATCTAATTGCATGGATAATTATTTGAATACACCCTTCACTGTAGGCTAATTACTTCATTTAAAATTAAAATATATACATATTTAGATAACCTATTTCTTAAATATACCAGTAGTCAGATGTCATTTATTCTAAAACATGTTTCTTACTTCTTAGTAGGTAGTGACACATTTTCTTATGCCACAGTAATAATAGGTATTATATATGAATTTACTCCTAGATATTGAAAACTTATTTGCTTCAAATATACTCAGTTGCTTAGCATACTAAACACATTATTTATATTTTCTCCTTTTTCTTTTCCTCTATTTGTTTTTCTTATACTTACATACACAGGAGTAGGGAACATTCTGACACACAATTATGTAAACTTGAAAAAAATACCAGTATTTTTATAATGTAGAAAATGACATTTGCTATTTTTTCTAAGAAGTTGCATAATTGATGGATTAAAGGAGTGAAACTGGTTAAAAATAATATTTGAATAAAATAAAATCTTTCATTTCTCTACTTAGATATTTTGAAGAAATTATTCTAAGCATGTTTTCTCTTTCCTTTCTCTCTGACCTCATGTCTTTCTCTTCTTAGTCACCCTTTTCCCTTCTCTACTTCTTACCCTACACTTGCCCCACCCCCACCCCCGTCACTCTTCACCATGTAACTGACGGGTAGAACTTGATTCATATCTCCCCACCCACTCTCTGCTGACATCATAAATTATCCAGATCCAAATGGACAACATTCATTAGCTGTGCACTTTACAAAAAGAGCCTAGCACAGGAGTGCTGCACTCTCCCATTTTTATTAAAAGTTAAAATGTTCTTGTTGTCAGGGAAAGGGGAGGGTGAGTTAGACATAATAGAGGACAGTACTGCAGTGCTAATAAATAAAAATAATAACTATTACCATTGGTTGAGTGACCTGGGGAAAAGAGCACTACGGAGTCATTTGTTGTTCTCTTTCACTTGTCAACAGCACTGGCTTAAAAGCCTTGTCCATTGTTCTGGATGTAATAGCACCTGTTGGGATGATAAGAAGACAGCTGTCAAGGGTGGGGGGGTGGCCTGAGGGAAGACCAATGATTAGTCCAGTAGTATGTATCTTTGTGTAGCTTCAGTGGGATATTTTATATGTTAAACCAACAAGATGGAACCACTCTTACCCCACTACCTTTTATCATTCTTTTTGTCAAGGTTTCTTGTAAGAACATTTTGTGAACCATATCCAAAAGCTTATTTGAATGCCAGACAGCCAAAGACCAAGTGTTGTATGTTTTTCTCCCAGAAAAGAGTTGGTAAATCACAATGAAACCTTAGCAGTGGAAGTGGTTCCTTTCTGATGAGAGTACAGATTACTGGAGGTTTTATTATTCTAGGAGCTAACAGTGAAGTTTAAGTTTATGCTACCTTATCTCTTTGAATTAGTAATCCTGGATTATTGAAGGTTGGACATAATGTAGTTATACATCATATGAAATAATTTATTTGTAATTGTTATAACTTATAGACCATGCTAATAGTGAATAGTATTCACAGAGAGTCATTTTTCACATGCTAATAAAAACGCATTTGTTATTGTTTAGTTGATTAGTCATGTCCAAATGTTCATGACCTCTTTTGGGGTTTTCTTGGCAAAGGTACTAGAATATTTTGCCATTTTCTTCTCCAGTTCATTTCATAGATGAAGAAACTGAGGCAAACAGGGTTAAGTGACTTGACCAGGGTCACACATCTGTAAGTGTCTGAGGCTGGATTTGAACTCAGGTCCTTTGAGTCTGATGCTGTATTTCCTGTAACACCTGATGCCCAGAGTCATTAAAATGTTATATTATAAACTCTTATTTGAAGAAGAGAACCCAGAGCAAAGCTTAGTCTGAGAAGGAGAAACCATGTGCAATTAAGGATCGTAGAGCAGTTAATTTCCTCCAATTCTCCATCTTTATGATGGAAGTAGTTGTTTGAGAAATACTCAGCAAATTCAGTACTGGTACCACAATTATTGCTAATAAACACTACAGTCGGTGAAGTTTTATTGAAAAGCATAACACTTTTAATCATGATTTTTAATTGCTTTTTGGGACGAGGGCATGTATTTGGATAAGTTTTACTGGTTTTGGTATTGCATATTACAAAAATTGATTGCAGATTTTTGAAAAAAAAATGAAAACAAATCAGCAAGCCAAATGCTGTTAATAAGCTCTTATTAACTTTCAATTTGAAACAAATAAGCATTTGGGCATTACGAAACTAAAATATTTTCAGAGGTTAATTCACTTTAAGATAATTATGTAGAAAAATAAGACTTATGGAAATCTTGATGTTTAAGAATACCAGATGTTTTTCAGTTTTGTTTGTTATTCTTTGTAATATTTCCTGGAAGAACTTGACATTTACAGTGGCAGACTAGTGGTGGTTGGCTAATGGAGATGTTGCAGTGCCTCCTGGACTTTGGATTAAGAATAACTTTCTAGTCTTATAGGCATTTTAGAGTCCATTAAATTGTATTAATATTCACTATGAAAAGAAAGCAGAGTTGAAATGTCATTCTTGTCAACATTAATATAACTTTTAGTAATATATTTTCCAGTCTCTCCTTGGCCTTCTCCTTGAGAAAACAAAATCATGTCATCAGTGAAAGTATATGCACATCAACATATTCACATGTTGTAGTTAGTTTCTTCATTAAAAATATTACCTTATTTTTATTGATGTCTTTTGTTTTCAATATGATTTTTGCTTTTAAATATCTACCTTTTCCCAGAGAATTATTCCTTTTAACAAATATGTTAAAAGGAAAAGAAAAAAGTCCAGCAAAACTACTGAGAGGCAACTTGGTGTAGTAGATAGACAGCTAGTCTTGAAGTTGGAAAACCAAGGTTCAAATGTTGCCTCTATTGCACAATGGCTTGTGACCTTGAGAAATCACTTACATTCCAGGATACTTTGTAAGACAGAGAAGATGCTACCTTGCTTTGGTAGAGGAAGATTCCTCACCTGGGAGTTCTGTAAATCAATAAAGGCATGGGTCTGTCCCTCTGCCTATATGGAAAACTACTAACTACATCAGCCTGACCTATCATAATATAAAGCCTTCTTCCTCTGTTGTCATCTACTTACATAATGAAGTCTTCCCAAGTCACAAATCTTCTCGAGGGCTGAAGTGGACCATAAACATGCAGCATTGGCTCTCATTGGTTTTCTGTTTGCATTGCTTCCATTTCCACTATTCTGTTTATTTGACTCATTTTGCTTATTTCACTTTACATCACCTCATACATCTGCCCAAGTCTTTCTGAATTTTTCATATTCATCACTTCTTAAGGTACAGTAATATTCCTTTACACTCATGTATCATAAATTATTTAACCATGACCCAAATGATGAGCATTTTATATATAATTTCATAAACATTTATTTTGTCAGATTCCCCTTTATTTGTTCTGACTGAGCCATTCATACTTATCCATTCTAATCACAGAAGATAATTTTGCTTTGACACCACCTAAACCTACTATGTACATTCAAGTGAAATTCTCACTGGGGGAAATCATACTTCAAGATCTGCACATTTGAGGTAGTTGTATTGGATGAAAGTGTAGCTGGGATTGTTCGGAAAGGTGGACTTGGATAGGTATATATGGCTTCATTTTTTTTTTTTTACAAAATAAACCTAGGCATGATACACACTGTGATGGATCAAGTATTGGACTGTGTTACTACTTGGGACCATGACCTCTTTGGTCTCAAGTTCCTCATTTTTAAAGTGTAATTGGAGTAGGTAATATGTTAGGTCTGTCTTTGTTCAAATCAATTCGATTCTTCAAACTTTTATCAAGCTAACTCTAAAATTCTAATTCTGTGGCATGAAAAGTCTGCTTTAATACTTGTGCTTTTACTTCTTGACTCAACTTTGAAAGTTAGAGACATCTTTATTATTTCCCAAGGTGTAAACTGTTTCTGAAATATATAGCCTCAGAACTCAGGAACAATGTGGTTCAGTTTCAAGTAAAAAGAAGGGGGAAAAGTAGCATGTTACATAGAATCTGTCTACTGGGACTTGGTTTTAAAAAGTGGTTTTATGTGTGTGTGTGTGTGTGTGTGTGTGTGTGTGTGTGTGTGTGTGTTTTTAGAGTTACTTTATTTTTGATTGTTGATGGGCTCTTGAGCTGTGAATCGCTGCCACAGCAACTCAAGGGAAAAGAGAAAAAACCTGGGATAGTGTGTAAAGCTACTGCACTGGAGCGAATGTGGTTTAATTCTTGGCAGTAGAAGCCTGTTGGAGAATTACAGTATGCTGGCATGAGTCTCCTGGTCTCATTGTTCCAGATGAGGGAGTCAGTCTTAAGAGTGTTTGGCACTAAGGGGGAATAAGAGGGAGAGTTATAGGGAATGAACATGCCCTGAAGAGGCAGGATGCTGCAGTAACAATGGCTAGCACAGTTGGAGGGCCATTCACCCGTGGGTATTGCTACAGGCATTGATGCGAAGAAGCATATGTGAGGAAAAGAAGCAGGGGTGAAAAAGAGAAAAGAATGCAGTAGAAATGTATCAGAAGAGTCCCAGTGACCGATAAGCAAATGGGGAGCAGGAAAAAGGCATGAGTAATCCAAATGAATTAACGTGAATATTAATTAACTAAAGGCTATTTCGTATAATTTCTCCTAATGTGTATTTTGTTTATATTGTATTTATTGGCATTGGTTTAATTTTTTCTTAATTTATTATAAACCTCTTCATCTATCTATTCCTTGCATTTTACTTTATAGAAAGATCAGTGCTACCTTGATAATGATAGTGCAAAAGTATTATTTTATAAACCAGCCTGGTTGTGATATTTTTAACTCAGTCCTTCAGTAAATACAGAGTTAGTATTTGGAGATTAATTGAAAAGATGCTTATCTCTCTTTGACTCACTGAGTCCCTATTTGCTGTTCCCAGATCTTGGCAATTGTTTGCAATAAAAGTTAATGTGTACTTTGTAAGGTTCAGATCAAGGCACCTTATTGAGAGAAACTCGACTATTGTTTGGAGTTATTAGAGAGTATAATTTATATTCCCTGAGTTGCCTACTCCCACAGAGAATTTATATACAGATTGTTTTGTAAGGAATTTCTACATATATGAAAATACATATATAGTGAGATCCATTTAAATATGCAGAAATTGCATTATTTAATTATATTGCTAGTCATTTGTCTCCAGCTTTGATATAAAAAAAGTTTATTTCTCAAAGAAAATACAGCAAAACATGAGACAAGTCATTACACAGAATGCAACACCGATAATTTCGGTTTTTTTGCCTTTTTTCTTACAGAATAGATACATAAAGATTAATAATCACCCACAAAACATAATTTTTAAAAGTAAATCCCAAGGCAATATTGAAGATAAGTTGAAATTGATGCCCCAAACTAAGAACTTTATGGACTGATCATTGACACTGTAAAAGATATTTCCAAATAGATATGATAGCACTTCAAACTTCTCAAAGCATTTATGTGTAGAAATAGAACTTACTTGTATGCTGGGCTTTTTGTTTTTGTTTCTGTTTGTCTGTTTCATCAGTGTGAAGACTAACTAGATGTGGAAGTTTCCACAACCTATGTAGATCTACAACTTATCTTACCTCAATAAACATTTATTCAGTGACTACTGTGTTCCAGGGACTGTGCTACACTTTGAGTTATCCTATCCTTAACAACAACAACAAAAAAGACAGTGACTGCCCTCAAGGAGCTTTAAGTCTTATGGGGTAAAACAAAACACAAAAGAAACTTGGAAAAGGGAGAGAGAGAGAAGGTACCTACCTTGTAGTCTTATAAAATTGTCTGTGAGTCCTCGATCATGATCACAGCTTGTAAAAGTGTCAGAGGGAGACTTTGAACTTAATCTCTCTGAATTCAAATGAATCCTCTGGCTACCATGCCTTGCTACCTCTCATGCATGAATTATATACTACAATACCCTTCACTTGAAATGGTTGCACCTGAAACAAAATTGTTCTCAGGGGAAGACACAAAAGAAATGCTGAGTTGATGGGGGAAGAGAGGGACAGATACCACCTCATCATATGATACAAGTGACCATATTATAACTTTCTATTTTAAAAAAAAATACTATCAATAACTAAGTGTCTAAGATCAATTTAATTGTCTCCTTATAGGTAACAACCAAAAAGTCTGATTAATGAGTGAGAGTGATAAGAGTGTTAATATTTTAAAATGAAGGAATGGAAAGATGACTCAGAGTCACCACTTTTCCCACCCATTTCACCTCCCAAAAATTACTATCATGTATCTTGGTAGAATTGTAACGGTTCTTAGGGATCATGTGGTCCAACTCCTTCATTTTACAGAGGATGAAACTGAGTGTTCAAAGGAGGAAAATAATTTGCCCAAAGTACATTCTATTCCCTGAAACTGGGACTATCCAGTTGAATGAACCTGAATATTCAGAAATTCGTAGATGTGCTAAAATTGACAGGGACCACATTTAAATACCCTTATAAACAGAAGAGAAAGCAAAGAACTAGAATTAATACCAGAACAGAGGTTAGAACTTGGTTTCCTGACTCCCAGCTCAACATTTTTTCATCAAGGTTTTTGAAGTTTGATCTCCCTTGGGGAATGAATGGTATATTCAGAACAATAGCACCTGATATAGTTTAGGACAAAGTTCTTTCAGGTGTACCCATGACCCTAGACTCACACCCAGGACTCAGGATTAAATTGATTGAGAAAGTGAAGATTGGAAGAAAACAAGGTAGATAAGGAGTGGGGAGGAGGGAAGGAGAGTGGAATGGAGGCATTTCTAGAAAGGCATGAATTTCCACCAGAGATGAAGTGCCAACTGTCTCCCCACTCTTCCATCTCCTGTGACCTCTCTGTGGAGCCCTAAGTTCAAAGACAGTAGAGAACACCCATGTCTGGAAAAGCATTTCCTTCTGCCAAGCATAGTCTTAATCATTCTGGGGCCTGAGATTACTGAATTGCCCTCTCTTCCCTTCACAATACAGCTTACCACACAATTTCAATTTCTGAGTCTTGGGACAATTTCAAAACCAAGGAAGGCAAAACTTCAGGATAAGGAAAAGATTGACTTGGAAGAGGTATGTATGCATGTGTTCAGGAATTCATGACCTTCTAACAGGTGTGGACAAACTGTTTATTAAAACCATTTTGCCTACTCCCTGAAGAGTCTCCCTTTCCAGAGACCAATTGTGTAAAAGAGAAGATATTCTCCCAGGCTTTTGAGGGTTCTGGGATGCCTGCTCTCCATAAATGAACTGTGAGCAATCAGAAAGACTGATTGGCTGAGAGGAGAGGAAGACCACAAGACTTCCCTCACAGTCTTATACATGGCAAGAGCTAGTGTCCAATGAGCCTCTGCCTCTACCTGAGCATCTCCATCTCTACTCTTGGCTCTGTATTTCAGATATTTGTGATTTTATTGATGCAGATGTAACTTCTACAAATGCAGAATGCAACCTCTCTGTGTTTTTGTGATTTGCTCTGTTGAAAAAATAATAATAGAACTCATCTTGTAGCCAGTCTTTTATTGGTGAGTCTGTAATTGAATTGTGGGAAGCAGGTTTTGTGAAGCAGATTCATGAAGGTGAGGGGGAAAAGGGGAAAGATAAACGAGAAGGAAGTGGAGGCTAATTTAGAAAAATTTCTGGTCTTTTATAACCTAATATTTCTGGTCTGTCAGCTTAGCTTTCAAAAACCTGGAGTCACCTTTATGCCATGATGATTAGAATACAATTTTAGCATGGTGTATTTGTGTCTTATATGTGTCTCTGTGTATATGTGTGTGTATAATATACATAGATACATACATTATATATGTGTATATATATGTACACATTCACACATACATGTAAAGCCCTACCCTAAATATAACTTCTCCTATTACTACCACAATAGCAATACCTTCTACTCCTTTTTTTCTCCTCATCTTCCTTCCTCTCCTCCTCCTCCTTTTTTCTCCCCCTCAGTCTTCTTCTCTTCTTCCTCCTTTTGTTTTTTATCTTCCTCCTATTTTTCCTTCTCTGAAGAAAATGAACATACAGCATTTCAGAACACAGGATGTTTGTTAGATCACTACACTCCATTTTACACCATCAGCATTGCAACAGGGCTTATGATTGTGTTAAAATTTCATATTACTCATATTCACACATAATGAACAGATGCATTGTTACTATTGGGATTTTGCCATTTGGCCTTTCAAGTCTCTAATCATGAATTTCCAACTGAGGTCTTCATTGTTCATAGGAAAAATTTGGTCATTGATAATATGACCATGCATTGCATCATTTCCTAGAGATCTTCAGGTATTATTAGAATCTGACATGCTGATTGAAACACTAGCTAACTCTATTATCTTATTTTGTTTTAAGTCTTTTGATAGATACACACAGTAGATATTTGTTGAAAAGTCTAATGCTTCACTAATATGACACCCAAGAAAAGATGATATGATCTTTAGAGGTTAGAGCATAGTAATATTTGAACTTCTTGGTTAACTAGCTCTGAGCTAGTCACATAACTTATGTGATTCTATTTTTTAATTTGGAAAATTGAAATAGTACATTAGTATGTTATCTGCATGCTCTCTTGCGTTTTTATATTGATCAAAAAATTATGTATTGTAAATTGACTTTGAAATTATAAATAGCTATATTTGTATCACTCCTTCAAATTAATTTTGTAATTTTGTCTAGCCCTATAAAGTAAAACTTTGACAATTTAACCCCAAAACTATAAATTAATTTTGATACTAGTTTCATTTTATCACATGAAGGTGGCTCATTCACAAATAAAAAAAATCCCCAGAATAATTTTGTTTTTCCTTTCTCTGCAAAAAAAATAAAGTATTTTGTAATTGTATTTGTATATCTTTAGTGTCTTGGTAGATTGTTGTTAGCTATTGTGTTTATTTTGAATTTGTTTTTAAATGAAATTTCCCTTTCTGTCATTCTGTCCTTGTTTGTGTTATTGCTATATAGAAAGATTGAGAAGTTTCATAGATTTATTTTGTAACATGCATTCAACCTATTAATTGACTCTCTCTTTGCTGATTCTCAGGGATCTTCTAAGTAAGCCATTTTGTCATCCACAAATAGGGAGAATTCTAGCTTCTCTTTAGTACATTTAATTTCTTTCTCTAGTCATTGATATCCCTAATGTTTTTAGAATCATGTGAAATAATAGGAGAAAAGTAGTATCCTTGATTTACCCCAGTTTTTATTGGGAAAACTGAAATGTCTCTCCCATAAATATATACTGTGCCTAGCCTCCATGGTAATGTTCTTTAATGACACTGATTCATTTCACCTTCCAGAATGAGACCTAACTTCAATCTCCTCATCCTAGGCCTTCCCTTCTACTCTAACATTATCTTGCATGTGCTCCCTGCTCAAACTTATGTTTTCATTACTTGCATCCAGGTTGGATTGAAACTCTTTTTCTCCCTTTTTGACTCCTCCTTATTCATTCTTTCACCCTTGACACAATTTATTGTTAATAGTCTAGAAAATGAGCGTTGATTTTTTTTGCTTAGCCTTTTCATGATAATTATGCTAATTAACCTTTCCTGCATTTCTCTTTTGAAGTGTTTAAATTTGAATGCTTACTCACTTTTTCCTTATGCAATTGATTGTTGCTTATCTAAGAAGATCAGGAACATATCTCTTTTGCTGAAGGAAATCATTGGTGATAAGTGTCCTATTTGTAGGATATGGTATTTTGTCTTGGACTTTGAACTCTGTCACTTTTTGAAACATCCCATTCTGTTATTTTCTCTGATTCCTTGGATTTATGGGGTCATCTTACATTATTCAAATTAGCATTTTTATAGCCAAAGGACTTTCTCATTGCTGTTTTCAAAATGTTTTATTTTTATATTCAGATTTTGAAGATTAATCACTACGAGTCTTGGAATTTTGAGTATGAGAGCTTTTGTAGGTAGCAATTTCTGTACTCAATCAGAACTTGGTTGTTTGTTTTCAAAGATTCTAGGTAGTGTTCTGTTATTTTTTCTTCTATTGTGATATTTAGGTTTTATAATTTATCTTGTTTTATGAATTTAATATTTTTAAATCTTCTCTATCTTCAAGGTTAGTTCTTTAGTTTATATGAAATTCACATATCTTTTCAAAGTTGTCCTTTGCTTCTTTTCTGCCAATTGTTTTTCTACTTATATAATTTTGAGTTTCAAATCTGTCATGCTTTGTATATAGGATTTCTATTTCTTTGGAGAGATTTTTTCTTCTGGTGTTCTAAGTTATCTAATCTATTTTTTGTCTTAGTTATTTCTTGACTTGAGGTATTTGATTTTTGATCTACAGTCCACCCTGATGACTTCTTTCAAATATTTATTTCTCTCTTGAAATATTCTGAAATATTTTTCTGTTGTTCCCTGTCTGTAGAATATTTAGAATTCTTTTTATCACTGGAACTTTTAGGCGTAGTTTCATCTTAATGTAATATGAACTCAATTTGTTATGGCCTTTTGTGTATTTTTGTTCATTTTTTTTCTGCTTTTTTGAGTTTTGCTGTTAATTTATATACTTGTGAGTTTGAATTTTTTGTCTTTCAAACCTTTTTCTTGTATTCTCAGTAACTTGTTTCTGACTCCTTCCTCATTTTTGGCCCCTTCTGTTACTAATGCAAGCATTCTCTTCCTGCATAGATCTGTGAGGTTGAGTGTCCTCAATTTGAGAAATTTAGGATGCAGACTGGTTTCCTGTGGGAAAAGAAATAACCCTAGCTACTTTTCTTGTTTCTGTTCCTTTGATCTTAGAAACAGTCTTCTCTGGCCATCGCTATATTCTTTACTTCTGTGCTGCCTCCCCCCCCACCACGACCACTTTTCATACAGGCATCGCTATCCGTAAGGCAAAGTTATATTCTTTTTTTTATGACTGAACAGACTCTATATTTTCAGCCTACTCTAGGATATGGGGTGGGGGGGGGTGGGGAAATTGAGACAAAAATCACTTCCTGAGGAGAACCAGGTAGAGTCATTTCAACTGGACTTGAAACAGAAACCTTGAGATGAAGACTAGTGTGACTTAGAAAATTAAGTGTTTCAACCCTTAGATATTATTCCATAATGCTTTTACTTTTATAGTATTTATTTTACATCTTATGGATTCAGCTTTAAATTTTACAGAGTTGATGCTTATTTCCTTTGAGGGGCTTATTAGGTAGGAGAGTTATTTGGAAAACAAGTTCTGCTACCATCTTGCTCCACATTCCATTTTCTAACTGAAAAGGTAAACTACCATGGATTTAGAAAATTATCTAGTTCATCTCCCTCATTTTAAAGATAACAAAACCAAAGCCCAGAGAGGTTGCAACTTCCACAGTGTGTGGGATACAGTGATGCTTAGTCAAATTAAACTCAGAGGCTTCTCAAGGTAGAAGGCATAAAGGAATTTATTACAATCTCATGAGAAGGAACACTTCCCATGAGACCATGGGTGGTGTCAGCAAGGGAGTGCACCTATCAGAGCAGAGTACTACATTATTGTACCTAATGCAGAAGCCCACTAGTCTCTCTTCCCATTGGCTGGGAATCCAGGCGTACAGTCTAAGCGTGACAATCTACCCCAGAGACAAAGAACATGGAAAGGATCATTGCTTACCAATGAGGGTTTTTGTTACCGAATATTGAACTTAAGGGAAGAATGCTGATGTGGCTAGCATAAGGGGTGGTGAAGGGGAAGGGTACACCCGCTCACAGGACCAGATCTTTGATGGTTCTTCTCCATCCTGGAGCATTTGTTTACCTAACGGAGATACTTAGTTATTTTAGCTTTGGCAGGAAGGGTGAGGGTTTTGGAGAATTCATGCCTGAGGGGTCTTCACTTAACCGGATTTCACTCAACAGGAAGTAGAAAGAATTGTATTCCAATCCAGTCTCAATCAAACTACTGATGCAAAATATTGTATTTATAGTCAATGAATCAGTGAGATATTTTTTGGTGATCTTATCTGCCTTATCCGAGGCATTATGAAAGGTGAATGGAATTTGTGTTCTATGGGAGGGGGAAGACAACATATGCATATATGAATATATCCAAATTTAATGTATTGATATAAGACAATTGGAGAGCAAGGGAATAACTACTGCATTTCAAGGAATCAGGAAGGGCTTCATGTTGAATAGGGGAATGTACTCAGCTTTGGAGAAAACTAGAGATTCTAAAGAGGCATCTAGGTGGAGCAGTGAATACAGCACCCAACAGAGAGGCAAGAAGACCTGGATTCAAACCCAACCTCAGATACTTACTAGCTGAGTCACCCTGGACAATTCATCTGTAAAATGAGCTGGAAAAGGAAATGGCAAACATCTCCAATGTTTTTGCCAAGAAAACCCCAAATGGGGTCATGAAGAGGTGGACACAACAAGAAGGGATTCTAAGTAATGGAGATTAGAGGAGAGTATAAAAAGGAGAGAAAAGAGTGCTGTCAGAACCACTTGACTTTAAACACACACACATACTAGCTTGGTAAAAAACAGAAATATTGTATATTACCTTGGAGTTTGTAAATTTTGGATAATCAGTTTTAGACTTTAAAAATCATCAAGCCCAGTCACCTCATTTTACAGCTGAGAAAACTAAGACCTGTGATTAAATTATATTTAATTCAGTTGAACAAAATTCAGTTAAATTCAATGAGTGTCTACTATGTTTCTGGCACTGTGCTAGGCACTGGGAATGCAAAAATCATAAAAGAAATGTTAGTTGATTCCCCAGATCATACTAATCATAAGTAGCTGAATTGGAATTTGAAAGAAGCTCTTTTTATCCCAAATCTGAACTCTTTACTAACAGGCTCTTATTCCTACCAGGGTTATTATCAGAATTAAAAGAAATAATACATGTAAAATATTTTGCAAACTTTTAAAACATCTGAGAAATGTTAATATGATGATGATGACCTTTCTCTAATCCCGATCATTAGTGTATAATATAAACTAACTCATGCCATTTGAAAATATTTATGTCATCATTTATCCATAGATGTTTAACTATAATTTCTGAAATATCATGCCCAAATATCTTTGGGGTTTATCATTTTGAAGGAGCCATTCATTTGTTTGAGGTTTTTAAAAATTACATACTTGGATAGAGTTGTTTTACAACTAAGTCTTATATCTTTATAATAGTCAATAAAGAGACACCTGGAGTGTTCTGCAGGTTTCAGAAATCAGGCTACTGTTCCTTTAACTCTGAAATTTAGACAGAAGACTTCTGTTTCTTTATGAGCACACTACAGTGAATATTTTGTCTAGCTGCAGGGGAAAAACTTTGTCATGGACTTTGCAGACAATAGCCTTAAAAGTAAAATGGTCTGCTTTTGGTGCCTGGGGGTTCTGTAGGCTATTGTTAGTTCACAATGAATTTCTATTGCTGCGTTCCTGCTTTGCAAAGGTTTGTTAGCTTTTAGTGACTGACAGTTACTCTATTGCAAATACCACATTGGCTGCACCCTGTACACATGAACCTCAAAAAAATTTGAAGAGTGCTAAGGAAAAAAAAAGAAACGGTGATGTTTATTTGACCTACCCAGATACGTTTTAAAAACGATTCCCTTCAAAAAGTGTTTACTGGGAAAGTACAAACTTTGGGAGTATTTACAAAAAAGTGTTTAAAGTAAGGTCATTTAAGATCATGAATAGTAGCCTTGTTTACATTGGACAATATTTTAGCTAATTCATTACTATGAAATCACTTCTAGCATTTTAAAGAATATAGGTAAGAAAGATGTTTTTTTAAGAAAGAAGTTAGATTCTAATATAACAGTGAAGACTCTTATACATACAGAAACAACTTTAATTTTTTAAAATTTTGAAACTCATTGTGCACAAAAATAAGAATGCACATTTAAGGGTGTGTATGTGTGTGTGTGTGTGTGTGTGTGTGTGCGTGAGTGTGTGTATACATAGATAGAGATATGTGCACTCACAGTATGTGTATATTTATTTGTATGGAGCCTCAACCACAGTAGCATGTCAGACTCAGTTTCTCATTTTCTATGATATGAACCTTTTGAAATTAAAGTTAGAAATGTTTATGTAGTACTGTTACTTTTCCGTGAGAAATCCAAGTGTAGTTTTGTGGAAAGCTCTTTACACACTTTGGGACACTAATTGTTGATAGTTTTAACTTGGGGGTCCGAAAAAGTGGGAACGTTAACCAAATGAGATAATGAGGATTCCTTAAAATGCATTTTACTGTGGGGAAAATTAACCAGTTTCTAATAATCACATGGTCCCTAGGCCAGACGGTCCCTTTGATAAGTTAACATGTACTCCCTTTATACTCCTAGTAGGGGGTAAACAAATGTCTGAACAAATACAAATACACATAAACACAAATGTGGAGAATAGCAGTGGATGTCTTAGATCCAGATAATAAGTGTGAGTATTGTTATTTAGATGGAGCATACTGGGACACTTATCTTTTAGTACACTCCATTTTCTAACTGAATGCAGTGCTAATCGTGGTATTGAAAGCCATTGTAATTGTGTACCCATCTAAACGCTGACAAGAATATACAATTACATTGTTTGGAATTGAGTTTAATGTTTTTTTTCTGAATTTTATTAGCATTTATATTTACTTATACATTAAGATTGAACACAAAAGAAGAGGTTACAATGCAAGTGTTTCTGCGATACAAATATCAGACCCATCCACAATCTTGAGGTCTAAAATGTGCATTTCCTCTAAATACTTCTGCCACCATTTTTTTAAGGGAGTGATGTAAATCTGAAATGAGCAAAATAATGGGTTCCATTCTAGGAAATACTTTCTCTCTGGATTTTACAATTTTATAAAAGCTTTTTTTCCCCTCTAACTTAAGGAAATTACTTAGAATATTCGTATTACTGGCAAATCTTTCTTCAGTGTGCTTACCAACATCACGATGTTTAAGCACACATTATAAAGTGGATGGAATTGTAAACACACAGAGGGATATAATTACATGTAGCAGATTTAAGTGCTAATTCTTTTGCTTTTTTTTTTTACTGTGCATTTTATCAACATAATTATTTTTTGACTGCAGACTAACACCCTGAAATTGACAAGCAGGAACTTGTTCACTAAATTGGAAAACAATGAACTCCAGGTTTATATGTACCTATTGTCATACAGAATTAGTATGGCTTTGTTCCGCAAGAGGAAAAAGCTAATGATTTTGAAACAGCAGGTGACAAAATGCATTCTTTTTTCCTCCCCTCTTATCAGTTTGTTGATGAAGTCACTATGAACTGGGGCCCTGGTTAGGGATGGCCTTATTTTTAGCAGATAGATTTTTAATGAGCTCTATTGTAAAAACAGTCATGTTGATTTTTTACTTCTTCCCCCCTCTTCACACAGAAACTCCCAGTATTGAAAAGCTCCTATCAAAGGACTGGAAAGACAAGCTTCTTGCTATGGGATCAGGGAACTTTGGAGAAATAAAAGGTAAAATCTCTGTGATCATCTTGATACAAAATGAAGATGTTATTTAGATATTTAATGATGCTAAGGAGCTTGTTCTTTTGTTTTCTTCTGCATTTTTATTATTTTCTGTTATCTTCTGCAGTTTCTTTCTTTAGTGGATTTCATTTCAAGCCTGAGAGCCCCCAAGACCATTCCTTATTTTTTCTTTGCATGTGATATTATAACATATATAAACACAAATATGTACATGTACATTTTTTCTGTGTATATATACATACTTAACACAGATAGATATGCATTCACATTTCAGGCTTGTGCTTTTATAACTCTTTATTTAAATGATGTATAAGAAGAAATCTTCATGAGAAAAAAAGATGATTTTCATAGTCTATATATGGAAAATGGTTTGTATTCAAAATCAGAATTAATGAATATCACAAAAATAAAAAAATGTTTTACATACATATTCTTGCAGGTTGCACATACAAAGGCGAGGTTTTACTTGAATCACTTGAATCAGTAATTAAATTAAATGAACAGAAAGATCCTGTACAAATTTCAAAAAATAGAGAACAAGTCCAAAGGCAGAAGTAATCAGATGAATTTTCATGTCTAGTTTATATCAATAAAATTAAGGGATGGGGAAAATGTATTCATCTTTTTACATCTGATACAAAATTATGATTTCTTCTAAATAGTATTAGCTTCTACTAAAGATAAGAACAGTTATTCTATATATCCAGCAACTTAATAGAGTCACACATAGTAAAAATGTAATAAATGCTACTTCAATTGAGTTGAACTAAAAATGAATAATTTATCATTGTTATATATGATATATTACATATACAGAATTCTCCAGGAATGCTATAAACAGGTCTATAATGTCATTGACTATAGGTATAGACATATAAGTTTACATAATATATAAGTAAACATATATGTGCACACATTGTTTTCTCATTAAAAAAGAGTGGTATATTTCATTTCTGTAGTATTGTTTTTTTTTTTTTTAGTTTAGGAACATCCAAATGAAAAAAATTAAGAAACCAGTCTTTTAAATGTTGGGTCTACATGATGCTAACATCTTTAGAATGTTTGAATATTAGGAAACATCTAGATAATTGACTGAATATTCCAGTTTCATAAAAATGCTGAATGTTATATAAAAGTAACCTCTAATTAACTATGAATGGAAAAAATAATAAATCATATTATATTGAAAGAAATATAATGGAACAAATGTGACCTGAAAGGATGGAAGGCAAAGTCTGAGTTCAGCAATTGAGAATTTCCATTTTGATGTTTAATTTTAAGTAGAAGCTGATCTTCAACCCTTTAGCTCCTGAAGTTTAGAAAGTAATTTCAAAGGTACTCCGTTCTCTTTTGGACTGAGTCAAAAATCCTATGAAGAATACAGAGCTGAGAGGATTGTCTGTTCCAAGTCCGTGTGATCTCATTCTGTTGGAGAGTAATCATTTTTACCCCTCCCTCGTTTTCCTTCACAAGTCAAACTTAAAAGCAGAAACAGCAGCAATGATAAGCTAACACTAAAGAAACTCAGCAACCCTTTCAGCCTTGCCCAGGAGGAGGATGAGAAACTGGAGTACAGTCACAAAAGAAGTTTCTGTGTCTTTAATTTTTGGTTTGGAGCACTTTACATTTAGAGCACAAGTTTAGTTATTGTTCTCTAGTTTTATTCAAAAGTTTGCTTTCTAATACATTTTAAAGCAAATGTAGGTCTGTTGTAGGGAAGGGGCATGATTATTAGGTGTTTGGATCAGGTTTGGTAATAAACGGTAAAAGCAGGCAAGATTATTTTTCCTACTGACCGCTTGTGACAGTTAGAATTACTTTCCATAGTCCATAGGTGACTAAAAAGGAAAAAGGGTACAAAAGTGTTTGGCGTGTTGGGGAGCAAATAAATTTTATTGCAGGTTGTTGGGGTTCAGGCTGGTTGATTGTGTAGTAGCTTGGAATGAAGTTTGCATGCCAGTGCAAACCACAATGGAGAAGAACAGTAGCTCACATCTGCAGTAGGAGGCAGATGAAAGGAATGTACATGGGCATTTGGTTTTTAATATGAGACTATGAAGTCAATAAGATCGTAGGTTAAGTGTTAGAAAGGACTTCAAAGGCCATGTAGTTCATACCGTCTGGTACTTTTACAGGTAAGGAAACTGAGACCTTATAGAGATTAAGTGACTTGTTTGCCCATCCTGCAGGTGGTGTGTATTAGAGGCAGGATTTGAAAGCAGATCCTGTGACTCTCTTTCTGCTGTGCCATGATATCTTTTGTTTAGTGGATACTTTAAATTTCTGTTTTTACATATTTACCTTGGGGTCCCACTTGATTTGATTTTACTATTAATGATCGTTGAAGTAAAATTTTCAGGTTATATACTTGTTGGCATGTTTATGGCGTTAGAAATATTCAGCCAATCATTTTGTGATTAAATCACTTTTTCTATTCAGTAGTTCAAAATTTGACTGTATTTTCATCAAAAAACAGATCTTTTTCTTCTTTTTAAGAATGCTTGTGTTTACCATAAACCATTGTTCCAGATTTCAAGTTGTACTCTCAACTTGCCTAGGGTCTCTCAGCCAGTAAGTATGTGAGGCCAGATTTAAACTCAGGAAGATTAGTCTTACTGACCAATTGGGCCTGGCACTTTTACCCACTGTGCCACTTCGCTGCCCAGATCTATTTCCCTTCCTTCATTTTATGTTCCAGTCAAATTTGATTACTCGTTCTTTTGCCATCTTGCCCTAAGCTCCTTCAAGTCAGTGCTTTTTTTCATAAAGAACTTATGGAATCCTGCCGTCATAGGAATACCCTCCTTAGGCATCAACCTATCAAAAGTCTTCTTTTAAGACCTAGGTCTGATGCTGTATTCTCTATGAAGCCTTCCTTTATGTGACCACTAAAAGTAATCTCTCCCTGCTCACTTTTTTATAGATCTTTCTTATGTTCTTATTTCATTCCACATTCCTTATACTGTGCTAATTTAAAAATAAAACAAAATTTATTGTGCTCCCCTCAGCTCCCATTGTACAGACTGTAAATACTTTGATAGCAGAACAATGTTAATTTTCATCATTATCTGGAATTGAAAATAAGAGTCAACTGTTTCTGGGACCTGTAGGGGCTTTGTGCACTTTCTCCTCCCTGCTTTGTACCTGGATACATGGTCTTGTCTGAGGTTCATTGGTGGGGAAACTGGACTTCATAAGAGTGAATGGGTTATGCTAATTCTCACATTCATTCATTGACCTGTTTCCTTGCTCCTAGCTATTCCAGGGACAATTATAGTGTAATATGCACACACACACACACACACACACACACACACACACACACACACACACGCCATCCTCAATGTACAAATATAAATTAGTTATGGAACATATCCTTTACAGAAAAGGTAATGAGAAGCACCAAAGAATCAAAGTGTAAATAAATAATGGCTAGAACAGAATTCAGTAACTCATCACTATTTACAAAATCAGTTGGGAGGCTTGTACTCAAGCACTATTTAGGACATGAAACAGTTTCCAAGGCTGTTTAGACTTTACCTTTACTAAGCAGTGTCCAATTTATGGTAAAAGGGCATCTTCTTTCAAGTGGGCTTTCTTTATCTGATGCTAACTCTTCCTACTATTGCTTCTATTCCTAGCATAACCATAACCACATATAGTCACTTCTCTTCCCTGGTGGGAGATGTTATCATCACAACCTTAGGACTCAAGCTTTCCAACTCTTACTAGGACCCCTACCAAAGGAAAGACACAAAAGATAGGCAGCCCCATCCTAGACACCAGCTTATCGAGGTAAAACACATGTTCCCAGCTTATACCTAAGTGGAGTTAATCATATCACCTATTTAACTCTCTGAACAGTTCAGAGCATCCTGATGCTTTAAAGCTGGAAGGACAAGTGATGGCGAGTGCCTCTTTTTTGCATGTCCTTGGAATTTTGACTCATCAATCAAGTATAAGAACTCAATGAGGCATAATATCGATGAAGCATAATAAACCAGAAGCAGTCCTACCCAATTGCCATAGTTTCCATGTGTCATATAAAATGGCAACCGAGCATGCTCCAGAAGAAGTAGAGAACATGTGTCACATTCATATTCTGAGAGCCTAGCAGAGTATCTCACACATAACCAGATAGTAATCACTTCAGAAATATTTGTTGAATAAAATTGAATGTGTCCAAAGAATTCAAAAATTAGAATTTAGTTAAGCCATTACTGTCATTTTCTCTTACTATAAAAGAATAGCAAATTTTTATAATGGGGGAAATAGACTGCATTTTATTCCAAATATTTATATTGTTTCATTTATTCTTTCATTTATTCAGTAAATGTCAGTAAATTACCATCATTTCTATCTGGAGCCAGTCTTAGTTTTAAAGAAATATTGTAGTAGTTAAGGATTCCATGACAATAGTTTGATATAGTATACTATATACGCAATCATCCTCTCTCCTCTAGAAATTTTATCTTCCTTTCCAATAGTTCCTTCACTATTGTCTTCAAATGTGTCCAGGTTTCCCCCATCCTTAAAAAATGTTCTATAGATACTACCATGCCCTCAAATTATTATTATATATGTCTTACCTTCTCTACCAAATTCATTTAAAATTTTTCTATACTCTTTTCTCCCACTTCACTCTTCACTTACTCCTTGACCTTTTCCAGTCTGGTTCTCAGTCTCATCATTCTCTCCAGATAGCTCTTTCCAAAATGATGGATTATATCTTAATTCATAAATCTTAAGGGTCTTTTCTCAGTATTACTCTTTCTCAACCTGCTGCATTTTAACATTGCTGTCCACTCTTTACTCCTGGATACATTTCCCCCTCTGCATTTTCATGACACTGCTCTCTCCCCATTGACCTCACACCCTAGTAGCAGGGTTCTTCTCTGTCTCCTTTAGTGAATTATCATCCACATGAGGCCCTAACTCCAGTCCATCTTTATATCTCCATTTGAATTTTTCCTTTTGGTAAACTCATCAGTTCAGTGAGTTGAGCTATCATCTTTGTGCTTATAATTCCCTGATATACATATCCAGCCTCTCTCTTCTGTGAACTTCAGTCCCATAGCACTAGTGACCTATTGGTTATTTTTAAGTAGATGTTTTGGAGAAAAATTCAATATATCAAGGACTGAACTCGTTATCTTTCCTTCAAAACAGTTTCCTCTTTCATATTTTTGCTAAAGTTATCATTCTAATATTTTATAATAATTCCTTGAAATGTATCAAACCAAACATTTTGCTAGCCAAGCTCTTTGACATCAGTAATAGAACTGCTAGACCTGGAGTCAGGAAGACCTGGACTTTAAAACACAACTTCAGTGTGTTTCCACAGGCAAGTCTTCTAAGTTTTCTGAACCCTAGAATCTTTATTTATATAATAAGCTTAATATAACAAGTTGTTGTACCTACTTCACAGTGTATGTAAATATAAGTGTGTAAATACACACACACATACATACATTTTTTTAAAGCCACAGTTAAAGTGGCACATGAACTATGTGGTCATTGCTAATTAACAATAATTTATAATTATAAAATTATAATTTTATATAAAATTATAATATGAAAAATAATTATAAGTATAAAATACTGTTATTATAACTGCTATTTATGTAGTTTTAAAGTTTAGAAAGATTTGTACATACATGTCTCATTTAAAACTCTGAACTGCCGCTATAGATATCGCAGATCCTTACATACCACAGGTAGTATCAGAGTTGGGATTTGCACCTCGGTTTCTTTTAGAATCCAAGCCCAGCACTTTTTCTGCTATAATAGGTGATTGATTGAAATATTACTTTTAATCAGCTAAGTATATTATCTTCAATTGTTTACTAGTAGTTTTACTTCTAAAAATATTTCATTGACATTGAAAGGAAACTGGCACATAGAAGAGAAGCTTTTAACAGTTACCTTGGCATCTGTTAGAGCAGCAGAGAATGAGTATAGTATAGCAATGATCATCATTCTGTGGTCCATTGGAGAGTGCCAGTTTCCTTACATCAGTGTAATAGCATAACTGGTTGTTTGAAAAGGGAAATCAGATATGAAGTTCATTAAGGCTACTCTTACCTGTCCTACATAGTAGGAATCAGTCCAGTACTTAGGGAATATTTTCAGGCCATATGCCTGAAAATGCCTATCAGCTGCTTTTAAGCCATTCTGAAATACTTTAGGAAGAAATTTCTATGGTTCATGAGTCAAACAAATGCTATGTTTTATTAAACAGATTTCTCCCTTTGGTTTAAGAATTTATGATGAATATAGTCAAAAACAATTTTAAGACAATTTAAATTATTTTTTTTATCAAATTAATGTCAAATGAATATGTTTAAACACCGAGTACTGGCTAATAACAATGACCTTTAATATTCCCTACTTTGCACCAAAATTGTCCATAATAAATTGAATGTGTTATTAACTATGTGTTTGAACTTATCCAAACGAAGTATATTTGATGTTAAAAATAGCATCCTGGGTTTGTATTCTTAATAAAATACCCAGAAAAATTGTCAGAATCATGTAATAATTATTAGTGTTTGAGAACTGGCCCTAATGGAATATAACTTGATCCTTTTTTTTGTAGAATTTCTATGAATTATAACTTTCATTAATTATAAAATGTTTGTAATAATATATTTTATGACAATCAAGATATAATCATATTATTATTCATCAAATATTTCAATTCATTCTATTAGTCTTGTATGTAGAACTGTCCAAAATGCAACTGATGACAGTCCAAATACTAGCATACTTTAATATTTAAAATATTAAATAAATTAGCTACAGAGAACTTTAAGTTGGGAAATGTGTTTAGTAGTACTAGTAGAAACAGTATCAGTGGTGATGCTCATGATAAGCATAGTTAAGGTTGCACAACTAAATGCCAGCTAATTTAAATGTGGTCACATTATAAATACTATACAAATAAATCTGAGGCAGTGAGTTCTTGGAAGGAAGTAACTATATTCCACAATTTCTGGAGATATGGCAGTGATGGTGTTCCAAAGTTGACTTATTTATGTTTATATGTTGGCTAAGCAAAGAATTTTTTTTAAAAAAATAGTCCATTGTTAGTTTTGTTGAATTTCTTCCATGGAAAAGACTTGGCTCATGGTGGAAATGGGTTCCCATCTGGATCAGAGTATGAGTATAGTATGATTGTAGTAAGACTAACCGATAACAGTGTAGAGTATTACATCAGTACACACAAAATATTCAAAAATTCAGCAGAAGGCTCTTTAGTGACATCAGTAAGGAATGGAGGAGATAGAAAAAAAAACCTAATGAAATCCTATGGCCACCAAAGTGGCATCATCGTTGTCATCATCAACAACAATAAAACCTGATGATAAATCCAAAAGAATTTAAATCTGTCTTGATTTGAAATACTTTCAATCTACTGGGCAGAGTTCCCAAAAGGAAGTGCTGCATATTCTTCCCAGATTTCGTAAGTGTAATCCTACTTGAAAGCAACCCCAACTCTAGAAAAAAATTGAAGAGAAAAAAAAATCCATTTCAGAATGTTACATTGTTATTCAAAATAGCATCAGGGCAAAAGAAAAATTATTCAGGGTTGGAGGGAAGACTTACTTATACAGAAATTATTTAATTTCTGTTTACTTCAAGAAGATAAATTTTGCCTCTTAGATTACTTTAATCTTAAAGATTCTTTGTTGTAGTACAATATAACAAATACTTTTTGTATGCCTCTTATGGTGCAGAGCACTATGCTTGGCCTGCCCTGAGAGATACAAGACTTATTTAGGTCAGGGTTTCTGCATCATGGAACTTACACCCTAGCAAGATAATACAACTAAAGCACACATAATAAAAATTATAAACATAAATAACAGAAACTTGAAGTGATGTACCTAAATAATTACAGATAGTTCCTTAGTATTCTCCAAGTTATAAAGACGTTGTGTTCCAGAAATTTATTTGTATATGAAGAATCCTGAGAAATATGGTAAAAATTGTTATAAACTGACACAGACCAGAACAAATCAAACAAATAGCCCAATTTTTGTTGTTGAGTCATATCAGATACTCTCCATAACCCTTTTTGGGATTTTGTTGACAAAGGTGCCAGAGTGCTTTGCCATTTCCTTTCAGCTCATTTTATAGATGAAGAAACTGAGGTAAATAGGATTCAGAGACTTGGCCAAGGTTATACCACTTAAAAGTGTCTCAGACTAGATTTAAACTTAGGTCCTCCTGACTCCAGAGCTGGTGCTCCATCCACTGTGACATTTAGGGTCCTAAAGAGCACAATAGATACTACTATAATGAAAGGTTTACTGAAATAAAATTTAACTCTTATGATTGAAGAAACCAGTTAAGCTCCCAGAGAATATAATATACTTTTTACCCTCACTGCACAGATGCGGAGGGCTGCTAGAACAGAATATTTTGTATATTGTCAAACATGGTCTCTCTAGAAGATATTGCATGTAAAATATTAAAAACATACACACACAGAGTGAAAATGAGGGAATTGAGCAAGATCTACATTGCCTTGGGTGACTGAAAATTCAAAAGTTGCTATCACAATTTTAGACAAAGGAAGAATAAAATTTTATAATGACAAGAGACACAAGAAAACTACTTTCCTTAAAGTCACTATAGACAATGAAAAAGTGATATCTTTAAATATAAGAGCTAAATGGTATCACATCTCAGTTTTTCTTTTTATTTATATTTTTTATTAATTTAACTTTTTACCTTCATTTCACAAAATTTGGGGTTCCAAAATTTTCTCCCCATTTGTCCCCTCCCCCCACCCCAGTACACTGAGCATTCTTATTTCCCCTATCACCAACCTGCCCTCTTCTCCTATCATCCCTCCCTTCTCTTGTCCCTATCTTCTTTTTTGTCCTGTAGGGCCAGATAACTTTCTATTTGCATTACCTGTATTTCTTATTTCCTAGTAGCAAGAACAATACTCGACAGTTGTTACGAAAACTTTGAGTTCCAACTTCTCCCCATCCCTCCCTCCCCACCCATTCCCTTTGGGAAGGCAGGTAATTCAATATAGGCCATATCTGTGTAGTTTTGCAAGTGACTTCCATAATAGTCGTGTTGTGTAAGACTAACTATATTTCCCTCCCTCCTATCCTGCCCCACATTGTTTCTATTCTCTCTTTTGATCCTGTCCCTCCCCTAGTGTTGACTTCAAATTCCTCCCTCC
>CM053770.1:142293652-142363071 GCA_028658325.1 Potorous gilbertii
GTCTCCTTTATTAAGGTATTGACCCATTTTTCATGCTTTTCTTGCATCTCTCTCATTTCTCTTCCCAGTTTTTCCTCCACCTGTCTAACTTGATTTTCAAAATCCTTTTTGAGCTCTTCCATGGCCCGAGCCCATTGGATATCTATTTCAGATGTTTGAGATACAGAGGCCTTGACTCTTATGTCTTTACCTGATGGTAAGCAGTTTTCTTCTTTGTCAGAGAGGAAGGCTGGAATCATTTGTTCACCAAGAAAATAACCTTCTATGGTCTTATATTTTTCCCTTTTCTGGGCATTTTCCCAGCCATTTACTTGACTTCTGAGAGTTCTCTCCACCCCTACCTAGGTCTGCCCAGGTAGTGCTTGGGGTCTGAGATTCAAATGCATCTCCCCAGTCTCAGAGCTTTTGGCAGCCAGCCGGCTGCTATTCAGGGTAAGATTAAATCAGGTTCTCAGGTGGGGGCAGGGCTGCTCCCCAGCCTCAGTTCCCTCAAGGGATTTATGCAGAGACCTTCTGTAATGGAGCTGCTACTGAGCTCCTGCCTGCTCTGGGAGCCTCTGGCCACCAGCTGCCTCTGCCGCTGCCTCCTGAGGGGGCCTGAGTCATGGAGACACCCCGCTCGCCTCTCAGCCCATCCAGACATCTCTCTCACTGACCTGTGTGTCTGTGGGTGGAGGGACCTTCGCGGCCACTGGGGATTCCATCCCTGAAGCCTGCTCGGATCTGCTCGCTCCTCTCAGTGCCGCGCGGTGGCAGGGCAGGACTCCGCTCCCGTCCAGTGTGCACGATGGACCTTTGGAATTGGTTTTTCAGGGCTCTCTGGAACAGAAATCTCCTTCAGCCTGTTGCTGCATGGCTCCACTTTTCCAGAATTTTTTGGGAGTTCTTTGTATAGATAATTATGGGGTGGTGTGGGTTCGGAGCTAGCATAGGTGAGTCTTTCTACTCTGCCATCTTGGCTCTGACCCCACACATCTCAGTTTTTCAAAGAAAATTAAGGCTAATTACCAAAATATATTAATACAATTAAAAAGGGGATTCTTTAATATTCTTTCTCTCAGAGCCAGATAAATCCAATCTCTGATATTGAATTGAAATATTAAATATATTTTTTCAGCATCCCATAGTAACTTTACAAAAAAATTTGATATAAGCACTAAATACATAAATAACCTTTGTTTTATGGAAAGAAGAAAATGGATATGAGTTATATGAGGTTAAAAAAGACAAAATTTTTACCCTATTTCATCTTGTCTCTGAATCTTTAAACAATAGTGGTATTCATATTGCATTTTTAGCTTTAAGCCTATTATTGCTGATGACAGGATTATCTAATGAATGTTACTTTTTCAAATGAATGCTACTTTTTAATCAACTTATTTAAAAATCTTCTAAGTCACTAGTGTGTTTTGAACACAGTTCCTAAAATTATAAAAGTCAAATAACTTTCATTTAATATGTAAGAAAAATTATTTGTATCAAGAAAGATAGAAATTTGCTAGGTGAATTTCAATAAAATTATTTGTCTGATTTTTGAGTGGGAATGAAAAATGGGTGTCATGACTTAGTAAGCACTGCCAAGAATGCACTTCTTCCATTTGGATCATCATATCTTTATGTCGTACCTTTATGTCATATCTACCTTTTTTCAACTATGACATCCATTAAAATCAAGTATTGAAATAAATTGAACTTAGAACTTTGAATTATTACAACACAGAGTTTTAAACCAAGACTTCTCAAAAATAAAGCATTACTCTCACTAAAATGTCATTACTAATAAGATTTCCTGAGAAGAAAAAGGTTTTCATAATATTTATGAAATATTGTTAGATATTTCATCTTTAATACATCTTTCTTATTTCTATTTTGCATATTTTAAAATGTATATGATTTTAGTATGGTATCATTTACATGTGTACAATTTTTATAAGTAAATAAAAGATATATATGAGGGTTCTCAAAAATTATTTTTACTGGTAGGAGTGTGGAATCAAAACATTTGGAGACCAGGATTTAGGAGTTCATGGATACTGTAGCAAACCTGAAATTAAATCTTTGAAATACTTCTTACTTTTTTTATACTTTTCCTTCCCTATGTCTTATCGCAGTGATGGTACTTGTTGCATTTTTAGCTTTAAATTTGAAGTACTTATCACTAGATTGCTATTAAGTTTTTAACTAATATCTTTTAGGTATTCTGGATAGATTATCTATATCATTTCCTAATGAAAGTTATTTTAATAGGTTTTAAAATCAAGCTAACTCTTGAATACCTAAACTCATAAACATAAAGAATGTTGCTACCTTGTTCTATGAATACAATTTTTTAGTCAATATAATGTTTTACTTGATAGTAGATTTAGTTATTGAAACTGCTAGTATAACTACAAACTACCAAATCTCATTCTTTTTTTTTCCTGCTGGATTTTCTGAAATAATATTGTAGCAACCAATATTAATTGCGATGAGTATCTCTGTTAATTGCCTCTGTGACTGAATCAATTCTACTTTTGCTGTGAATACAAATACTAGCAATTTTACTTAATGGTATATAATCAGTGAACACCTTTACTGAACACCTACTATCATGTCTGACCCTTAATAGGCACTTAATGTTTACTGATTTTAGAACCTAAATTCCACCCCATGATAGGATCTATAAATACAAAGATCAATGCCATCTATGCTCTATAAGTTTGTAATCATACATAGGTCTTTCCTTAGTGTTCATTTACTGGCTTAAGTAAAATAGGTTGATGACTTTATTCCAATCCCTAATGGACAAGTAAAAGTTACAAGCCACTAACTATAGCTGTAGGTTTTGAGAAAGGTACATGTTTTTTTTCAGCATAAATAGACGTGAAGGAATGAAGTAGGGTGGGGAAGGGTGACTGGGTTATAACAGGTCCTTCTATCTAATTACATGTACAGGTGGCAAATGCATTATTAAAATAGTGCTCAGTGTCTTGCACTTGAAGTGAAAATTATAATTAAAAAGTATTTTCTCTCTTACTACTAGTACTTTACTATAAGGGCCTTGTCTATCTGATGAGGTTTAACAGAACTCTTAAATGTGATGCTGTTTCTGGTAAGGTTTAACAGAACTCTTAAATGTGATACTGTTTCTGGGAAGGTTTAATAGAACTTTTAAATGTGATACTATTCCAGTTGTCAATGAAATTCTCACATTTCATGCATATCCAACAAGTATCTTAATGTCTTGGTCAAAAATATATATATTTATATAGTTTAAATTTGTTGAATATATGCAAATACTTTATTCAAATTCCATTTTTTCCTTCAAATTCTCCTGTCTTTAACTATGGAGAACATTTTTGCAGATTAAAAAATATATTTCTGGAAAAAACATTAAACTTGCTTCTGCCTAAACCTAAACCTAAAAAGGTCCAATATTTAGCTATCTCTTATTTTATAGGCTTTTCTTCAGTTTTACTTCTTCAAAGAGACAATCTTATAAAGGAGAATATTAGTTTTATTATAATATCCAAAACTGTTATTTTCATTTTTATTATTTAATTTTTCACAGGTATATACTTTATTTGTTTGACTAATTATAATCTCCTTCAGGAAAGGAACTATGTCATACTTTTCTAAATCCCTATATATATATATATATGTACACACACATATTTCTCCAATACATATATATTCCACAATCCCCCAATATATATATATATATATATATATATATATATATATATATATGTATATATATATATTTCAGTTAGGTACTGATTAGTGTAAACAATGAGTCCTATAAAGTAGTTGCATTCATTTTATTTGTACTGCACATTTCCTTCACATGATTATTACTTTGAATAAGAATAATTCAGCTACAATGTGTCCACTTTGCAGTATTCATTATTCACACTACTCGGGATCTAGTTCTACACAGTAGGGATTCAGATAATGTATATACCAATTAGATTGTATGATCAGGCAGTAAGTCCTTTGAAATGAAATTTACTGGTAGTGAAATTTACTTGTTTTGATAAAACAACCAAAGTTTTTAAATGGGGGGTCATTTTAAAAATGATAAATATTTATTGTATTTGATAAAAATCTAAAATAAAGTTAAGAGATATGCATATATATGGATGTTAAAATGCTTTTGGAATTGGAAATTTTCTCTTGGTTGTAGATTTCATTGTCATTGACAATTACCATTTTTTTCCTTTCTTTCCCCCCACTTATTTTTTTTTTGTCATGTGCTTACTAGGAACTCCAGAAAGCCTCGCTGAGAAAGAGAGGCAGCTCATGGGTATGATCAATCAGCTGACCAGTTTGCGAGAGCAGCTGCTGGCAGCTCATGATGAACAGAAGAAACTGGCTGCCTCCCAAATTGAGAAACAGCGCCAGCAAATGGAACTGGCCAAGCAGCAGCAAGAACAGGTGAGTAAAACATGTAGGGATAGTCTCATCTACGTTGAGGAGTCACTCTTGTTCAAATTTGTCCTTCTGGTTTTAGATAAAGAATGGCCTTTGGGGATGGAATGACTGATGGTGCTTTCCCTGCACACACCCCTTCTTCCATGAGGAAAGGACTAGACTAATAATTAAATATTTTGTAGGAAGAGTATTCTACTTCTTACTTTCCCCATGTGGCACAGGGGATAAAAATTGTGGCAATGACTTCTACGGAGCACCAATGACTGCTTTGATAACATAACAGAGCTTTTCTTAATCCCCTCATGCTTAAGCTCTCTGACTGCCAAACTTTGGAGTGATTATACAACTGCTTGAGGATTTGGTTCCAGACTCAGTGAATTTGACATTTGAAGGATTCCAGAGGTGTCTTAACAGGGTAGAGGGTGAGGTTCTCTATTAGTGTGGAATAATCTTGAAAATCTGGGAGGAAATGGAATCTCTCTCTCTCTCTCTCTCTCTCTCTCTCTCTCTCTCTCTCTCTCTCTCTCTCTCCCCCCCACCCCCCCACCAAGGAGTGAGATCCTCCAGCAGCTACTTCATCAGTAATAAAATGTCATTGGAAAGTCACTTCATCTCCTCCTAATGCTTAGGTGGACCTGAGTTTTTTATTCCAAAGACCCATTCATACACCTCACCTTGTGGGGTAGACTTTCTGATACAGAATTGTGTGTAAACTCAGTCTCTAACCCTCCCGACTTTCCCAAACTCTTCCACTTACTATACAAGAGAAACCACTGAGGTTCCCAGAACTGCTTGCTTATATCCCAGAATATGACCAGAATATGGGGGATCACTCCTATTCTCATCTTCCCTTAAGGACTAAAACCTCAGAAATTTTTGTCCCATCATGCCCCAGCTCTGCCAAAGGTGGCAAGGGCTCACCCTCTCCACCCCTAAAATTTCAAATAAGTACATAGTCAAGGCTTTAGAAAAACTGTCAGTAGTTCCTACTAGGCTGCCTAGTCCTACTCTTCCTCATTTTGGACCAAGCTTGCTAATATTCCAAGTGATTGCTGTAAAAAAGCCATCTAGCAGCTGAGGTATATAACTTGAAGCCCAGCCCTACACTTTAAATAGCTCAGGTTCCAGAGAAAACCACCGGTCTTACAGACTGTGCTGTCTCATCTCCAAACTCTGGAAAATGCTTCTTTCCTCTTTGCTCCCTAAAAAAAAAAGAAAAGAAAAGAAAAAAGTTAGTAAATTTCATGCTTTCCACTACTAACCAGACCAGAGGGAGTAATTAATCTATACTCAACCCCATTATGGTACCAAAATCTCCCTACTTACCACAGTAGCTGGCCCTTCACTGCTCTCATGCTGCATGAGAAAAAGGAGTGGTAAAACAAAGTAACCTACAAGTCAATAATATATATCTGCAATGTAAGTAACTTAAAGGGTAAAATTCCTCTCAAAAGCAGACTTGCAACAACATTGCACAGGATCGAAGAAAAACTAAGGGAAAAAAATTAAATAATAAGTATGTTATTAAAGAACTATAAAATATTTTTAGAAAATTATCAGAAATTAAGCAATAATTAGACAAACTGCATTTTTGTTTTAGTGATAAAGAGAATTTAAATCAAGTAGAGGAAAACACAAACCTAACCGTCGTAATCTTAAAAATGTCCTAAACAAACCAATAACATGAAAATGGCAGAATGGATTTTTTAAAAGAAAAATTTTCTACTTTATTCAAGAAATAAAACTATAAACAAAGACACCTCAAGAATAAGGATGAGCAACAACAAAACATGATAATGATGAAAATGAGGGGCTAGAAAACAAATAGAAAAAGTGGAAAATTTATGTAAATATTATCAAAGCAAACTTTTCACCATTAAGGAAGGTTAAAACACCACACTTGATCCAGAACATTGCAGTCCAAATATTCTTATGAGGGAAAAAGAAGTAGTACTAAAAAGAATAAAAATGCAAAAGGTTACTGTATTGCATATGTAGTTTATACATATCCATACATTTTATATAGAGATTAGGTTTGTGTTGGAAGAGACATAATTGTGAGAGCACTAAAAAAAATTTGACAATTGTAAGAGCTGCAAGGTATCTAAGAGAGAAAATACCAAGGTACGGAAAAAACATCATAGTCCTTATTATTAATACCAAAAAAAGGTAGGAAAAAACAGGTGACTTCTATGACTCCTTTCTCAGTGATACAAAATATCTATGAAAATCAACAATAAATAAATCAAGAGCATCCTCAGTAAGGTTATCAGTAGAGAACAATAAGGCTTGGGTAGATGAGAGAAGTTACAATTGTGGTGTCAGACAAAAGAAAATCCACAGGGTCAAGAGAGATAAACATGAATATTACATTATTTTTAAAATAAGAGATAGCTCCATGACCTGGTAGATAGAATGCTGGACCTGGAGTAGGAAGAGATGAGTTAAAATCTGGGCTCAGATACTTACTCGCTGTATGATACCTTTTAGAATTGTTTTAAGGATTAAATGAGATAACATTTGTAAAGGGCTTAGCACAGTGCCTAGAACATGGTAGGCACTATATAAATGCTAACTCTTATTATAATTAAAAGTGGAGAGAGAGATATATCAAGCTAGCATTATTTGCAATGGAGAAACACTGGAAGATTTCTCAAAAATTAAAAGGGTAAGGCAAGAATGTCCCACTGTCCCTATGATTATTTTATATCATTTTTGATGTGCTAAAAATAGCAGTTAAATAAAAGACAGATTAATGATTAAATATCAGCAAAGACATGTATCATTATTTGCAGATGATACTGTCTAGTTAGAAAACCACAGAAAATTAAACAAGAACCTAATTTATACAATTAATGACTTCTGCAAAATTGCAAGATTCAGAGTAAGAGCATGACAATTCATTAGCATTTTATATAGCCTATTTTTTGCACAGCCACAGTGCAGTGAGGGAATTGAGGAGATTAACAAAGTAGAGTGTTTAGCTCAGAGGATTTTTAGTCCTAAATTGATGCCAAGTGTGGAAGGACAAGGGTGGCAGGGAAGATACTGAGTTGCTGATTGTATACTCTGGCCTATGCTTTGACTACAGCAACAAAAATGGAAAGAATAAAATAAAACTAAACTTTTTGTGTAGCTGTTTCCTATTTCCTGTTGTAAAGTACAGTGCTCTTTCTTACCAGTGAAGGCCTGAATGATATTAGTGGCAATGCCTGCAACTTGCACTGACAAAGGGTAATTTTATTCATTCAATAAGCATTTATTGAGCTATTATATTAGGCATCTGAAGAGCTAAGAGATAAATAAGACCTGCTCCTGGCCTCAGGGAGATTACATCTATCTTGAAATCTCTCCACACTATAATACCATTTTTCCTGAATATATAAATATATAAATATAAATACATAAACACTATAGTAGTATCCTAGGCTTCACTTATTTTGGGCTCCATAAACATTAACTGTCCCCAAGACCTCCAAAACCTAATATTGCTTACAAAACCTGACAATTTAAGTAGTCATTCATACTATTTATATCATTTAGATCAAGGTCAAGCAGGACTTTTACAGAGTGAAAGACTACTACTAACTCTTGTTAGAAACTAAGGCACAAGCCAGATGGAGTGGCACACACCTGTAATCCCAGCTACTAGAAAGGCTGATATTGGTGGATTGCTTGAATTTTGGAATTCTGAATTGCAGCACAGCAGCAGCTGATTGTGTGTCCATACTAAGTCCAGCTTCAATAAAGTGAGCCCCTTGAGAATAAAGGGCCACCAGGCTCCCTAAGGAGAAGCAATTGGCCCAGGTCTGAAAAGGAGCAGATAAAATCTTCCCTGCCAATCAGTCATGGTACTAGGCAATGAATGGTCTCTGAACTTCCATTCTGGACAAAATAGGGAGACTCCAACTTAAAAAAAAATTATAACATTTTTAAAAATAAAAAAACAAGATTTTTTTTTAATTTTCATGTACAATTTCTCCCCAGATTGCAAGACAACAGCAACAGCTTCTACAGCAGCAACACAAAATCAATCTGCTTCAACAACAGATCCAGGTCAGAGATCATCCCACATATTTCTCCTATTTCTATGATTATTCTGCTTTGTATGTCTGTATTATTTAATTGGAATTACTTTCAGAATGCCAACTTAGACCCTGACTCACCAGATGTTATTCTAATGCCTTTAAAGAGTCCTTGTGTTATGGCTGCCATCATTCTGTTCTATAGATGAATTGTGGCAAAGCAAGAGTGCAACACTTCTTTATTTCAGTGATGGGAGAAAATTACTAAGTAAATCTGATTAAATGAATTCTCGCAAGTTATGTTAAAAGTATGTCTAAAAGACAAAAGCAAAAAAATGTAGACATAGAAACTCAAACTGAGAGTATTTCTGCTTTTAAACTATAGGGTCAGTTATCAGAAAGAAATAGCATTGTATGATAAAGTGGCATTCAATATAATGGTAGGAGACAGGAAAAAAATTTCCAGTTTGGAAAAATTTGATGATCATTGGGGAATGATAAGCACAAGATTGGTGACCATCAGGATTTATAGGTCATCTAATATAATCTGTACCTCAACAAAGATCCCTTCCATGTCATCTGACCCATGACCATCCACCCTTTGCTTGGAGACCTTAATGAGGGATAACTTCCTTCTGAAGTAGCCCATTATACTTTTGGATAGCTCATATTATCTCTATATCAAGCTTATACTTTTTTCTCTTTTTTAACTGCTACTTCTGTCCTCTGGGTCCCCAGTGGAACATATCTGAATTCTCATCCATGTAACACACCTTTAGAAAACAGCTGCCAGACACCCTTCTCCTATCTAATCATCGTTCTCAGTTGTTTCACCGGTTCTTCCTTTGATATTACCTGGAGGCTCTTCACCACTCTAGTCATCCCTGTTTGGATACTCTTAAGTTTATCAACCAAGAAATGAATCAACAAGAATTTTTTAAGTATCTACCTTGTGGGTGGATCCTTATAAATCCAAAAACAGAACAGTCTCTGCCCTGGTAGATTTTACAATGTAGCCAGGGGAGAAAACATATATATGTTTAGGAATACATAAAATAAATACAAAATGAGTCATCTCAAAATTAGGTATCACAAGATACTCTTATGGAAAAGGTTCTCAGTGTATGAGACAGCCAATAATAAAGAAAAAGTATAGAAATGGGAGATAGAGCACTATGATGAGAAGTGATAGGAAGACTAATTTTCCTGGACAGTACTGTTTGTAAAGGGTACTAATGGATAAGATTAGAAGAACAAGTTGGGACCAAGTTGTGAAGGGCTATAGATATCAAGCAGAAAAGTTTATATTGGGTGCTGAAGATATTTATTGAGTTATGGAGTGATAGATGTGCTTTAGGAAAATAATTTCGATGATTGTATGGATGGATGGATTGGAGTTGGGATAGGTTGTAGGAAGAGAAGTTAAGTCAGAGGAGATCACAGTCATCCAGGAGAGAAGAGATGAATGATAGATTGGAGTCAGAGGTATGGTTGAATTTCAGTTCTGACATTTATTTCCTATATGGCCTTGGGCAAATCATGTACCATTCTGGCCTCAGTTTCTCTACATTTTTCTCAATTTCTCAGAGCTTATTAGAGTTCAATAATTCTTGTGCAGAAAGCAATCCATTAAATATTACTTTGAAAAGCAGAACTTAAATGTGATACTTTTTAAGTTGACTGACTGGATTTATGATTTATGATCTCTAAGGTACCTTCTAGATCTAAATTTATGCTCCTGTGGATAAAGAAAATTATTTCTATTTTGAAATGTTACATTTGAGATACTTATGGGGCATTCATTTGAAAATGTCTAACAGGTGTTCAGGAGAGGGACTACAATATCATATGTTATATGCATTAGAGATGATAGTTAAATCTGGTCTGTTATCCAGCATGTGATCTGTATTTCCTAGCTCTGTTGTCTATGAATTCGGTAAATGTGGCATCAATATCATACATTGAAACACTAACAACTACTTTTAGAGTTAAGCCATTTATCTAATTCTGAATTAATCTAACTCTACTATTGTATATTGCATCATCTGCAATTTTTTACTAGAATAATTGTGTAACTTTGACTCACATGACTTACTCTTGATAAAGATTTGAAGGTTATGAGCACAACTTCCTTTTCTGTGTTTTCAGTAACCATTCCTTTTAAAATTGTACTTTCTAGAACTTTGCTAAGAATCAAAGTCGAGCTCACTGGCCTATCATTTATGAATAATTTCTGTGTGTATGCTGTGGTGTAATTTTGAACAGTAATGGCAACAATAGCCTGCTAGGTGGCACAGTGGATAAAATGGTGGACTTGGAGTTAGGAAAACCAGAGTTCAAATTCTGTCTCAGAGTGTATCCTACAACTCTTTCACCTTGGGCAAGTGCCTCAACATCTACTTTTCTCAGTTTCTTCCCCTGTTAAATATATATATATCATATATATATACATATATATGTACATATATATATGCAAAATTGTAAAGGGCTTTGCAAACATTGCAGCACTATATAAATATTATAAGTGCTAGCCATAGCATGTACTCTGTGCCAGGCACTGTGCTAAGTACCTCAGAGTTAGGTCTTCCTAACTCTAGACCCATAACTCTATCTATGGGTGTCACAGTATTTAGATTGTGAGCTCCCTGAGGGCCTCTTTGTGTATTCCTAGTGTTTAGTGTTGTGACTGGCACAGAGTAAGTTTTTAATAAATGTTGATTAATTAATTGCTCTAAAAGAGAAAAAAGAAAAAAAATCCATGCAGTCACATCTGGGACTGATTTATCCTGTTCTTAAAGGAAACAGTAACCTGCTTGGGAGACTACACTCCCATTTTAATTAGTGATTTACGGGTCACTACCAAGGCAAATATCTAGATAAATATATCACAAAGGTCTTCAAACAATAAAGTTACTAGGATTTACAGGGACCAGCAACAGCCTAGGACATAGAAGCCCTTTTTCAATACCCACAAACCTCTATTAGAAAGAACAAATATTTTTCACAGAAGAGAAAGTCGTTTCATTTAAGGAATCTATATTTCACTTGACTGCTTTGTTTCTTTTTAGTATTGCCACAAATATATTTTTGTGTCTATTTACTTTTTATTGGGTGATACTAAGTAATTCATATTGAAATTTTAATAGTTCAATTGAAAAAACATATTTTTGGTTAGATCTTGTATACCAACCTCTTAGTTAGACCCAGTTATCCACATCTGGTGAAAAAAATCTATAAAAAAATTCTGTACTACTCCAACTCAAGCCAATGCCATACCATAGGCTAGAATCCAGGGAAAGTATATGAAGGAAAAATAACAAGCAGCAAGTAAATCTAATTCATTTTAGAGACAGTGCTAGTGAAACATTCTTTCATTTTTTCAGTGATATTTAGAAAATTTCAACTACTAATTGCTTGCCATCTTGGGGAGAGGGGATCGGAGGAAGGAAAAAAAATTAGAATTCAAAATCTTATAAAAATTAATGTTGAAAACTGTCTTTACATATAATTGGGGGAAAAGTACTATTTACAGAAAAAAGGAAAACTCAAAAAACTACTATAAGTAGCAATGACTAGGGTATGTGGAATGTCTAGCTGTGCTTCCCACCTCCTAATAATTTTGAAAATAATTGAGGAAGACAAGTAGATAATTTATAAATTGATAGAATGTTTAGAATAATTCACCTAAGTAAAAAAGATGTCTAGGAAATTCTAGGAAGTATTGATGATAATTGGTCACATGTGTAGGTACACATAATGAAAATGTAGAGAACTCAGATTTCTACATAATACCTTTCACTTTCTTTAAAAAAAGAGGATTTTCCTCAATTCCCTTTCCCTCAGGTTAAGAAGATGAATTACCTTTTTAAATGATGGAGAGAAAAATGAATTTATATCAAATATTGTTCTAATAATGGCTACTAATTTACAAATAACCAAAACTTTATTTTAAAGTATAATTAGAGCAACTCTATAATGGTTGTTGGATTTTGATTGAATTAAATTGGAACAATGGCTAGCTAACATTATTTTCATTAATTTTTACTTTGAAATATAGTTTCTTTTTTTTCTTTCCTTGAGTTCTAACATTATCCATGATGAATGCATAGCAATGGATGAATCTTTTCATTGCCCTACTTCTTAGAAACATGCATATTTTATAATACTCTTTATGATTCCTAACCTCTATAATAATAATATATCAATTTACATCTGTCTATATGTATATATACATATTATAAAGTCCAAAGTCATAACAAATAAGTGCTGGTTTTCTCTGAAAATGTGATTTTTCTCTTGATAGGTGATACAAAGGAATTTTCACAAATTAAACCTGAGGAAAGCTTTCTGGCTTAATGGATGTGTTATATAAAAGGAAGGGTGAAGGTTATAAACATTATTCTTGTTCTCTTATATGATTCTTTACATGTAGATTTGTTTTAGAAGGTCAGCTCCCATCTGAAAAGAAGAATTTATCAGTGGAATAAATACATGAATATATATATATATATATATATATATATATATATATATATATATATATATGTATTAGTTTATGCAGATATCCCATATGTATCTTCTTTTTCTTAGATATTTTAAATATGAACAGGTGAAATAAGCTTCAGTCTTTGGTCACTTAAAATTTCAAATGACAAGTAAATCCTATATTTTCCTTTGGACATTCATAGTCAAGGAGAATTAGGAATAATATTATATCTCATTCTCCAAAGGAAAAACAGTGTGAGGACACATTAGCAACTCTATCTTTTTAAAATTTCTTTTATAAATGTATAAATGTAAATTTTAAAGCAGTCTTTGTTATAACACTGGGATGAATGTAGTAAGAGAAATTTAACAGAAATTAAGATAAATCTTTCACTTCACTTAAAAAAATCTTCCACAAATATATTAATAGTAGAAGCATGATTATACAATCATTTGTAAGAAACAGATTTAGTGAAAGGCAACCATACTATAAGGTCACAGAGAGAAAAAAGAGGGCTCAGGATAGAGCCCTAAGATATACAGTATATACAAACAACTGGGGGCATGTTGCCTATGATGAACCTGCAAAGAAAATGGAAGAGCAGTCAGATAGGTAAAAAAGAGAATTGAGAGAGAGTATTGTCATAAAAAACCCTGAGAACAGAGATTATCCTGGAGAAGAGGCAGGTTGACAATGGAAAGTAGAGAAGTAAAGAAAGATATAGAATAAGGAGGGGAACCATAAGAATTGTCCATTAAGAGACCATTAATAGCTTGGGAGAAGTAGGTCTGGTTAAATGAAGAAAGAAGAAGTCAGATTGGAAGAGGAGGAAATATAGCTTTTTTTTAACCCCTAGGAATGTGAAAGAAGGCAGATATATATAGCAGTGGCTTGAGGAGATGGAGAGTAGAATCTAATGAAGGCTTTGTTGTTGTTTGTTTATCACAATGATGGAGGCTCAAGTATTTTGAAGATAACAGAAAAGAGACCAGGAAAGAGAAAGGGGTTGAAAATTGAGAGGAGAGGAATGAGGGGACAGTTTTGCTGGAGAAAATTAAAGGAAATGGCATCAAGGATGCCTGTATGGGAACTGACCTTTGCAAGGAAGATCTCCTTATTATCAGAGCCTGGAGGAAGTGATGAGAGCATGGCGTATAAAGTCAGGGTATTTTGAGAGAAAGAGAAAGGGGGAAAGAGCTCATTCTGCATAGACTAAATTTCCTCAGTAAAGTAAGAGGAGAATTATTTAACTGAGTGGGTGAGGCAAGAAGTGAAGAGTCAGAGAGAGATTGAAAAGCTTCTTGGGGGAGGGGAAAAGGAATCAATGAAGGAGGAATAAAGGATTACCTTGCCACAGTTAAGATTAGGTAACAATCATTCATTCTATACTTAGTCCATTTGGTTGTGCAACTTTCTCTAGCAACCTATGAGTGGGGGGGGGGGGCAAGTTGGCAGATGTTGAGATTCCAAGAGGTGCGGTGCAATGATGAGCAGTGATATGACAGGATTTCTGATCCCTGTGAATGTTCTTCCTCATTGGAGTTCTTCAAGGAGAGTCTAGATGACTGTTGTCCAGTATTCTCTGGTGGGAATATAGATCCCTTCCAACTCTACAGTTAGGGGGCAAGTGTGTGTGTGTGTGTGTGTGTGTGTGTGTGTGTGTGTGTGTGTGTGTGTGTGTGTGTGTGTGTGTGTGTGTGTGTATGTGTGTGTGTATGTATTAATACAGGGAGAAAAACCTTTTCTTTCCCTTTCATTATGATGAGATATTTACCACAAAATGTTCACTTTATGTAAGAAGGAAAACAGAAAACAATATCCAAAGATCTTTAATATACCAAGAATCTTGGCTTCAGTTTTTTAGTTTCATTGAATCTTAGAGGTGAAAGTATTCTTAGAGATTGCTTAATCCAGCCTTCTCAATTCAGAGCCTAATGGTTCTGAATCTCAGAAATTGGGATTATTTGTTTTGTTGGTTGAGTTTTTTTGTTCCAAGGTCACTCAGCCTATTAGCAGTAGAATAGGAACACATATCCCCTGACTTTTAATCCAGTGCTCTAGAATTTTTAGCAGAATGGTTCAAAGTTGTTCTTTTTCAGTTTTTATGCCAACTACTCAACTTTTTTTATGTGGCCAGCTCTTAGTCCTACCAAGAAGTAATTACTATTTCACTTGTGTGCAATTGAATGATTTAGGTTGTAGTCATAAGCCAAATCTATTTATTATAAAAGATTCACTTTACTTGAGTCAGATTTCTCTGAGCTCATTAGAGTTTCAGGAATTCTTGATAAATTATTATGCAGGAAGAAATCCATTGAATATTATTTTGAAAAGTATCATTTAAAGGTAAAGTTTTTTTAAGTAGACTGATCTGTTGATTGATGATTTCTTTCTTCAAACATGATGTGATGGATGCATTTTGTACCTCTACCAACCCAAACACTACACACACACACACACACATACACACACACAGAGAGAGAGAGAGAGAGAGAGAGAGAGATTCCAAAGTAACCATGAGGAGTTAGAAATGATCAAGGTAGCACTTCAACATGTAGAAGAAGAATGCATTAACTATTTGAATACCAACTGATTTGTCTGCCACATGGAATAAACTATACCACCAGTGTTCCTGGTATATTTTTGTTCCTTTGAAGTAAAGAAAGAATATTATTAGATGTGCAAATGTAGTACTAAATAGAAGCAACTTTAAAGCACCTTTTCCCCTTCTCTTTTACTTTCTCCCTTCAGTGGAAGCAGAACTTTATTTGGAGAAAAGAGACCACAGCTTGAAAAGAATCCTAGGATGACATAGATTTAGAACTGGAAGAGATCTTCAAGGCTATCCACTCCAAGCCATACATTTTTATAGATGAGGGACTGCATACCAGAGAAGACAGGAGACTTCCCCCCTAGATCACATAGGTAGCAAACAGGAGAGTCAAGATCTGAACTCACATTTTCTGTCTCCAAACCTTGCATCTCTAACTGCCTATTACTCATCTTGAACTAGATGTCCTGAAGCATAACATGTACAAAACTGAACTTGTTATCTTCCCTACTTCCAGGCTTCCTATTACTTTGGAGTGTACAACCATGTTCCCAATCCACTAGGTTCAAAACCCTAGCATCCTCCTTGAATCTTCACTATCTCTTACTCCTCTATTAACACAATGTGTTACCAAGACCTGACAATTTCATCTTTTTGACACCTCTCAAATCATCCTCCTTCTCTCCTTTGATATTGCCATCAAGCTCATGCAGGCTAATGTCCTCATACCTAGACTATTACAATAACTTTCTGGTTGGTCCATCTACCACAAATCTCTCCCTGTTCCATTTTGTCCCCCATTCAGTCACCAAAATGATTTTCCTTAAGTGAAGATCTAACCATGTTACCCCCCTACTTGGTAAACTAGCAATTCCCTACTACCTGTAGGATTAACTATAAAGGCCTGTGTTGGTCATTCAAAGACCTTTATATCCTAGACCCCCAAGCATACTTTCCTGCATTCTTATATCTCAGCCCCACCATACTCTTCATTCCAGTGGCACTGTCCTCTTAGCTTGTTCTTTAACAAGACCTGCAGCTCTCAGCTCATCATTTTCACGATCTACTTCCCATGCCTACAATGTTCTCCCCGCCTTTACCACTGCCTCCTGTTTTTTTTTAAGTCCAATCCCAGCTAAAATCATCTTCTATAAGAATCCTTTACCAATTCCTCTTAATTCTGGGGCCTTCCTTCTGTTGATTACTTCCAATTTTTCCTATAGAATTTTTGTACACAGTTCTTTATGTTTCCCTTCCCCCATTAGAGTATAAGTTTTTGAAGACCAGACTCTATCTTTTGTCATTCTTTGTATCCCCCATAATTTAGCAAAATGTGTTGCATGTAGTAGGTATTTAATAAACACTTACTGACTGACTAAAACTCATCACTTTTAATAGCCAGAAATTTTTCCCTCAATGCCTCCTAAGGTATCAAATGGTTATACTCAAAACTAAGGATTAAAGAGCTGAGCTAATGTTGCTGAAAATATAACCAGTAATCTTATGTAACTTTTTAAAGAATGGTGGATTTATTGGTGAAACAGCAAAAATTCCTTATTCAAAATAAATCCTTCCTTCAAAGACCATTTTAGTAAAATTTCCATTTGTATTAGATATTTTTAAAGATACAAGAACTTATTTTAAGAGTACATGATAGAACCACTCAACACATACTTTGGTTCAGTTGAAAAATTACATGTTTTTAAATAGATCACTAGAGGGAAAATGTATTTTTAAAAGATAAATATAAAATTTGGCCTAAAGACTGAAAATCAATTCTAAAAGAAAGATGAAAATCATAGCTATATGTGTATATATCAGTTCAGAAGGCTGCACTGGCCTTAATGAGTAGATAAAATAGGTGGTAGTCTATATGATGTGGTTAAGAAACTCCAAGAAGACTCTTTAAATATAGATAATATGCATAAAAATATTTCTTCTCTTAGTGATTAATCCCTTTTTAAAATTAATTAATACTTTAAAAAGGCATCTTCCCTTAAAGTAAAAATATTCCTGGAAGAGGTAGATAATATGTTGGAAATGCCCTAATCAATCAACAATTATTTAAGTGACTCGCATATGCCACGCACTGTGCTAGCTACTGGGGATACATGTACAAAAAAATGAAGTAATCCCTATACCAGCCATATCATCTTACATTTTAAAATTACAAATAGAATTATCAGACTATCTTATTTTGGCAAATAGGAGAGAATATAACCTAAGAATAAGCATAACATGAGAGCCATCAGTACCCTAGGGCACAGGCTGTATTATAAGAATGGGAAAAATCCAGAAAAGTGAAAGTTGAGGGTTCCAAAGGCAAACTTTTTTTTTGCCTAGGCCTACATTTTCACGTGTGCTTATAAGTGTATACAGTTATATAAATAAAAGTAGAGCCATAGGATCACATGACTTTTTAGTGAGAAGTGACCTTCAACACTATGTCATCATCCACCCCTTCAGTAAACTGAAGGTCATCAAATTTTAAAAGCTTATCTTAGGCCATACTGGTTGCTACTAAAATGAATATGTACATACAAATAAGTAAAAATAATATAGATTATATGTGTGTTATTATATCAGCAAGCATTGAAATAGCACTTCAGACTCTGCAAAATACATACATTACCTTGTTTGACAGTTGGTTTTGCATTTTCTTACTGCTGTGGTTTAAAGGAAGATGATCCATTTGTAAACTGAAATTGTGGAGACATACTCAGTGGGCTTTAGAGTTGGGGACATTTTGTCCAAATTCATCATGTGTCAGGAACAGCTGTTTTTCTGTAACTTGTAAACATGGGCATACTGAATTTACTGAGATGGGCCCAAAATGCAGTCAGACAACAGTTTTTCCCATGACTTTGCAACCTTTTCCCAAACAACTGAGGCTGTCTGAAAAAGCTGAAACAATTGTTTCTCACAGAAACTCTAGATGAAATACTGTCAGTTATGAGAATAGAGTCCACCCACCCATGTTCAGATAAACTCTGGAGAAAAAAATGAATTTGGAAAAATCTAGTCTTAGAGTAGACTTAAAGCAAACTATTCTGTCTGTCACCACACCCCCATTTTCCTAAAGCATCTGGAGGTGTATGTGTGTGTTAGGAAAGACCTGTATCTCTGGTCATTAAACTCCTCCTCCTGTATCATACCCATACCCACATGAAAAGTTCAGGCAAAATAAAAAAGGAATGCTAATGAATTTATAAAAAGGTAGTGATGTGACAAATATACATTTTTTTTAAATGGTCATGTCAAATGATAGGGAATTGACCTTTTTTTAACCTTTACTTTTTTGGACAAAGGAGGAAATAGAGAAGAGGAAAAGAAAAAAATAGTTTGGTTTTGCCCAAAGAATGCTGAAATTTTCCTATCATCAAAATGTCTTCACACTTTTCCTCAGAGATAGTTCAGCCCTGTGTTATTGCAAGGAAATGGAAAAGAAATAGAATTATTTCTTGTGATGGACAATATTTATCTACCCACTATATGCATGCAGCATATTATGCCTACAAATTTATTTGATAAAAGAAGATGATAGATGACATATTATCTAACATAATTGAAGTAACTATGAAAGTTTAAGAAACTAAGTAAAAAAAATAGGTAGAAAGAAATAAATTTGGTAACTACTATTCTTGTGGTATTCTAGATACCCTTTTTCTCAGCATGCTACAGTAGTGTCCTTGACCATACTCTAGTTCTTTTTTGCTGGGATTCCCAAGTAGGAATCATAGTCCTAATGGAAATCATAATTTTTCTCTTATTATACAGATAGTTATTTGTCCTAATCATTAATTGAATGGACCTGTAACTTTTTTTAAAGTAGATCTGTATTTCCAAAGGTATAGGCAGTTCTCAGTGAGGATTTCCCTCTACCTATACAGAATGCTGTACATACATTTTCCTGTTGATGGGTCAGGAAGTTCAAAAATTACATTACTGTGTCTTCTTCCCTACTTCTCAATTTCTCTTACTAGCATTGAATAATTGAATTTAGAGCATGTCTAAGAAATGAGATGCTTGGTCTTGCCATATTAGTTGGTGAGTAGGGGGACAAATGTTAAATTGGAATTATAATTTTAAAAAATAAATTCAAAACTTTCAGCTTTCCATTTCAAATCAAGGAAGGAACAGCTCTCCTATTAATAGTATTCTGTGTATGTGTGTCAATTCTTAGCTTTAAAAATGTAAAATATAATAATAGTCCCTCATTTGTTTGACATCAGCAGGAAATGATGTGTTTCACATAAAAGAATTTCCATATAACATGTGCTTAATTTTAGCTATCAAAAATGGAAATCATTCAAAAATATATGTCTACATTCCAGTAAAGACAACAGTCAAGATATTTTCATGTGTCATCAATATGGATGCCATTTATTGTATGAATGATTCACAATCTCTCAGAGAAAATGAAGTGTTTAGGGCTGTTTGCCCCTATATTAAATAACCTCCAGAGGCTATGTTTATTTTAGATTTTTAGTCTCTTTTAATCTTCCTGTCTTCATTGTCAGATCATATGCTATAAATTCTCTTTGCTGTTAGTGTACCTATGTCTGATGGCTCTTCAATCCTGTCCGGTTTGTTCCCTAAAAAGTTGATGTTCCAGGGATAACCATGAAGGGCTGTTTCCTGTGCTACTGCCCACAAGTCTCCATCAGTGTACTCCACAGCCATCATTTAGCTTTTAGAAAAGAATTTATTGATGAGTTATAATACAAATAGTTGTTACAGACTATTTCACCCCAAATAGGGACACATTCTCCCCATACACACAAAAGGCCTTTGGTGAGAGTGGTCTCAAACTTTATGTATAATGGTAGTGATGCATGTATGCAGAGAACATCTGTGGCAAAAGGTAACTAATAGCTCCTAATTATTGGACTCTCCTTTCATAGAGTCCTGCTGAAATTCCCTTGAGGTAGAGTATACTTCTCTTTTGCTATTGGAGGCTCAATGCCTTTGTAGAGCTCATTTTCTCCACTTCTATCTATTATATATGCCCGCATTTTCCCTTGTTGTGTCCCACAGATGCAGTGTCTGCTACTGGTCTACCTTTTTAACAACATGAACTCCTCCTAAAGAGTGATTGCTTCTCAGAGCCTTGGTTCAAACTGTGGAACTAGAATTCCCAGCTCTTGAACTTAGTCCTTCACTTCTAGACTGCTGTACTGTTAGATTGTACTCAAAACTGGAATAACTATTTAAAAAATACATCGCCGAAGAAATGTGACGTGATCTTTTGAACCACTCGCAATATGGTTTGCTTTGTGACATTATCTGCTTTTTCCCCCAATGGTCAAAAGTCCTATCTATCATCCCTTCAAATGGATTAATATTTGTCCATACACTATGAACAATTTATAAGAAAATTCCATTAAAATCAAATTTGTTCTTAGTTGATTGATTAATTGGGGTGGAGGTAGAAGTCCACTCTTACTTTAAGATTCAGGGATGTTTTTAAGAATATGTGGGTGCACTGTTAGGAAAGCAAACAAATGTTAAAAGGGTTGCCATAATTACAATAGTGTAAATATTATATATAATAGCTAATAACTAGAATTTTTATAGTACTTTAAGGTTTGCAAAGCACTTCTGAAATATTATCTCATTTAATCCTAAATATAGACCTTGGAAGTAGGTGCTATTATATTATCCTGATTTTATTGAGGCAAACTGAGGCAAATAGATGCTTAGTGACTTGCCCACAGTCCCACAGACAATAGATGTCTTCACACTCTAAACTCAGCACTCTATTCACTGTGACATCTAGTTTCATCTCAAAAGAAAACAGAAACAGTAGACTAATAAATTAGTTACAGCATTCTACAAGAACATGTCTATACGGATCTATGGTTATGAGTTTATGTGTGCTTATACATAGATTTCCCCTCAATTTTAGGTGATTTACATTAATAATCTTGTTTGGAAAATATACTTTATAATTTTCAATACATCATTGAATCTATGATCTCATCAGTGTGAGTACTCCCTCCAATGTTGCAGATTGCAATGTATTCACACCCCCTCATCCTTTGTGTTTCTTGTGTTTAAGTCTTCCCCAGGGCATCCACACCCAACACTCCCCTACATGACTCTCTTGGTCTCCACATCATAGGGATATAAACGCTACATTCAAGCTGTCCATCTGTTATCCTTGTTCTGTCTACATAACTAGCCCACCTCCTTTTCTGGTTATCATCTTTATGTGATCTCATTTATGATATGTATGCTGGGAAGGGGGTGTTGGAGGCATGCACAATTTGCTCTTGATAATATGGTCTAACATATTTAAACACAGCACGTATCCTTCCACTGCCCTTTGGGCAGCACACAACTTTCATTTTTTTGGAGATTGTGGTTCCATAATTTTCAGCCATTTTACATTCTATGAAAAAAGAGGTGAAAAATACAATATACTTTAATGCAAGTGGGCCCCCTATGTTTAGGTTCTTCAGCATGCTATCAGTCCTTGATTCTTTACATCTAGTATATGCATGATCCGGGACGGCAGGGTCTAGTGTCTCATCCAAACTTTATTTTCTCCTCCAGTACTTAGTAAAACACTACACAAGTAGGGAAAGGTTTGTAGAACTGAATTGGATCGCGTGCCTGTGTGTGAGCACATCTGTCTGTCTTTCTGACGCTTGTTCCTTCCTCCTGATGTGTCTATTCTCTTTTTATTGCCAGTCGCTTTCTTTTTCCCCCTTCCATTACAACCTCAATATAGCCCTCAAATGCCAGCTTCTCTTTCACTCACTCTCTACTTTTATCCCTCCTCTCCACCCCCGCACTCACACCCACTGCTCAGCAGCCTTCTTCAGTCAGCTACCAGTTCTTTCTCCCCTACGATCAGGCCTTTTATTTCTTTCCTCCCTCCCCTATTGCCTTCCTCTCCCTAACTTAGCCGTTCTTCTTATCCATTATTCTGCTGCCTTTTATACATGCATTGATTTTTTTTAAGTGGATCAGTCATAATAGAAGAACTAAGTTTTGTTTTGTTTTGTTTTATTTTAAAACTGAAATGAGTTTTGTTTTTAGAAAAAACTTTATAATCATAGTCAGGGCATGGTCTGAGAGGAAAGGCAAAGCAAAATATAAGCAAAACTAGTTGCAGGTCCAAAAGTGTTCATATAATGTATTATTAAAATCTTTTCATGATAGAGAGTGTCTGGTCAGGAGCATCCGTGTCACACAGTCAGGCAAAAAGCAGAAGAAGAAGAGGGCTAGTGCTGTGGTAATGTAAATCAAGAGATAACAATACAATTTTTCTGTTGGCTGGTGGAGGTGTTTAGGATGTGTTTTCTTTATATCTTCATCCGCCCCTAATTGAGGATGATTTAAAATTGAATGACTAGCAGTCAAAACGTGTTTGCTTCAAGCTGAGAAGAAAAATGCTGGTGTCTCTGCTCCCAAACTGATTGCGCTTTGTACACAACTGACAGCCTCAGTCACTTTGAGTGACTGATAAGTGGGAAGCTTTGCCACTTATCAAGGAATGCACTCTGAAAAGAAAAGGCTCGAGCCGTTTAGATGCTTCGGCATGTTCAAAATAACATCTTACATCAGTCAGACTTGGAACCCTGAAAGACATTCAAAATAAAGTAATACATAAAAGGGCTGGTATATATGTATATGTGTCTACATACACGTATGTGTACATATGTGTATATACATACATGTGTGTATTTGCACTGTGTATATGTACATATATACACACACACAAAGGGAAAATAGTATAATAGGCATAGAATTTAAAAGACAAAGCATTCTTATTAAGGGTCATAATTTATGTAATGAGTTAAATGGTGAAATAGTTTATGAGGATTTGCAATAAGCTCTTATCCTTTACTTAAACCATATGATTATAGATGGCTGACATGATTTACCTAATAAGTTGGCTTTATACTCATAGGTAAATGTCTTCCAGTTAGACATATAGCATTTTGTATTCTACACTAGTTATCTCAGGTCTCATTTTCTCTTTCTGCAAGTGTTTATCATCATTTCAAGGTGTGTGTTAAAAATAAGCTGAATCTCACCCAAATAAAACAGTATACTTATAGAAAGCAAATAAAAAAGGAGCGGAATCTTTTTCTGAAATTGCAGAGGAAATTAGAGATTATTAGAATGGAATTTGACCTGTATTGATTCATTGGGTGCAAGTTGCACAGAAAAGACATACCAAAAATTCCTAAATGTTTTTACATTCAATTCTGTCATGGAACAGTCTTAAACAAATATGGCCAAAATCAGTTTTTCAAGTTCTTTGATCTGCATTTTTTTAAATTTATGGATTATAACACTGATGACTTTGGTATAAAGAAATCTCAGTGAGTAAATTTCTTCTACTAGTGCATATCTGTACCTGCTCTTCAACTTAGAATTTGAGGGCATTGCTGGGGCTCTGGGATCTGGGGACTTGCCTGAGGTCACAGAGCTAGAATAGATCGGAGAGGGGATCGAAATGTAGAACTTTCTGATTTGGAGACAAGCTCTATCACAGCATACCTCCTCTGCTTGTATAGTGGAACAACTGTCCAATCAAACAACAGACATTGATTAAGTTTCTATTATGTTACAGTCACTGGGAATACAAAAGACAAAAATGAAACAGGACTTCCTCTCAAATAGCTTTCATGCTGCTGGCGAGTCCTGGATATAGAGTTAGGAGGCATAAATTTGAATCCATGATACCACCTCCTATTTATATGACTTTGGACAAGCACATCACCATTTTGAATCCAAGTTCCTTGAATATAAAATGGGGCTAATTAATACTTGTGTTACCTTTCTAGAAAATTGGGAGCTAAGTTGTTTCTAAACACTTATGTAAAGCAGTGAAGGTAGCAGAGCTGTAGTATTTAAGATGGCCTGTAGTTTTCCACAGAAAAGATACGGAAGAGTATTTGTGTTTTATCCAGATTCAAATTAACCACAATTACAATTGCACAGGGATGTTGCACTATATCTTATGTTACATAGACCATCGCTTACTTTTAACAAAATGCATTTAATTTCCTCACCATAATCAGTTTATTGTTCCTTAGCTAGGTGGCATAAGTAAATACAGTACTGGGACTGGAGTCAGGAGGATTTGTCTTCATCAATTCAAATCTAGCCTTGGACACTTTACTAGTTTGGTGACCCTGGACAAGTCACTCAACCTTGTTTGCCTCAATTTCCTCATCTATAAAATTATCTGGAGAAGGAAAAGGCAAACCACTCCAGTGTCTTTGCCAAAACAACCCAAAATGGGGTTATGAAGAATTAGATGCAACTGAAAAATAAATCTACAGCAACAAGTTTCTACTTTCCCATCCTTTATCTACAAAAGGTTAAAAAAATCATTAGTCTCACATAATTTGAATTAAGTCATAGACTTGCTTGAATTATTCTTAGAAAGATCCTATTAAGAAAATAGATGAAATTATGTTATGGTAGTATTTAAAATACACTGTGCTACTTCATTCCTGAAGATTTAGGAAGCACAGTGGTTTGAACTTTAATTGGATAGATATGTTTCTAATCTTGTCCACATTCATATTTTTTCTCACCTTGTAAAAATATTTTTCTTCTATTTATACTTATCATACTGCTTGTCTCTCATTTATTGAATGCTTTGTCACTCTAATTCCTATAGTTTCAATTTAACCCTTCTCTTTCTTTTTATCATTCTATGTAATATAAACTTATGTCATACAATTGAGCAGGAAGGAAGGAATTTCTGTAATTGATCACCTGAGACTTTGATTGAACCCTCTTTTGTGATAAAAATGTTACTACCTTTAAATGAATTTCACACATGATCTAGAAGTACATAAATAGTTTCATCAACATGCCCGTTATCTTTTAAGAACATCTTTTACTTTCTTACATATCGTTTCTTTTTCTTTGTTTCTCTACTTTCTGTTTCCCCTCACTTCCTGTTTTTTTTTTCCCAACTATTACTGTTCCACTGATATGACTATACTTAGAGTCTAGATGTATCTTTTGGTGAAATTTGAGGGAAAAGAACCTAATACAAAAATAATTCAACATCAGTCACTATTCTCTAAATACTTCATGCTTTAAATAATGAACCCCTATAGGCTTGAAAAAAAAATAATATACAATAGTAACATAGCTTAGATATAGGAAATTATGGTTCAGTCTATGATCACATATTGATGCCCTTTTATGATCAGTCTTATGCAATATTTTATAGTTACAAAATACTTTCACAAGCATTATTTCATATAATTCTTGCTACAGTGTTGTAAGTTAGATGGTGCAATATTACCACCACCCCACTTGTTGTTCTTGTTCATTGGTTTCTATCATGGCCGACTCTCCTTAACCCTATTTGGAATTTTCTTTGCAAAGATACTGTGGTTTGCCATTTTCTTCTCCAGGTCATTTTACAGATGAGGAGACAGAAGCAAATAGGATTAAATGGTTTGCTTAGAGTTACACAGCTAGAAAGTGTCTGAGGAAAGATTTGAACTCAGGATGATGTCTTCCTGACTTCAGTCCTCTATGCCACCAGCTGTCCTTCTTTCCCCTTACAGCTGAGGAAAATTAGGTTGAAACAGATGGTGTCATACTCAAGATCACATGGTTGTGAAATATTAGAGTTGAGATTTGAACTTGAACATAAGACTCCAAAACTAACACTCTTTTTAATGGGCCATGATAAATACATTCTTGTTGTGTAACTGATATGAAGATCTTAATATAATATATAATGCTAACAGAATTTAAATATGCCATTACTGTGCAAAAGAGAACTTTTAAGTATTGATTTATCTAAATATTTTAGTTTTCTAATTATATTCATGTAAAGTCGTTATATTTCATGATTTCCTTTTAGAAGTCACATAGAGCCTATGAAAAGAACAAGAATACTGATAGAATACCACTGAGCTAATCAGTCCACATTGCTTACAAGAGCATGGCTGACCCCAATCCTGATTGGTCTGTCTCAAGCAACTAGGCAGACCATTGCACAGATTACACAGCTGTAGACTTGGGAAAAGCATGGGGCACAGCAAGTCCTCAATTCCTTTGATTGGCTAAACATTCTCTCTAACTTAAATCATTAGGACCAGAATCAGGCTGTTACTTATTCTCAAATGAGAAATGGAAATAAATTTTGAGAAGATAATTAAGTATGAAAAAAAGAGAGAGAAAGCAGACGAGTGAGGAGATTATGAAGAAATGAAGGGAGGGAAAGGAGTTCGGAGAACGGAGAAGGAAAAGACTGAGAGTGAAGAATAAAAAGAAAGCTGCCTCATTTGTATTTAATCTGTGGGTCATTATATAAACAAACAAAAAAATGAGCCACACTCAGGATTTGCATAACTATACAGAAAATCCTAGATAGAATTATAATGCGTGTATTCTATCTTGTCCAATGATGTTATATTCTTAGTAGGCAGGTTAATGAAATCAAAAAGACTAGATAAGAATTCTTTCTCTATCATTGTCCTCTTTTTATTTTCTCCTTTTCACAAATCTCTCATATTATTTGGCATGAAACAAATTTGACTAAGAAGGAAGAAAGGGAACTCCTGTAACCAGTTGTCCTATTCAGGGCTATGTCTGCTAAAGGATGTTGAGATCACTTTCTTTTCTTGCAATCTCCTTTTCTTCCCACCACCTCCATCTCCCAGTCTGTATGTATGAAAGACATACATATATTTTTCCTGTGCTTTTGTACCTGATTTCTTTCCTTAGTTTTCAGAATTCATCAAAGTGTATAAAAATGTGAAAGGCCACATACAAAGTCTCTTAAATCATCTGCTAACTCCACATTTTATGAAGTTTTTATATGAAAATAGACAAAATCACAGTATCTTTACAGAGTTTAATACATGTTGAAATAATACCTGAACAACAAAAATAGTTTGAACATTTGTAAATGCTGGATTACAAAAATCAAACTTATCTGAGTTTTCACAGGAAAAGAAGGGATTAAATTTAGCTTGTAAAAACTTTTTTGACTACTCTCTTTGCTTGATTTAGATTAAGTTTCTGAGATGTGATTCTATCCTATCCCGAAAAATGGAGGCCTTAAGATGCTGAGCGTATTTGTCCAATCCCTATTTCTGGAAATAAAGATTAGAGTTTGGAGTTTGGTCCTTATCTCAAAGGTTATTACTGCTTCAGGAGGAAACCAAAATGTTTTCATGAAGGACAATTTCTTGAAATCATTTTTTTCACTAAGATTTTTTTATAATGATGCTTAAGCAATGTCAATTCCCTAAAATGGTTATGTTGTTTCATTTTTCACCCCCTCCAACAATTAGTGGCTTTTAGATTATTAAAAAGTGATTAAAAATACCAAAATTTGTTGGCATTCTTATACTGTCATTCTGTACAACATTTATTGATTTACACTGATCTCTCTGTAACCAGAGAAAGACTGTGGAGAGTAATTTAGATGCAGAATTTAAATTTAATTTTTAAGTCATTTAAGAGCTGCTGATATATTTAAGTTACTTTAGTCTCTTTCAAATTATACTGGGGTTATAATCATCATCTTCAATGTCATATGCCCAAGCTTTGACCACTCTGCAACTGTTTAAGCTGAATCACAAACTCTTTCAAAATAGTCCATCCTCATTATGTCTCACCATATCATTCAGGCAGGCTTGGAAACAGTATTCTTTGATGACATATATAGATGTAGATAGAACTATGTATATAGATAAGATATATGTGTGTGTGTATATATCTATGTGTACATAGGAATATGTATATATTTATGCATGTATATATAATATGGATATGCATATTTATTTTTATATATTTATTATGGATTTTTATTTATTGTATATTTATATGATGTATTATTCAATTCAAAAAAGTTTGTAAAGGTAAATCATTGGACTATGTAGTAGAGATACAAAGGTAAAAAAGAAGAAAGTTACATTCTAGTTAGGGAGTACAGTTTTAATTGAGAAGTATTTATCAAGCACCTATGGTATGTCTAGCACTATTTTATATACTGAAAATATTTTTAAAAAGTAAATCAGTTTCTTCTCTCCATTATCTTAAATTCTAATGGGAGAGACAACTTACACATGCATAAAATACATACTAGCCTGGCAAAGGAATTGAATGTGTGGGAGGATGTCCTGAAAGCCTTCATGCAGAAAGTGGCATTCAAACTGAATCTTGAAGGAAATCAGGGATAGTGAGAGGTAGAGGTAAGAAGGGAGGCCATATCAGACCAGGTCAAAGGCTCAGAGAGAGGAGAGAGGGTGTCAAGTGTGAAGAGACACAAGAAGGTAGTAAGGCTTGACCTAGGACTGTGTGGAGAGGAGTGGTAAGTAGGAATATTAGAAAGGCAAAATAGGGATAGATATAAAGAGCTTTAAATCCCAGAGTTTATTTTTTATTTTGATCCTAGAAGTAACAGGGAAATACTGGATTTTATTGAAGAGGGGAGAGGATGGTATAATCAGACGCGCTTCAGGAAATCATTTTACTTAAGAGTGCATTAAAGCAAGAAGAGATTAGAGGGAGGGCAGTCAAAAAGAAGTCCATATCATTAGGCAAGGCAAGAAATGTTGAAGACCTGAACTGGTAAAAATGCCAACTTGAATGGGCTATAGTATACTTGAGAGGGAAAGATGGGTAATGAGCCTGGAAAAGTAGGTTGGGCCAGATTGGCAGGGGTCTTAAGTGATAAAACTAATTAAAGTATATATTTGATCTAAGAGATGCTAGAAAGCCACAATAATATGAGAGTGACATGATCATGTATCTGCTTTGCAAGAGTCACTTTGGCAGCTATGTGGAGGAAGTACTGGAGCAGGGCAGATACTTGAAACAGATGTATTAAGAGGCTACTATAGTAGTCCCAAGGAGAGGTAATAAGGATCTGAACTGCAGTGAAGGACATAGGGGTAAAGGGAATCTATACAAGAGATATCATGGAGATAAAAAAAATTATGTGGGGTGAGTGAAAGTGAGAATTTGAAACTGACACAAGTTAAGAATTGGGCTAACTAAAAGGTCAGTGATTCCCTCAATAATATGGGGAAAGTTTGGAAGTGGAAGGAATGAAACAAGCATTTATTAAGCACCTACTATATGTCAGGGGTGTTTTAAGTACTTTGTAATTTTGTTTGTTCCTCAAAACAACCCTGGGAAAGTTTAGATACTATCATTATCCCCAACTTAAGTTGAGGAAACAGAGGCAAAACAGTTAATTGACTTACCCAGATTATACACAGTTGCTCAGTGCCCGAGACTGGATTTAGAATCAGGTCTTCCTAACTCTACATCCAGCATATTATATCAATTATATTACATAGACATCTAAGAAGATTTATGGGGGAAAGTAGTTTTATTTTGGATATGTTGAATTTGTGATGACCGGGGACTATTTTAGCTTAAAATGTCTAAAGAACAGCTAGGGATGCAGGATTAGAGTGTAAGGTTAGCTAGACAGTTGTGTGATTCATCTGCATAGAGATGATTTTTTAATCCTTGGAAGCTGATAACATCACCAAATGTCATTGACATGACATGAGTAATAATTCAGAGATCAAGTGGTCAGGCAAATAGCAAGAGAAACAAGAAAGAATATTGGTTGTGAAAACCCAGAAAGGAGAAAGTATCATAAAGGAGAATATAGCTAACTAACAGTATCAGATGCTGCATAGAATGCATGGAAGATGAATATTAGGGAGAGATCATCAGACTTAATGATTAAGAGATTATTAGTAACTTTATAAAGAGTAGTTTCAGTTGATGTTGAATTTGGAAATCACATTGAAGAGGATTAGGAAGAGACAGAGGAAAGTGGAGACACTGGATGTAGGGAGTTTGCTTATTCAAGAATTTGAGAAAGAGAAGTGACAGAACATATTTGCTAGCAGAGATGGCCAATAAGATTTTGGAATTTTTTCTCAAAAGAATGGAGGAAATTTGTGTTCAGGATTCAGGGAAGGGACAAATAGGGAGAAATTAACTATTAGAGGGGGGATGAGAGTAGGGATGATCAGCTGGAGAAGGTGGTAAGTGATAGGATAAAGGGTAGTTATAAAAGCATTAGCATTGGTGAGGAGAAGGGTCACTTCTTTATCAGAGATGGGAGGAAAGGAGGAAAAAGTAGGGTTGGGGGATGTCATGAAGCCATGAAAAGAGAAAGGGAAAAAGAAGGAGATTGCATGGAATGCTCTTGATTTTCTTGGCAAAGCGTGTGTGATATTGAATGTGAAAGGTAAATTCACAAAACTTGACAAATGATTTAATTTGGGGGACTAGAAAAGGTGTAGTCATAGATGACACAGGTTGAAAGTTATAGATGACTGGGAAGTTGATGTTACCCTCCCCAGAAATAGGAAAGTGTGTTGGAAAAGGCAGATTTAAAGGGAAGATAATTCCACATTGTGCATAATGAATGTGAGATGCTGACTGGAAATATAGATGGAGATGGATGTTCTCTGGCCTCAGTTTCCTTTGTTATAAAATAAGGAGATGACCTCTATAATCCATTCTAGGATCCTACGAACAATAGGCAAGGAGTGATTCAGCACAGAAGGTAAAGAGATAGATTAAAGCTGACAATATAGATTTGGGAGTTGTCTGCATTGAGATGATAAATCAACTTACTGGAGCTCATGACATGACCAAGGGAGACACTGTAGAGTGAGGAGACTAAAAAAATGCAAATAGAGCAATGAAGACCATTTATGCTTAGTGTTTGGAAGACAGATGATGTAGCAGCAAAAAAACAAAAAATCTGAAAATAAGTGGTCAGTAGGTGGAAGGACCAGAGGATAGAAATCTGGGGGAAGGTGGACAAAAGTGTCAGAGTATGGAGAGACCAGGCACCAGGAATGCTGACAGCTGAGAAAAAGTTTTGCATTTATCATGTCATAAACCATCAGTAACCTAGAAAATGGGGGTTTCAGTAAGGTACGGGGGTTGTGAAACATTATCAGGTGGTGAGGAAGTGGAGATAGTGAGAAGCACAATTTTTAGGCAGTGACAAGGAGAGGGAGGAGAGAGATAGCGTAATAACTGAAAGTAGATAGAAGGATTTTGTTTGCTGTATTCTGTTATGTGTCAGTGTTAGGGATAGTGGTAGTAGTATCTAAAGGACAGACTCTCCATAGCTTTTGAGTGTTGACTGCCTCCTCCTCCTAGATGTCTTTCTGTCCTTAGATTTTACTGCCATTTCGCTCTCTGCTGCCCCCTATTTTGGAATGTTCTCTGCTGCTTTATTATCCATCGTCCAGTATCTAAGGAACTAACAGAAATGAAAAGACTAAAGATGAGTCTAAAAAAGGAAAACATTTTCCAGAGGAGATATTAGAGGATGGAATATGCCATATGCAGACTTTGACTATTTTTCTACCCGTTCGATAAGAAGACTTTGCCTTCTGGGTTTCCTGGCTTCCTTCAAGATTTTAGCTAAGAAGCTAAGAAGATGGGAAGAAGAATCCCATCTTCTGCAAGGAGTCTTTCCAGGCCCCCCTTAATGTTAGTGCCTTCCCTCTGTTGATTATCTCTAACTTATTATACATATATATATATGTATACACACACACACACACACACACACACACCTTTTTTACATAGTTGTTTAAATGTTGTCTATCTAATTATTTGTTGTTTTTGTTTGGTCATGTCTGACCCTTTGTAACCCTGTAGACTATACCATCAATGGGTTTTCTTAGCAAAGATACTGGAATGGTTTGCCATTTCTTTCTCCAGTGGATTAAGGCAAGCAGAGGTTAAATAGTTTGCCCAGGATCATATCGCTAGTGTCTGAGGCTGAATTTGAATTCAGATCTTCTGGCCTCCAGACCTAGCATTCTATCCACTGAGTCATTTACCTGCCTCCTATACTAGAGAATTAATGTTTATAGTCCAAGTATCTAGGAATTAATTAAAAGATTTTGTGATTATAATGAATCACATTTTTTCCTAATTGGACCCTGAATTTTGGAATCATTGAAAAATTTAAAAAATTATATAGACTGTAACATACAGTGAAATAAAATTCCAATCATTTAGCTAAACTAAATTTCATTATAATTATTAATGAAATCAATCTTCTGGAGAAGACTTAATGGGAGTGATTAAAAAGGAACTAGAATTATTGATAATTCCATTGACCGTATCAGGAAAATTGAGCCAGACAGAGTTATAGTCAAGATATCTCTGGAAAGTTTAGTATATAGATCTAGTAGCTAATTATTACTTTTAGAGCTGATTAAAAAAGAAAGAAAGAAAGCATTTACAATTGCTATAAATTTTAAAATGCTTATTTCACACATGATTTTTACTATTTATACATATAAATAGTCTGTTTATATATGTAAATAATAAAGATAATGTCCAAAACTAGTGTTTTAAAATTGGTAATTGAACATGTTACATATATATGCATATATGTATCTCAATGTACATCTGACCATTTATTTGGATAGATACGTATAAGGTGTATTGGTGTCAAGCTGGGTTTACATGAGGCTAAAACATCTGGTGAATTTAGTCAAATACTTAATCAAGCCCGTTTGCCTTTGTGTAGACAAAATATCCTAACGACAGACTATGTTTTTGACTGAACTGACTGAGGAGTATCTGGATGTACTGGCACTGTGGAGATGATGTTGGAATAAATCATTTCAATGCTAACCTGTACAAGGTGTTAACTTAAATAGTATTTTCATGCTGCTGCTGATTTTAAAATAGAGTTCACGTTGCCCACTTATATTTTTATACTTTGCTTTCACATAGGGTGTTATTAAAGTCACACTTTCTAAAAGCCCAGCTTTCCTCTCAGTGCAGTCTAATGCTAACAATGGTTCCTGAATGCTTTTTACCAATTTCAGTGTTCTATAGGAAGCTGAGGACCTGGGGCCAGACATTAGAGTTATAGAGGTGGGGGTGGGGATGGGAGTGGGAAGAGATAAGGAGAGTTCTGGCTCCTGTAAGAAAATTTCTTCCTTTTTTTCTGCTCTGTTCAGGCCCAATGAATGAAGGAATCTGAGTTTAACATTCTTTGTTGAGTCATTCTCCGACTCCTCCAAAATGAAAGAAATGTTATACAAAGAACAAGGATTCTGGTGTCATTATTCTATCCTAAACCAACTGGGGGAAGGGGAAGGAGATGTAATGTGTAAGAAGACTGGAAAGGTATAAGGAGGCCAGGTTGTAAAGGGCATTGGATGACAAAAACAGTATATTACCTTTGATCCCGGAGATGATGGAAGCCACTGGAGTTTATTAAATGGCGGGTAGAGGTAGTGACATGGTCATACTAGCATTTGAGGCAGATCAGTTTCACAACTAAGTGCAAGACGGACTAAGAGTGGAGAGAGGCTTGAAGCAGGGAGAGCATCCAGTAGACTACAGCAACAGTATAGGTGTGATGTATACAAGCATCTTGTCAGTGTTAGAGGAGAGAATGAGGGCATATGTGAGAGATATTACAAAAGTAAAATCAACAGACCACGACAAAAGATTGGACATGGGGAAAGGGGTGTGAGTTGCCACAGAGTGAGGAGTCAAGAATGACAATTAGATTGCAAGTATTGATAAGTGGGATGATGACGGTACCTTCACCAATAATAGGGAAGTTAGGAAGAGAGGAGGTTGGGGGAGGGGGAGATGAGTTCAGTACTGGACATGTTGAGTGTAAGATATCTATGGAACATCCAGTTTGAGATGGATAATAGATGGTTGGAGATGTAAGACTGGAGGTCAACAGAGGTTAGAGCTAGATTAAGTAGATTTGAGAAACATCTGCATGGAGATTATAATTAAATCCAGGGGAGCTGATGCCATCATCAAGTGAAATAATATAGAGGGTGAAGAGATGACCCAAGACAGAGCCTTTTGAGCAGATGTGACCTGGACAAAGATCCAACAAAGGATATTGGAAGGGAGTTGTCAGATAGGATAGGAGGAGAACCAGAAGAGTCTAAAATTCTCCAGAGGAGGGGAATATCTAGAAGATGAGAGTGATAACAGGTTCAAAGGCTGTAGAGAGATCAAGCAGGAAAGGAACTGACTGAAGAGAGCTGAATATAAGCCAATTGATCTTGCATAGTTTGAAATGTGATTTATAACCATTTCAGTTGTGTATGTATACTATAAGATGTATGCATATACACACACACACACACTCACACATACACTCACACACACACACACACACACTCCTATAATTGCATTTGAAACAATTTCCAATGTGTTTATAATACCTAATATGAAACTGGGTCTGAGTAATTGTTACCCACTTATAAACAAAGAGTTTATATTGATATTAACCCGAAGCTGACAAATTAAAATTTCATTTTTGAAATGTTTTCTTGGCTAATATGACATTGAGACTTTGTAACAGAGTTATTATGAATATATAGAAAGATTATATGTTTTTTATTACTTATGTAAATTACTTGGCGTTAAAATATTGTTTTTAAATTCACTTTGTCCCTATTTCAATCATTCTTTTTCTTCAAAATAATATGGATAATTTATCCTTATATATTTTAATTCTTTCTCCAGCTAAAATTAAGATATAACATTTTCTATTTCTAGTATAGTCTAAGACCTTCTGAATATTTAATTGCCTAATGAGATTTAGATTTCAAACAAATTAGGTTATAGAGTGGGTAAAATTTCAATTAAATTAGATAAACTTCAGTTTGTCATAAATGTCTGAAATATTTTTTTTATTTTGTAAGATAGGTAAAATTTGATCAGCTATTGACCAAAATATCATGTTTGTGAAATTTATGCACAACTTTGTAACAGCTGGCTCCTTCGCCTCAAAGCAGGGAACAAATATTGAAAATAATATTTCATGGTATTGCCAAGAATTGGGAAAGATGATGAAAATTACAATTATGTGAATTCCATGATCTAGTTTCACAGCATCATAGTGCTTTTTTCCTCCTTTGCCTTTTGTTTACTATATCCCAAATTGTTTTAAAACTGTTACACAAGGGATTATGTCCCTTGGGGATGCTCCATTGCATTTTGAATATCAGTCCCATTCCTAGTTATTTCAACTATGGCATTAATCTCACTTAAAGCAATAAAACGCAAATAGTGGCAAAAAGCAAGATGCATAAAGCATTACTTTAAACAGTTAAAAAAAAAGATGTTAAATGTTTCCTTTCTAGGAACTCCTGCAGTTCTTGATACATTTGTGTGCAACTGAGCAAGAGAAAAGTGGCAGTGGGATTATTAGTGGAGATAGAAGCTTACAGGGAACATGAAAAGGAGAGCGCTTCTCATTCTGGCTCTTTTTTTCCTTCTTCTTCTTCATGCAGTTAAAAAGAGAGAATCATTTAAGTGAGCTCCTGTAGATTTTATTGGTTTCTTTTCTTAGGTAAAGTTACCAACAGGTTCATTCATAAGGTGATCTTGAAGGTTGTTTTACTGTCACTGAGCTACAGTTAAGGTGATTTGTAAAGGGTACCACCCAAGTATAAAGATGCCTGCTAGGAGAATAAGGCTTTCGCAAAAAAGAACAGCAGCCCATCAGATCTTTCTTTTTCAAACCAGACAGTTTCCCCCTATGGAAAGATTAATTACAGTCAGGTTGGGAAGACAGCCTTACTCAGTGTGTGTGTGTGTGTATTTTTTTTTTACCCCTCCTAACATTAGAAAAGATAAAGGGGGTGATTAGTGTGCACAAAGCCTCTGATCAAACTAGCACTGAGGTTTGTGACAGGAGGTTCAAACACTTTATGGATCACTGGTGCTGACAGGTAGATCACACAGGCCTTAAACAGATGTTTAGTGAGAAGATGAATGTATAAGATCTCATACACACAGGGCTCTTTTACGTGGCCACTTTAGCCTGTGAAGCATTAAGCACTGCTTTTTTTTTAACTGCCCCACTTTAAGTGGGGAAAGTTACTAACAAGCTTCCATTAAAGCTCAGATTTAAAAAAAAATAAGATTAAACAGAGCTGGGATTTGACTATCATAAAACTTTCTTTAGGAAATAATGGATATCCTTTGGGAAAGAGTGACTGCAATTTACCTATCCTCTAAAATGATTTTTAAGAACTAATGAATGCTCCCACCTTTATGAGGTATATATGAGATGATCAGTGGAAATAGGAGAATAGTTGAATTGAAATCAATGTAGTCCCATAGCAGCTCACATTTATTTAAGCTTTACATTGTTTTCCTTAGAGGCATACAATATAGTAGGTGGCATGAATGTGCTACTTCCTCCACTTTTCCATCTACCCATGTTATCAATTTAAGGGGACATTCTACCATAGAAAACCCCTCTACACCACATCATCTGGAGTTTGTAGCCTTAAAATTGTGTGTGGCATAGATGGGGCAAAATGAGAGGTTAAGACATTTGATTATGGTTATATGCCTAGTATATATCATAGTCAGAACCTAAATTTTCCTGATTCCAAAGGTATTCCCCTTTCCTTGTACCATGATACCTCGTAATGCAAGTATTATTTCCATTTTTGTATATGGGTCTCAGAGAGGTTAAACATGTGGTAATGTAGTGAGGATGTAGGTCAGGATTTGAACCTAGGTTTCTTCAAATTTGATACTATACCACACCACCTCTTACAAAATAATAACTACTAACAGTTATAGCACTTTAACTTTACAAAAAGCTATACATGCACATATGTGCACACATAATTTTTTTCTATACTTGAATACCTTCTTATTATAAAATTCCATGTAGTTTTTCATAATTATCTAAATATAATAAATTATAACCTAATTTTCTATATTATACAACACCAAATCATTCTGTGTTTAAAATTTAAAAATACTAGTAATTCAGCGCTAGCCACGTAAATTTGAGTAAAAAAATAGCCCTCAAGAATTGGTTAGAATTTTCCTTTGTCTTAGACGTACAGATAGTATGATCAGTCATTTCTATTTACTGAATAACGAGTAGATCCATAGGTAATGACTGTTTCTCTGTAAGTCTGTATTAACATGCCTTATTTGAGGGTCTGTATTGCTGAGAACAAACATAGTGAAATTATCTGTATTCTGGCACTATGAATCATGTATAAGAATAGATATTCTACTTCGGTCTTAATTCTAGCTATATGAATGTGACACTTATCTGTAAAATGTATTCAAGATTCATTATGCAGGTTTAGAGCATCCTATGCACACTGAAAGAAAAATGAAATGACAATTTTCACATTTAGTTCTGATAAATATCCATGTTTTTCCTAAATTCTTCAAATTCACAAAATTTAACTATAAATCTCAACATCAAGAGACGAACATTTTTAAAAATCTAAATTCCAGACAATATCATTGAAAGAAATCATCCAAACACTTATTTCATATTTAGCATGTTAGCTCCTACTGGGTAATCCCTATCTCTTATTTCTCATCCTATTCATCTCTTAATGAACCATTGGTCACTTAGTCGCAAAGTATATCCTATCCCTACCTCTCATCCACAACATCCTCAATCCTACCTCTGTCATGTCCAACTCCACCCCCACCCCTTCCAAATTGATGTACATAATGAATGTAATACAAACCAAAATAGTAAGAGGTTTGTTTATACAACTAGAAGAAAATTGTAATAAAATTTATATGGAAAAAAAGAAGTGGGAAATATTAAGGGACATAATGAAGAGAAATACTGCTCAAAGGGGGTCTTTCACTCCTAGACCTCAAAAGCATTAATAAAGCTGTTATTATTAAAAGTAACTAGTAGTAACTCACACACACACACAAACATACATGTGTATGTGCATACACACAGACTGACCTGCAGAAAGAATCAGAGAACAGTGGCATGCAAAAAAATACTAGGCATCCAATCAATTGTATATAAAAATTTCATGTATAAAATCATTGTTGGAAAATAAAACCTAGGGCAGAGATTTATTATTTAACTAATGCAATTTTAAAAATTAGTTGAAAATTTGGAGAGAAAGGGATTTGGATGTATGTCTTACACCATATATTCCTATGAATTCTAGCTGATTAGGAAACTTAATTTTTTTCAACCATATAGAAAAAAGGTATGAAAATGAAGAGGATATTTTATCTCTGTTATGGAGAAAGAACTGAGTTTTGGTGGGATTCAACAAATTGAAGGAAGTAGTAAAGATAAAAGAGGTTGATTGGTTACATTATTATAAAACGACAAAAAGATCTAAAAGGAAAATATCATCATAAACTTATGGCACCAGATGAAAATTTGATATGTAAAAATTCATTCATTCAATAAACACTTATTAAGCACTTACTATTTACCAGATTCTGAGCTAAGTGCTTGGAAAATGAAGACAAAAATGAAAACAGTCCCTGTTCAACAAAATCCAACTTCTCTAGGGGAAAACAACATAAATATGCAAATTAAATATAAAATGTGTGTGCACACTGTGCCTACCGCTATAGAAAGTTACACATATATGTGTGTATGTTATGTGTGTATGTGTATGTATTTAAGTTAACACAAAGTGATTTTGGAGGAATAAGGGAATGACTAGCAACTAGAAAATAAGGAAAAGGAAGGAGATGAAAGGAGATGGTAACTGAGCTGACTATTTACTGGAGCTAGTGATTCCAAAGGGAAGAGATGAGGATGGAATCCATTTCAGACATGGAGAATGGCCCACACAATAATAAAGAGAATAGAAATGGCATATTGGACACAGGATACAGCAAGTAAGACATAAGAATAAGTAATGTGGAGTCAGTGTGGAAAGTCAAATGGAGCCAAGTTGGGAAATGTTTAAAAATGGACAAAGGAGCTTGTTCTAGTTTGATCCTAGAGTAACAGGGAGTCCTTGAAACTCTTCAATCAACCAATCATTCAATAAACAATTAAGCAATATTATGTGCTGGGGACTTAACTAGAAATTAAGTATGAAAGAGAAAAGTCAAATTGTCCCTCTCCCCAAGGTTCCTTACATGCTAATAGATTAAACAAAATGAATATATATATATATAGATACATATGATGAAGGCCTCAATTAGGATGGTGGCTTTGTGAGTGGAGAGAAGGGGGCAAGTGTGAAAGATGTTGTGGAGAAAACAACCAGATTTGGCATGATTGGATATGTGGGATTGAGCATGAGTAAGAAGTCATGCATGACATTGAGTTTCAGAACCTGGATAAATGAAAGAATGGTGGTACCCTTACCAATAATGGGGAAGTTTGCATGAGGGATAGGTTTCTGGGGAAAGACAGTGAGTTTTCTTTTGGACATGTTAAACTTGAGATACCTATGGCATATCCAGTTTTAAATGCTGAACAGGGAATAGGTGAGGCAGGACTAGAGCTCATGAAAGAGATGAGAGCTGAATTTATGATCTGGGAATCATATTCTGAAATAGTATGATAATTGAACCCATCAAGCTTGATGAAGTCACTAAATAAAAAGTGTATGCAGAGAAAAGGGCCTCGAGGGACATGCATAGTCAGCGGGCATGACATGGAAGACACTAAGGAGACTGCAAAAGGAATGTTTATGTAGACTGGAGGAAAAACAAGAGATAGCATATAGGAGAATATCATGAGAAACCAGAGAAGAGTGAGTATCAGAAGAGAGGTTGATTTACAGTGTCAGATATTACTGAAAGGCCAAGCAGAATGAGGATTTAGAAAATGCCATTTAATTTGGCATTATCACTGATAACTTTGTAGGACACAGTTTTGTTTGAGAGATTGCCAGAAGTCACATTGCAGAGAGTTTAGAAGAGATTTGAAGGATAATAAGTACAAGCAGTGGAAGAGCAGTTAGGTGTCAGAGTAGATAAAACACTGGGATTTGAATCAGAAAGACTCATCTTCATGAGTTCAAATCTGGCCTCACACACTTAGCAAGCTGTGTGGTCCTGGGCAAGTCACTTAACCCTATTTGCCTTAGTTCCTTATCTATAAAAATCAGATGGAGAAGGAAATTGCATACCACACCAGTATCATTGCCAAGCAAGACCCAAAATGGGTTTCACAAAGGGTTAGACATGACTGAAAACAAGTAGAAGGAATAATTGCTGACCTCTGTTTAAAGGAATTACCCCCAGAGAAAAGATATATAAAACAATAGCTAGGGAGGATTTTAGAGCCAATTAAGTCTTTTTTTTAAGACTGAGAGAGACTGACAAGTATTTAGATACCCTGGAAGGAACCAGTACAAAAAACCTGAAAATCAGAAGGCATAATAGTGAGGTTAGTTATCTGGAAAAGGTGGGAGGTGATGAAATCAAAGGTAGATATAGAAGATGGGTCTTAGTGACTTGTAGAACCACCTCTCCATCAGAGACTGGAGTAAAAGAAATAGTAGGGAATGATGTCAAGGAGTACTGAGGACAGAAGAGGGAAAACCTGCCAACTTGAATTTTCTTGGTTAAAATATAAGGCAAAGTCCTTCACTGAGAGGGTTGGGAGGAAAGTGTGCTGTGAAGACTTGAAGAGAGCAGAGAAAAAAGTTGAATAAAGTATCAATTAGGAAACAAGGAATAATAACATAGTCTTCTGCTTTAGGAATATCTGTTTGGTACCTATGTGGAAGATGGATTAGTGATGGGAGATAGTGTAGCCTTAGAAAGAAATGCTTAAAAAATCATAGCAAGTAAATGCCAATCCAAAGTGGAGAAATAGTCAAATAACAAGAAAAATTTCCAAAAGAAAAATTGCAAATCATCTATGGCAATTTTAAAATACTAAATATCACTAATAATCAAAGAGAAGTAAATTATAAACAACTTTTGAGATGCCACCTCAAACCCATCAAATCGGCAGAAAATTGAAAATGACTTTTTTTATGTTAGTGAGTTTATTGAGAAAAAGGGGGCACCATTTGTAATAAAAACAACTTTTTACCCTATGCAGGTTAGATTAGTTTTAATTTAAAAGGTAATATAATTGTCTTTGAGATTTACTAATCCCATTCATTGATGTAGCTTCATGGTAACATCCTCTAAGTAAAGGAGGAGTCAGAGGAGTCCTCAGGTGTGACATGAGTTTCTGACCAGGTGAACCACCATAGTAAATTTAGAGTCGGAAGAGCTATGTTCAACTGAATCAGTATTGTATCCTGCTCATACAATTGTTAAGAAACCTCTTTTTGTTAGCTGTTAAATGGTTAATGCATGTACCATTTATTTCTAATGCCAAGCCTAAACCACTGAAGCAGCATGAGTTATTCAATGTCATGCAAATGGGAATCTAGTACAAATGCAAATTTATAGATTTTTTGGAGAAGAATTCTTCAGTATTCAGTAAAAGTTATAAAAATAAGCATATCCTTTGACTAAATAATGCCATTGTGGGAGCAACAGTATATATTTTTTTTAAAAGTTTATCTATTCAAAAGATGCTCATAAAAGATACGGTATTATATGTAATTGGAAAAAAAAAACCTGGAACCAATGAAAATGTACAACAGAGGAATAGTCAAATAAATTGTATTTCACTAAAATAAGTACTGTCATACAATTAAGACTGACATGTATGAGAAATACAAAGATATCCAGAAATGTCTTTATGAAATAATTCACAGCAGAAAAATCAAAACCTTAAGAATGATTATGGACCAAGAATGAGCTATCAATATTCATATGAGGAAAAGTCAATGAGAATATAGTTTTGATAAGAACCTAGAATGGGTAGATAAAAATGGTGTGAGGGTATGTTATGCATTGAAATGAATTAATTTAAATATAAATTATTATTAAGAAAATTTGTTTGGATTGAGAGTCAATATTAAACTTCTAATAAAACATTTTACAGTATTTGTGCAAATAGATACACATACATGCACATATATACATGATATCCCACAAATCTTCGTACAGTTTAAGCTTCTGAATTTTAAAACTGTATTAAAGATTTTGGGACACTCTGTATACATACATGTATACATACATACATACATACATACATATATATATGTATGTGTATATATATACACATCCCCATGAAGATGAGAAGGAAAGAGAAATTGTTCTTTCAACACCACCCCCCACTCCTTCCCTTTTTTGGTGTTTGTTGGCATTGGCAAACTATTGGTAAATCCAAAGTAAACATTTGTTCTACTAACAACTATTTGAGTGCCTTTGACAAAGGCTGGGCTTTAAACTGGGTGCTATGGGATCTTTGCTCTCATGGGCTTGCTGTTTCCTGTGAAGAAAACCTAATTTAGTTGTTTTAAGGAAAATGCTTTGTGAATCTTAAAAAGATATAAAAATATGAATTCTTCCTATTATTTTGGTATGCTTCTAAATTTGTAAATCAAATCTATCTCTTGTAAGAAATGAGGGGAAATTTTTGTTATGTGTCTCATGAGGTTCAATTTAAAAATCAGTATGTCCACTTCTAATTTAGTCTGTCCAAGTATCTGCTACATTTCAGTCACCTTGAAGGATCTGTTCAGTTACAGTTGACTTCTTAGTGTCTCCATCATCTGCCAGAAAAATTTTTTACTTAGTCTCATTCTCTGCCCTTCAGCTTTTTTAGTTAATGATTATTTTAGTTATTTTTTTCTTTTAAAAGGAAAGATTGAAGAGTTGTTTGCAAGCAACTTTCAGATAATTTTTTACCACTAGTGTGGGACTGCCTGTTTGAATGTTTCCAAGAAAGTATTGTTCTTCTGTGACAACAGGTCAGAAAGACTCTGCATTAATTACACTAACATATGGTTATTAACAGATTCTAGCTCAGGGAGCAATACTTTACAATGTTATCTTCCACATAGTCAGATGTTAGCCATATTGTCAGTGCTGGCAGCTATTGTTTCACTCATTTACTTCACAGAGCTAATTACTCCCTAATAATAACTTTACCTTGGAGTTTTTCACTTGCTTGTGCCAGCAAACCTGTTCACACTACATATGCTAATTATTGGCACTTATTCATTATGTTAAGATAGCTTTAAGTTCAAGCTGTGCCGCCTGGCTTTCGGTATGGAGCCAGCTGGCTGCAAAGTTCCACCTTTTTTTTTTTTTAAACTAAAGTCATTAAAAGTTTTAATATGGGCCCATCTTGTTCTCTTTACAAGATTCAGTCTTTCAGGAATTCAAATGAATGTGCAGTTACCCACGGACAATTGCACATTATAATAAGAAGGCCTTTGGTTTCTGTAAGAAATTCACAAAGCTTACACCATAGGCTTTTTTTTTCTCCCAGATTAGAAAAGGTGTAAGTGAATTCTTTCAGATTTTAACTATAAACCATTTCATCCACTTGGCTACAATTTCCATTTACATACAGCGCATATTCATACACATACACACATTCTTGATTTCTCTTCGGGACAAGTTGAACTCATTGATTGTGTTTGTTTTATACATGTTTAAGAGGGCTGTTTTCTGGAATTTTACTGTACTTGAAATGTTTTATACCCTCTTTCTCAATTGGCTTTCACAAGTGTGTTTGTCACCATGCTCAGATACTTGTGATTTATTGGTAGGGCCAAATGTTGTCTTTGAACTGAAGTCAGGATTCCCATTGATATCAGTGGGAGTTAATGTTTAAGTGTTGTTTTCAGTCAAAGTAAAATATGGTTTTCCTAGTTTTAATGAAGAAATAGCTTCATTTGGCTTATATCCAAATGTAATTAGATACAATCACCACTAAGAAATCTATCAAAAATGGCTAAATAGGCCAGTTTTGATGAGTACATATCAAAAATGACTTGACCTTTTTAAAAATGTTAAATTTGTCTGAGGTCTTGTGAGACCTAGAGAATCCTGTATTATTAATTCTGAATTCATCCAAGATAAAGATTTAGTTAAATGGTAAAAATAAATTTGCTGTTATTTTTAAAAAAGAAAAGTTTGCTCTGGTATTTTATTTTGATGTTTGATTTTCACCTTTAACGAAATTTAACTTCTTTTTATAACTACAATTATATTGAGATGACTTTTGCTTTACCTGAAGTATTTTTTTCTGTTTTCATTAATCACTGTTATTTAATATATAGCCAAATTATTAAAATATATTATCCCATTGCATATAGTTTTTTAATATGAAATAAAGAAAGCATTTGCTATTCAATTTTGAAAAGAAAAAAATTAAGAAAGTAGTGACTAAGTTATGGTAAAAGATCTTTCCTGGGTCATAGTATTAGCAAGTAAAACTCCTTCCTTATTCACTCTCAACTACTCTTCTACCATGGTACCTGGCCAAGTGTTAGAAACCACCCCAGAACAGTTTATCCTACAACTTACTGAATAGCCTGCCCTGAACTCTACCAGTTACTTTTTAATTGCTTTTCTGAATAGGAACTTCTTACTTAAAATAATCTTATGGTAATATGAGTAGTTAATGGAAAAAAAAGATAAGTTTTAGCACAATCAGTCATAGATTTAATGAACTCCCACCCAAATGGTATATATTGACTGTTTTTTTTTTAAATCACATATAATGTAGAAAAGTTCATATACTAGAACAATTCCACAAATATGTATTGTGTCTCCTCTAATGTAGGGCACAATTCTAGGTGATAGATTCAGTGATAAAGAAATTAAATACTCCACATATTCAAGGAGAATAGAATCTAGTAGAGAGAGAAAACATGTATAAAATCACCATAAAACTAATTACAATGTGGTTAGTACACAGGAGAGATTAAACAAAGGGATCCTTTTGAGGAAGGAATAATCACTTCTACCTAGGGGAATGAGGAATAGTTTCCTAGAGGTGGCTGCAACTGAGATGGACCTTGAAATAAAAGGGGAATTTTACCAAGCAGAGAAGTGATGAGAGTTTGCTTAATTCACAGAGGGCATAGCATGTACAAATATTCCAAATTCAAGAGCGTGTAAAAAGGGATTATGATATGGTTAGTTGTCTCATTGAGTTGGAGTGTAAAGCACATCGAGGAGAGAAGTGTTAAAATAAGGTTTGAAAGATTGGTTGAGCCAGATTAAGAGGACCTTACACTGCATGGTTTCACAGTTGAATGGCTTAGGAGTATGATGGTACCATTAAATGGTTTGAGAAAATGATAAGGCAAATATTAGAAGTGTTGAGTTTCAGGTGCCAGTAGGATGTCCAGGTGGAGATGTTTAGCAGGCAGCTGAAGATATGAAAACATAACTCACAGAAGAGGTCTTGCTTAGAGATATATATTTGGGATCATCTGGACATTGGTAATAATTGAAACCATGTGAATTAATGAGATTGTCAAGTGTAATGTATAGAAAAGAATAGAACTGAAGAGTGAGCCTTGAAATAGTTATCACTCTTAAGGGAAAAGATGAAGGAAGAAAAATCAAACAGTGACCCTTTAACAAAGGAGATAGTAGACCAGGCTAGAATTGTGTGATGGAAACCAAGGGAGAAAAAAAGTATCAAGAAGAAGGAGGCAGTCAGTGTATCAAATACACTTGAAAAATTAGAAAGAATAGGACAAAGAAGAGGCCATTATGTTGGGGGCATTTATATAATTTTAAAATGACTTTAATAAAATGAGGGACTACAAACCTGACTGCAAAGAATTTATCAGTAAAAAGTTGGTGAGGAAGTTCATCGGTGAATTTGATCAATTGTGTTAAACTGAAATTGAAATGAGGGCTACTAATATATACATAAGAATCCCTGCAGGACATATCATGACTTTATTTTTAAATATAATGTTATTTATGTTTTATTGTATTTTTATTTATTTTGTTAAATAGTTTTCAATTACATTTTAATTTGGTTCAGAATGTATTTGGGGAGAATTGTGAGTCAGCCTATGGACAGTGTGGGTCTGATACCTCTAGTGTAGACTAGCCTTTCTAGAATTTTATAGATGAATGGGAAAATAAAAATAAATAAATAGTTTGGGAAAGAAGTAGCAGAGTCAAAAAAAAATTAGGACATATAAGAACCATCCAAGTTTATAAGTAGAAGGAGAAGGGCCAGTATGGGGAGAACCACAGAGGTATCTATCATTTTAGACTTATTCTTTTTTGTCTAATCAACTGTTCAAACAGGGTAAAATGATATATCAGTATTTTGTTGTTATTGGGTGCATCAATTTCTAGACTAACCTAACTATGACAATTAACTAATGGTAGTTAAAGCTATGATTAATAAAAATAGGTAATGCAAATACTAACATAATTAATTGGTTCCATGAAAACATGAATTGATATGAAACATTATAGGGTCAATTAGAAGCTTAAGTACAATGATATAAATGAGTAATTGGATGAAAGATGTTACAGTAGTATTGCACAGTGATATATTGAGATTTGATTGCAATGTATTAATGATGCTATTGCAAAATAACATTGTATGGGAGCAATGTATGCTTTTTTAAAATAAATTAGATGAAGTTAACTAATGGAAAAATACCATTTACTATAGGTTTACATTGGGAGAATAAGGATTCACAAAAATGATATTATCTGGTAACACTAAAATTTTGGAACTCTCCACATTTTAAGAACCTTTCCAAATGGGTGTGATTTGAATTCGTGAAGTGACTCTACATAACAAAACATTTTTGTTAATTATACTTTTGATTTATACAAATTCACTAGATACTTCCTCCAAATTATGAATAATTCAAAACTAAATGGCCCAACTCTAGTACATGTGATTCCTTATATTTCTTTAAAAGTTCTCTAAATATTTAGAAAAAATTGCATTCTTGGTTTAATTTTTTATAGTGACTTTAATTATTTCAAGAGTTCATTAGAATCCATAAATATTCTTGAAAACTAATTAATATTAACCTTACTTTTAAAAAGTAAACATTAAAAATACAGTATTTTGAAAATATAATGTAGTCATTGTCACACACTCGGTCGGATGACAATATGAAACTAAGAATATGTATATACACACACAAACACACACACAGAAATACATACACACGCATTAAGGAATGGCAATTATAATTCAGCATATGGAAATCTAGTACCAGAAAGAATGTCAGTTATTTTACTATTTTTTTTATAAATCCATTGTTTTGCTGTGGATTTTATAAATTTCTTTAAACTTGGGAGTTTTTGGCAAATGACATGTGCTGTGGCAAGCAATTTGTTACTTGGGTGACATATTATTCTTTCCAAAAGTGAAAAAAAGTTATCTTTCTCATAAAGCATTTGAGAATTTAAAAAACCAATGAATAATGATACTTTACAAAACTGAAATGCTACTTTAATTTTATATAATACATATGTTACATCACTCAACTGATAAATTTGTAACATTGTGAGGGCAAGGGTTCTATCTTTCATTTCTTTTATACCACCATAACGTTGTGGTCACAGTAGGTGTAAAATTAAACTTTTTGGTTTATAAATTTTTACTAAAGAGGGACCATCATTTAATAATTTCATCTAGAAACAAGATGAACATTTAAGTTGGATTGTGAATACAAGGGAGTATTTGCATGTATCTTATTCCAGCTGACCTAATTTTTACTTGAAAAAGAATAAATTATTTGAAGTGCCCATCCCAATTCCTAGACTTTCCATATTTTCAACTTTATCTTCCTTTTCTTTCCTGTTATTTTTCTCTTCTAATATTTTCTCCTCAAAGCTAATATAATCAGACTTAAGAGGCATGGTCAACTTTACCCAATTTAAACTTGGATTATAAAAGAAAAAGCATGATCTTTAACATTTTTAGATGACACCAATCAGACAGTAAAAGAAGAGATGGAAAACCTATCATAACCATGGAAGATAGGCTTATATTCCAAATAATGTGAAAAAAGAAATGTCTAATGACTAATTTAGTATAAATCCCTGGGTATATGAATGAAAGTAACACAACAGAATATTAACTAATGGTTCTCTTTCACTTTTGAGTGGAAAAAAGGAAGAAATGGGTCTAAAATTCAATGTGAAGGCTGTAGGTAAGATAGAGGAAGAATTTCCTGTAAGGGATCTTATTGAAAAGTTTCAGTGGATTACTAAAATGCTTCTTTCTGATTCTCTTTTCTTTTGGTCTTTTAAAAAAAAGAAGTGCATTTTCATGTAGATGTGATAGTTTAAGTATGATCCTAATCAGAGTTTTGGAGATGAAGTATATTGCCTCATCATCTTTTGCTATCTCTCTTATTTGCTCAGTTTGAAATGTGAAAACAACCTGTCAGAGAATCTGAATTTTTGTATTTCATAAAGGACCTAACCTAATCAGGTACAGTCCTCCACGCCAATATTCCCTTGTGTAAGTTCTTGAGAGTATGTTCACCAATGCCACTTCTGAGAGTTCTTGCTGTGTCCTTGGAAAGCATACAACTGTTATGGACACATCATAGGAATCATAGCTTCAGGGAACGTCTCATTTTCTGACTCTATCTGGCCATGACTAAAATGGAGTTAAAGCAAAATTGCATTGCTAGTGTCCTAGGTACAATGGAGAGAACTGAGTAATATGTTGATGTTTCATTGGCTCATTTTTGTTTGTAGATATCCTCTTTTTGTTATTGCATATATGTTGGGAGTAAATTCTCTTTGAAAACTGGCTAAAGGAAGTATTTACTCATTTTGTTGCATTCTTAGAATCTTGAGAACTTAGAGTTAAAATTGAGACTTTCATTCAGAATTTACATGGTTGAGGATGTTACTTTTTAGTGAGGAATTTCTGTGGGAAATATTAATAGTATTTATGTTGTTTACTAAAATGCTGCTTAAGAAGTAACAAGCAGAGAGAAAAAATACCACCTGAGAAAGCACTATGCACACAAATAGCACAATATAACAAAATAACACAAAATGTCCAGCCCTTTGCCTTTACTTCTCCTCCCACATTGCCATTTTCTGGCTTTGATGGTGGTTATAATATATTATCAGATGATCTCTTGAGTTTGTGTATTTATTTATTTATTCATTCATTCATAGCTGGTTGTAGTAACAAGTTACTCTGGTGTTCATTGAAATTGCTTTTAAGTAAAATGAAAGGTTTTTAGAGTTCCTAGTACTGAGTATATCAAAAACCATTTGATTAGCCAGAAATGTTATTTTATGATTATTTAATGACAGTGCTTTTGGAAACTTGTCATTAATGTCATTTGTCTGAAAAAATAGTCTTCTAAATACAGCTTGGTTTTAAAGGTGGCTGAACATCACATCATCATCTGAAATGGCAATTCTGTCAATGTATTGTTGAATTTGTTATGTCAAGACATCATACCTCATACACTCGAAGGACTAGATAGGAGACATTTGCAAACAAGAATCGAGTGTAGCCTCATCATAATTGTAGCCAAATGAATCCATAGAAAGAGTTCCTGTATGTGGAATCTGAAAGTCCAGCTGGTCTTAGAAGGATTACCAGAGTTAAATGAAAAGCACAGATGGAACCAATACTCTTGTCCAGCATATTCTGGGGCAGAGGCTAATACATGAAGGATGATCAGTGGAAGGCAGATTGGAAAGTAAGAAACTCCTTATTTGGTTTTACAAAAATATAGGAGAACTAAGTCTGTTCAGTTCTAGTAGTTTAGGAGAAATAGTTCCCAGTGCTTCCTTTCATGGTTAATAACCATTGTAAAAATGGCACAGGTCAGATGTGGTATGCAGCTGTCTAGAGGTTCTTACTGAACTATTATAGACACATCACATTACTCTGTTCACTTAGGTAGTTTTACTGGATATGGACTACTGCAATTGTATAAGCTCTCCATTATATGAGTATTCATTTAGAGTGGTACCATAAACTAGTCATGCCACACATGCTTCCTATGAATGAATGAGTTAATTACCTTGATAAACAGCCTCATGACTCACCATTCTGAAAATGTTGGTATGTTTAAAATAAACCACATCCTAATGAATTAATCTGCTAAAATTATCATTTGACTTTCAATTAATTGTTAGTCTTTAGCTTTTAAAAATAAACTTGTATATATTTAACTTTTAAAATGTTATTGGATTATTTTTCTTATCCATTATTAGTCATGGCTATTAATATATTTTTATCAATTTAAAATATTGTGAGACAGTCATTGGAGAAGTAATAACATTCAGCAAAATAGGGATTTGCTATGAAAACTGTTTTGTCCTGGGTACTTCAATTTCTGACTGACTTTTCTGATTTATTCTGTATTGATCAAGATATGCAGCTGTTTTTCATTTAATAAAGACCACACATGTAGATACTTCTCTGTAGCTGTGTAATGGTATTCTATATCCTCATGTTCACAAAATATATGAAAACATGTTAATGCCATACTCCTGCTTCATCAGATGTTAGTGCAGCCATCCTTGGCAGAATTGCTTAGTTCAGCTTCAGGAGCAAGTTAAGTTTTCCTTGGTCTCTGTGTAACTCATAACTGAAAATATGACAAAGGCCTTACAGTTTGTGAAGACCACCTGCCTAGAGGGACCATTTTTCATGGTCTTCAACATTTGTTTCCATTGGAAATGCACCTGGAAATATAGTGTAAAGTTGTCTATTCAGTACCGCTTTCATCAGTTTGTAAAGGTAAATAGTTTATCTTACAAGGATCCTATTCCATAATAACAAAAATAAAGGAAGTGATATGATAAGCTTGGTGATTTCACAGGAGAAAAAATGTAAAACACAAAACAGTAATCCCTACAAATATTGCAAGATACAGAAGTACATGCCTTCTCCCCACCCAGATTTATTTTTAAATAAAAGAGGACTAGCTTTTTTTTTGTAAAAGGGATTTGATGTTTGAATCATTTCCTAATTTTCTTTTGAATAATTAAAATCAATTTCTGAGCCCAGTATTTGTAAAGTTTGAATGGCATTCTAAAACCGCCAATTGGCATTGCTTAGTAGTTCTACTATTTGTTGCAGTTTTGCTTTGGGGAATATTTTTATATTCTGGGAGAAGCTGTTCTAAAATATGTCATCCATTTCATATTATCTTTTCTTAAGCTGTTATTTCTGTGCTGTACAAAATAAATAAATAAATAAACTTACTAGGGCTACAGGTTGGTCACAATATCAGAAAATTGGCCCATAGACAAATAGGTATACACACACACACACACACACATATATTATATATATATATATATATATATATATATATATATATAGTCAATTTTTCATTCTGAATTCAACTGGCTGGCTCATTTCTGAGCACAAATTTTGCACCAAGTTGAGCTATTCTCATTCTGAAGATCCTTGATACTATTTTTTGCTTCTCTTTTCATAAAATGTACTCTCCTCTGTGCTATACAACTTTGCCCTTTGATTCTAACACACATCAATGCAAGGACTAGAAAAATCAGCTGCTCTCCTGGTGCCTTATTAATATTAGAGCACAGAATTAGGTTCTGAGACACAAAGGGCACGGGGCTGGGCTTTATTCCAACTTCTGCCATTGCCATAGAATGCATAAGGCTATGATTAAATGACCTTACAACAACTGGGTTTTTTTTAAAGTAGGAAAAAACAGTAGTCTATCAGTTGTTTTGTCCACATGACACCAATCAGTCTGTTCATTTTTTTTTGCACTGAATTGACTAAACCTGTGGGTTATTTTGGCATTGAGTAGACATAGGCTAAGCTGTTTCCTAGAAGTAAGTTTGCCATAATATACTAAATGTCTCCATTGTAGTTTGACTTCCTATTACACAATACATGACCAATAGAATATTTTGGATGTCTTGTCACCTCATTTAATTTTATTGATATTAGTTCTTCATTCAGCCTCACTCTCAGGCAATTTTGGAATTTTGAAGTCATCAGTTACTCAAGTTTGACTGTCTTAGTGAAGGTGTCACTTAATAGTTCCCTTTTCACTTTTTTGTTTCACTATTTATTATTGATTTCCTTTTCATAGAGTTTTTTTTGTTGTTGTTGCATAACTAGCCCTGCTGGTTACTAAGAGGTAGAAAGCTGCATTTCAAACTTTTCATACTATTATCTACCCATAATACTATCATAAATTGTCATAAAAATAGAGAGGCAAAAAAAAAAGTTAAAAACTCATCAGAGAGAAGAGTGATGGAAAGAAACAAATTTAATTACCTTTAGATTTCTCTGACTTTATCCAGAACATTTATACCTGCCCTAGCCACTCCCAAACTGGCCTTAAAGGTTTTTCTTTTAATTATGAAGAATTTCATTGCCTATCAAATGTGGAATTATCCTAGCCCAATACTATGTTTCTGTATTAAACTCTTTTAACCCTTTCAAAATAAAGTTCTTTAAGCCTACATTTAAAAAGACAGGATTTTTTAAAATAGTATTTTCTGTCTTTGGACATAAAGTACTCTACAACATAGTACCCATACTGTATAACAGACAAATCAATAACACTTCTAGCTTATTTAGAATAGACAGCATGCATGTAAAATATTACTATTAATACTTATGAATATCAGATAATATTAAATACAATATCAACATAAAAATAATTTTAACAGCCATGGTGAAATCAACCACCTCCATTTCTATTTTTAAAAATGAAAATATAAACTAAAGGTTGAAATTAAGTCAATTCCTCTGTTAGAAAGATTATAGCTTAGATTATAAGTAAGCTCACCAATGGTGCAGAAACCTTTAACATTATTTTAAGCACTACAGGATAACCTTAAAAATGAGTTTTTAATTTATACTTTGAATTTTTAGTTCTTGGGTTAGCTTTATATTAGCTATTTCTTTACTTTATGCTTCAATAGTTCAAAAGATCCATGTTCTCACTGCTGAGGGTACACCTCTAACAGTACCAGGGGCCTTTCTCTAAATAGCTGTTACCTGCATGATGGAACACAAAAGCTTATACTACCAACTCATCTCCTTTTCTATTCCTACATTTCTTTGATGTTATTTTTTTATATTGCTTCATGTACACAGTTCCTCATTTGCACCATGGTTTAGTCTGTGAATACCTTCCATACAGTTTCTGTTTCCCTTAGAATCACCCAAAATTTTAATTGAAAGGATTATTATAAGAGCATATGGTTAGAACTGGGGGTAACCTTAGCGATCATCTAGTCTAACCCCTTATCTTATATATTAAAGACTCAGAGATCCAGAGAAATAAAATGACTTGCCTAATCTTCCACAGGCAGTAAGTGATAGAAGTAGGGTTTGAACCCAGACTTTCAGATTCCAAATCAATCCCACTTTTTTCTAAAAGAAATTTCTCAGAAGATTGTGGTATCCTATGATTCAGAAGACTGGTATTAAAAAGATGTAAGAGAGACTTGCAAAGAAACTCGGGGTCATTAAAAGGAATGTATACTTTCCCAAATGCAATACCACTTATTTTCTTCCTCCGTGCAACTTTACCCCTATTTTATTTTCCATATATAGATAGTTCAAGAGGAAGCATGGATGTCCTACAGGACGGTTTCTACTCAAATACCTTTCACAATCTGACAATAGACATTATTCATCTACTTGTTACATGTGGTGTCATGTATGCATTCATATGTTTCCTATGTAACTATTTAAGCAAAACCTTTTGGTAATTTTTGAGTCTGTCTTAGGAATCTCCGCAAAACTCTGAGAGTTGATGTAATTACCATAATGTCATCCAGAAACAGGAGCATCTAGGGGACTCATTGTATATATAACATATCTCTTGAGTTTTCTCTCTGTGCCGGACATCCTCCACAGCAGTGGCATATGTCTTTGGTAAAAATTTTTTTTGCCTTTTTTGATACTTTTAATCAGATCATTAATAACAGCAAGCATGTATATAGCACTTTAAGTTTACAACTCATTTTGCAAATGTTATCGTATCCTCACAACAACTATGGGAGAAGGTGGGTATGGTTAATGTGAGGGTAAGCGTCCAGCAGTACATCCCTCTTGAAAAGATATTATGTATGGACAATAAATTAGGCTCGAAATTGTATAGGGGGAGGAAAGTAAACAGTTGCGTTTGGGAGTACATTCTTTTCGCTGACCTTAAGTTTCTTCATATCTTTCATATATCTCATATTTTTTTAAATATCCATATTCTGAACCACAATCTTCTGAGGAAATGTTCTGAGAAACTTCTTTTAGAGAAAAATGGGATTGATTTGGAGTCCAGAGATGTGGCTTCAAACCCTGCCTTACACTTACTCCTTGAGGCAACTCAGTTTATCTCTCCATTTCTCAAAGCCTCCTTATGTAAAATTAGGGTTTAGACTATATGGACTCTAAGGTTCCTTTCAGCTCTAACTATATGCTCTTATAATGATCCTTTTAATCAAAATTTGGGTTGATTAAAAGGATAATTGAGAACTGCATGGTGGGTATATATAGGTTAAACCATAGTACTATTGTATACATGAAGCAGTGTAAAAGATAACATCAAATATATGTAGGACCAGAAAAGGAAACAAGTTGGTATTATAAGTTTTCATGTTCCATTAGCCATGCAATATCAAGTCTCCTAGAGGAAAGCCCATAGTACTGTTTTTATCATTCCATTTTTAAAGATGAGGAAAGTGAGACAAAGAAGTTTAAGTGATTTACCCAAGTTTACTCAACTAGTATCTTGAATTCAGGTCTTCCAGTGCTCTATCTACTGAATCACCTAGCTTCCTTTAAACAAAATTATCTTTATTTTTTTCTCTAACATGGAACATCACATGATTTGAACATACATATAGGAAAAACCTTGTTGGAATAGAGCCTTTCAGGCTGAATTTTTGTCTATTGAGGAAATGCATTTGAATCAATAAACAATATAAACTGAGTTAAATCTGCCCACAAATTTTAATTTAATGCCTATTCATGTTTGATGTTTGTTAGTTCAAAATAGACACTTTTTTAAAAATTTAGTCATTGTAAAGATGAAGTCTACTTCGTATAATATCATGATTGAAATCTTGCTTGTTACTCTTCTGTGTTGTCAACAAAAATGACCTCAATATATGTGTCAATATACATCAGTATTTATTGATACTATCTCAATCACCTTTTTCCTTATAAAAAAAAGTACTATCATTTTCCCAGTCATTTGATCTTACCATTTTTGGGACACTTTTGAGAACTGATTCCTCAATACCCTCAATATTTTGCTATTTCCCCCATGAACCTTTTTCTGTGCCTACTTGATTTAATGGCTGCTCCCATCTGTATTTTATCTGGTTCTATTTTTCTTCATCAGGAAGTATATCAGAGCCTCTAATATTAGATTCCAAATGTAATGATCCTAGGATATTGATGGATAAATTATTTTTTCATAGAAATTTTGATCTATCTTTTAAATTTTTTTCAACTTTTTTTTACTTCCAGTTGCATTTTGAAAGTACGTCGGCTTAATTGTATCTCACACCAAACTTTCTTTTGTCCAGCAATTTTTACAGTTTTACGAGATATTTCTTAGGATATTTCAATTAGGATGTAAGATTCTATTAATGAGTTTTGATTCTAAAGCAGTGTGGCCCTTGGTTAATATATCTCTTCCCTTGGCAAAAAGATCAAGTATTTGCTGACTGAGGTGTTTTCTAGAGCTCTATGGTCACTTTATTGCAGCAATTAGTTTATCTTAGTTAAACTTCCACAGAATATGGTTACAGTTTATGTCAATAATTTATTTCTCCTTTCTGAGTCAGTAAATAAACAAGCACCTATTGTGTACCTAGATCTTCCAAGTGCAGATAGATCAGGTTGTAACTGTTCTGATAAATACTGTGTTCTCATTTGCATTGTTTCTGACTTGGTGTTAATTTTAAACTTTGTTGTAACAAGTTTATTTGGAGAGAGAGACAAACAGACAGAGAGACAGAGATGTAGGCAGAAAGAGAAAGAGCAAGACAGAGAGAATTGACTGTATGAATGTGTACATATATAGAATGTATATATATATATATATATATATACACACAAACATGTATATGTAAAATATACATATATACACATATACATATATTAAAATGCATTAACTTATACAGCCATCTAACATGTGGAAGCCCTTTCCCCATATCCTTATCATTGAACATCCTTAACCGAGAATGAACTCTCACCACCTCTACCTCTTAATATTCCCAGTTAACTGTACCTGCTCTGATCCTTCCAGTTATAAATGCCCCATCATGAAAAATTAGCTTATATTTGTTTTGTATATATCTTTTATATACTTATACATGTTCATATTCTTCTCCAATAGACATGTAAACATAAACACATATACAGCTGATTCAGAAATGGGGGGTAAGCATGAAAGTCAGGAAGAATCATTTATAAGTCCTATCTCTGACACATATTGGCTGTGTGACAATACACAGTCATTTCTCCACATTTGCTTTGTTTAACTTTTGTGACTTTCAGCATTTGTTGATTTTATTAGTAACTTCATTTTCACTTTCAGGTTGGCAACTGGTACATTCCAGGTTATGTGCAGTAGAGGGAAAAAAAATGATAGACATGAAGTTTACTAAGTATTCACTGTTCTTGTTCAGCCTACCGTTGTAGAGAGCTACTTCTGAATTCATTGTACATTTTCATTGTTTGCTTTTAAAACTCAAGTTCTGTTCTGCAGTTATGCCCCTGAAAGGGTAGGACAGGTCTTTTGGTCTCTAATCCTAGGTATGCAAAGTCAGTGATGTGGCTTAGCAAGAAAATAAATATGTTAGAGAATGTATATGCTAGAATATCTGCAACTTCTGTCAGTATCAGGTTTGGTGTTAATAAACGCATGACTCATTAGATCTGCAAAAAAGGAGAAAACTACTTATGGTCCTATAGATTACCTGTGTTAAAAAAGTGAATATTGTTTGAAATCAGTGTTCCTGATGATGATGATGATGGTAAAAGATTACAGAATTCTAGGGAATTAAGCATGAAAGCATGTTTTACATGTTATAAATTTTATTTTGCATACTACACTTTATGGGTTATTTCAGGGTTACTGTGCTAGAAAAGTACATATTATCAGAATTAATGTGTTTCTTGTAAGGAAATTATATTCAGAGAAATACATTTTCGGCAATTTCTAGTGAAGAATTATAGTATTCTGGTGGTTGTGGGAATCTAAGATACTATTTCCCATAAGTTCGGTATGTCAGCATTTGCACATTTGGCTTTCTTGCAGTTTTCTAGAAATGTTACCTCCATGAAAGTTGAGGATTGTAATGTATTTAATGTCTTACAGACACACACACAATCTGTTTAATTTTTTTCTGATTTCATTTGGTGCTTTGTTATATCTAGGAGTTCATTTGTGTATAATTTGTAAATCTTTGGACTTTCTTGAGTTTTACTTCTAAGGCATATTTTCCAATGCACTTTTCTACCATTCTTTCCTATGTTCACCTTTGCTCTGAAGTCACATAGACATGAAGTAGATGGTGATTTAACTAGTAAGTTCTTATCAAGTTGTAGGTAGAATTATTAACCTCGTAATCTTCTGCAACAGTTGTTGCCACATAAATTTCTTATATATTCTCTCCAATTCATCTTCCATACTGCTTACAGACTCTCCCTTTCTACCACTCTGTCCCCATTATTGAAGATGTGCAATGGGGATACAGAGGACCAAAATCTATTCTGCCTATTTTCGTTTGTGAGTTTCCACGATCAGTTACCTAGCGGTCAGCCTACTGTCCTCTCTTGCAGAATTATCTGTGTGGTCCTCAGAAAGCAGATACAATTTGTTGATGGAACTTTACATTAAGCATACCTAACTGGGTAGAACCTGCCAGACCTTCTGTTCTATTGATGTAGCCTTCAAGATCCCAGTTATGTCTATGACATGATGAAGCATCAGTGTAAGAATATGCTTCAGGCTGACTGCAATGGTACGTGACTGGGTATTCAAAAATTGTTATTCCATTTTTATAATATCTAAACAAAATACTCATTGTTTTACATTATATATATATACATTACATATATAAAATTTATAGACACATTTTGTGTCTATATATTTAGTCACTATTTTGTATCAATTTTTAAGTCTATATCTATGTAAATATATACATAAAAGTTTTGAGCAAAAAAAGGCATTCAAAAAATGAAAGCTTGTAGCTTTTCATTGTGTTAGGTAGTAGATCTGAAAGTTCTTTGAAAAAATGAACTAGTTGAGCTGAAGGGAGCTCTGCTATACTAGAAACTTAGAGGGGATCTAGCGACTGCCTTTTGTGTAAGACAATAGATCTTGTGAATATTCCTCTTCCTCTCCAGGCAGCTAGCTAGTTTGGTTAACCAAAATCGTTGAGTAATTGTTCTGTGGTTGAGAACAAAATGCTGAATTAAACTGTTCCCAGCACAATAATTGTGTGATTACAGCATTTATGCTGCTGGCCAAAGGAACCGTCATTAGGTTTGGAAGACTTATCAAAACCACAAGTACAAAAAAAATGCAAATCACATGTAAATTGTCCTCTAATACCTATAGTGGCATAGAAATTCAACTCAAAGTAAACTATGCTTCTAGTTAAAAGGGAGAAAGGTAGAGATCTTGATTGTACATTTAGTATATACATGAAATTAGAAGGAAAATGTTGCAAATGCATACTCTTTATTTTTTCTTTCTATGAATTCATTATAGAATCCCTGTTTTTTTCCTGTCAGTCTCCTCAGTCTGCCTCTCTCATGTTAACTCAGACATTGTTTGCTCAATATGTATGTCTGTAAAGCTGTTGTTAACCTCCTCTTCAAAATTATGAAGAAGAAACCAACAGGTTGTTTGTGGTAGGCTGAGAAAGGTTTAGTAAAGAAACAATCTATATATGAAATACTGAATAATAATCAGTCATTTATAAAATAAAAATAGTATTTTCTTTCTCTTTTGTTCTTTCTAGTATTTGTAACATGCGTTGCTACATTTGGGGGACCTTCATGTATCAAAGATTTTACCACATTCACTGTTTTCAGGAGTAGTCTCCATAAGAGCAAGGATTGTGTTTATACCACGTTTGGGGACAATCTGTACAGAAACCTAAGTAATTTAGCATTTTTGATATAATAGCAAAAGTAGTAGCATTGGTAGCACCATCAATAAATGCAATATTTTAAATGCTAACTAAATATTAGCTAATAGAAGAAAAGTATTTTATTAAAGATGAATGAACTTGGAAGAATGTGTATATAATATCTTGGCGTTTTGCCAAATCAGCTATGAATTATGATGGAATAGCCTAGTGAAAAGTATGAATAGGAGTCCTTTAAGGAAGTTTTCTTAGGGATCTTGATTAATTTTATTTTATTTTTTAAATTGGATAGTTAATGGTACAACTGAACTCTATTAAGAAATGGCTGAGGGGATAATCAGAAACAAGGCTGAACAGCTGAAAGTCTGAAAAGAAGTCTTTATTATGCATTTCCCTTGACAGTAATTAGAGGTTATCCAATACTACAAATATGTTTACCACTGAAATTTCCACTAACATTTGGTCTGAGTTTTCTTTACTCTTTGCCCATCATATTTAAGAATTTATTGAATTTTTTGATAAGACAATATTTGGGGCAATAATTCTTTGGCTGTTCTTTCAGATTTAAGCATAGTACTAAAATACACAGCCTTGCACCATTGTCGTTTTAGTCTATAGTATATCACACATTTGCTTTATTTAAAATGACTTTTAAAGGTATGAGATTAAAGAAATATGAGGAGATTAATCAAAGGATTCAGGAAACATATTTAATATAACCTAAATCTTCAAAGTCTTCAAGATGTAAAGGTTTTGAATTGCTTCCTGCTCCATGATATTAAATAACTTCTAATTTTTGTTCACTGCCCACACGTTAATTAAAACAAACATAGCAATTTTAATTATTCCAGTTGTCAAAGATATACCACGAAGAAGGTATGTTTAGGAACACAGTCAACTATCAAATTATGTTATTTGTTAGAAAAATAGAAAAGATCAATTCCCTGGTGTTCTCAGTAAAACAAAATTCGACAGTGCCAAATTAAAGATCATCATCCCATAAAGAAACTATTTTCGTTGAAGGAATGGAAACACATCCTGGAACTGAGACTGGGTTTAAAGACTAAGCAGGAAAAAGAAACAAAATTAAACAGAGTAGTAGTAGTCTATAGGTTGAGGAAGGATCAACCTGTGCAGTTCAATAATATAGGGGCTAAATGTAGAGAATGATGAAACAATTAGTTAAAAATGAAGAATTCTGTTGAATTTGTTTAAGGTGGGGCAGCAGTCTTAGACTGATCTTCACTCCCCCTGGATTTCTCTGCTTGAATTTATTGATACGCAAGTTATGAATATAAATAAAGAGTCACATGTGGAATTAAAGCCAGAAAATGGAAAGTTGTTAAGATAAGAAAAAAAAGCAGAGGAAATTAGTAATGAATATGGGGTAAAAAGAGAGTTTGGCTAGATATTGACAGAACCAAGAATACGAGAAACTTCTTATGGGAAGTGGAAATGGTCCAAGTCTAATGTAGATAATGTAATCTTTGAAGAAAATTTCATAATAATAATTGTTATATCATTTAAATAACACTTTATGGCTTGCAGAGTGCTTGGCCAATTTCATCTTATTTCATTCTTATAACTCTGGGAGGTAAGTGCTACTATCATCCTCATGACACAAATGGAGAAATGCAGGATGATAGGGTTAAGTGATTTGCCCAGGGTTATTCATCTGGTAAGTGTCTGAGGCTGAATTTGAACCCATATCTTGATGATTCCAGGCTGAGCAACCTTCCTACCTACTAAACCATCAAGAACTCTAGATGCAGCACTCTATCCTTTATACCACCTGGTAGCCAGGTAAATCATTTAAATTCCAAGGGGAGAAAAGAGAATTACATTTAAATAAATCAAAATAGGCTTCTAGTCAAGCAAGTAGGAAATTTAAAAGTGATATTAGAAATTAGTGTTAACACTACATCCAGCGTGGAACTTAGAAAAAAGAGAACTGGAAAGAAATAACTTTTTCTTGGTTCGCCTATTCAATACAGTGGAAGGGAAGGCAATAAGCATTTATATAACATCTACTATATATCAGACACTATACTAAGTGGTTTATAAATATTATATCATTTGATCCTCACAACAGCATTTTAAAATAGGTACTATAATTATTCTCACCATTTTATAGACAAAGAAACAGAGATTATGACTTGCCTAGAGTCACAAAGCCACTAAGTATGTAAGTATCTCAATTTGAATTCAGATATTCCTGAATCCTGGACCAGTGTTCTTCCTATCTACTATGTCACCAAGAGCTTTCTTCTGATGCTTTCTTTGATTCATCTTATGTAAAAGCTGCTTAGGTTTCCATGGTATCTGAATTGAATAACCTTCTAGATAGAATTATGAGTCCATTTGTTTTATAAAAGCTTTCCTAGTGATCTGTTTCCACCTATGTATAATTCTTTGCATAGTAACAGTTATATTCCTTACTTGGCAAAAAAAAAAATAGACTTAGTTAGCCCATTCAGATTTTTAAATAAAATTCAATAAACTTTTTTTAAACACCTAGACACTATGCAAGATGGAATGAAACTATTTCCACAGCATAGAACTAGCACCTTGCCTTTTCCCCTCAATGGAACTTGTAATATAATAAGTTGCATATATGATGCAAAGTAGATTTCAATATGAACATTCTATTGATTCAGACAAAATACTGAAAGAAAAGTTGAGCGGGATGAGATCGTTTTGAAACGGGGGGATGAGAGAGGTGTTGGGTCTTGAAGAAAGTCCTGCTCCAACTCAAAAAGCCGCTGACATTTTTATCATAACCATTAAAATTAGCTAGTTTCCCAACTGTGTGGCTACTATTTTGTACTCTTTGAAAAGAGGCAAAATAACACTCAGAGGTGGCAAACACATTTGTTGGTTTTAATTTTTCCTTGAGGATATTTTATTTGAAAATGAGTGAGTAAGCATAGGTGTTAAAATAGCAGCTGTGATGAAGCAAGAAGGGCACAAGATTTGGAATAAGATGATTTCAGTTCAAGAGTTGGTTCAGTCCCTTCCTGGCTGTGGACTTCATCCATCCTAATTGTATTTCTCCTAAGCTCTTGAGGTTTCATTTTCCTTATCTGTAAAATGGAAATACTACTTTCAGTGCTTGTCTCAGAGGATTGCTGAGATGAAAATATGTTATTAACCATAAAGCATTTATATGAATGCCATCTACTATTCATTTTGTATTTATAATTATTAATAATATAAAAATGAATAGACCTAATTATTTTAAAAGACAGGCAGGATGCATAGTGGACAATGGGTTGACTTCATAATCAGGAAGACCCTCCAGCATTCAAATCCTGCCTCTTTCACATCCTGACTCTCTGACCCTGCATAAGTCAATCAATCTCTTAGTGTTCCAAAAACCTTCTAAGAATATGTTTCAGAACAGTTACTGATCCACCTTGGTAGAGGGAGTGTACTCACAGGGAACTTTCTACACTTTTTCATATACAACAGGTGTAGATAGGAAAAATTCCTCCTGTATCTCCATTGTCTTCAAACTAAAAGTACTTTAAAAAAAGTTAGATACGAAGAGATTAAATTAATCCATTCATTCAAAAGGCATTTATTAAATACCTACATATTAGTTACTATGATAAATACTAGGAATACAAAAATGAAACAGTTCCTTCCTTGAACAATCTTATAAGGGTGAAGAAAAACATGGACATATATGTAAATTATGTATATATGGATACATATGTGTATAATATACCTATATAAGTAAATATATATACATCTATATCACACACATATTTATGCATGTATATATTTATTTATTTAAAGCTAAGTACAAAATAATTTGAGAGAAAGGGATACTACAGGTGGATAGGGATCATGAAGTGGCACCTGAGGTGAGTAATAAGGGAAACTAGTGATAAGAAAAGGTTGAAGAGAGTAAGTTCATTCAACAGCCTATGCAAGGACAGAAATTAGAGAATGTTTTTATAGGAAACATACAATAAGTGGAAGGGAATGATTTTTAATGTCAGAGAAGTATACCAAAGCCAGATTGTGAAAGACTTTGGATATCAAACCTAAAAGTACTTTTTTTTAATCCTAAATATAATAAAATGTTATTGAAGCTTCCTCAGCAAGGGCGAAACAGGGTCAGATTTTTGTTTTAGGAAGAGTAGTTTGTCACCTTAGTGCAGAGAATGGTGATCTAGCAAGAAACAAGCAGCAAGATTAAGCCAAGTATATTTAGAGAAAAGCCACAATGCAATTGTGAGAACATTGAAGGACTGATATACAAAGTACATGAATAAATGGAAATAGGAAAGATGTAGGAAAAACACTTAGAATATATTAATACAATTTTTAAAGGTAACTGAAAATGTCAGCTACTATTAGGATACTTTCCCATCTGTCCAAACTCACTATTAGTCACCTATGCATGAATGAAATACATCTTTGATGAGAGTATTAACAATATTCAACAATGGACAATATCTTTATAATTTTGCAGTTAACTCAAATAAATTAAAGCAGTGTGATACAGAGGACAGAACAGAGGACTTGGAATGAGGTTGCCTGAATTTTGTCTCTGAGATTTACTACTTTAGATGACCACGGGCAAATTACTTTTGCCTCATTTTCTCATCTATCAAATAAAGAGATTTTAATCAATGACTTTCAAGTCCTCTTCTTTTCTATAACTCAAAATCTATAATCCTGTGATAATATGTACAGAACATGATATCCCACCGTGCTTAGTGTTTATTAATTTTGTAAAAAAAAAAATTCATTCAGTAGAGCAAAATGCCTTCTTAAAGGCTCTTTTATCTTTTACAACAAATCTTTCACCCACACATTAAAATCCTTTAAGATTCCCTAAAATATATAATAAAACATAATCCTGTTTATCAGCCTTCTGAATAATCAATTCATAAAAAAGGAAGCATACTCTCACCAAAACTGTTTTCACTATGATAAAAAAAGTTTGTGTGGAATCCATATTGAAGAGGGATTTCTGTAGATTATTAGATTCTCCAGATGTTCCTGTTTGCATATAATATTGTGTATCAAGCCCAGGAGCATTGCAGAGCCTCTGGGAAGAGATCCTGTAACCACTCAAAAGCTTAGTTTGACCATATACATGGGAAAGATCAAGTGGATGAAGAACATTGTCTGGATTATGACACACATTTCAATGGACAAAACACCGACAATGGAAATAGACAACAATTTTGGCCTCATGTTATACAGGTGGAGATAAACAGGCTGAATTACCTTCAGGAAATTGTAAGATTATTTGAAGAATTCCAAGACTCCTCTAGGGAAGAACAAAGATTCATATTTTCAATACCAGTATTCTTTTGTGATTGTTATATGGCAATGAGTCAAGGAATGTAGTTTAAAATGTAGTTTGGGAAGAATTATAACTGATAATCACACCTCAGACTTGGTGTGAGTAGGCTACAGCATATAACTAATGAGGAATGTCAAAGAAGAGCAGTTGTAAAAGGTGTTACTGGGCAACTATGTTGTAGGGCAACATAATGGATTGATTATACGGCAACAGTAAGGGATGCCATGTGAATAGCTGTGAAAAAAACTGAAGAACTGTCACATATTGGGTGGACTCCCTGTGGTAAATTTATGGAAATCCCTGAACGAGAGTCATACAGAATGGAAAGGCATGGATGTGTTATCTGCATCATTGGAAAGAATTTACAAATCACTGAGATTCTAGATCACTTAGCTGTGTTTAAGAAAAGAGGATTGAAGAAGGGAAAAGGAAAAGATCAGAGCCAAGGAGTCAAATTAGAAGGCAATTACAATATACCCTGCCAAAGGTGATAAGGACATAAGCTGAGTGGTGGTCTTATTGGTAGAGATAATATAAACTATGCATTCAATATTGTGGTACAATCAACAGGATGTGGAAATTAAGGGAAAGTGATTTCAACCTTTACCCCCACTTTTTCATTGATTCTCACTGTCTCCCTATCTGCCCACACCCATGTCTCCTCCATCCTAAAAACAAAACAAAATGTATTCAATCCAACAATACCCAATAGTTACCATCATAAATCTCTTCTCTCCTTTTTAACCAAACTCCCATCTGACCATTCATTCTTTATCTCCTGTGTTAGGTCTTCATACAGATGATGTCCATTAACTGTAAATGTACTGGCCACTCTTCTCTTTTCCCTCCAGAATATCTCATTTGCTAATTTCATCAGCTCCCATAGGTTTATTATAACTGTAGATGATTCTCCAATCAATTTTTCCAACCCTAACTCCTCTCATGATTTCCAGTCTTATAGCTCCAGCTTCCTATTGGACATCTCAAACTACATGTCCCATATTCATCTCAAATTCAACATTTCCAGAACAGAATTCATTATCTATCTCCAACCTGACTCTAACTTTTGTGTTACTGTTGAGGACACCATCATCTTCCTAATCACCCAAGCTCCAAATTTCACCATGTCATCCTTAGTTTATCACTAACAATCACCCCACATATCCAGTCTGTTGTCGGGTTTTGTCATTTCTACCTTCATACATGTTCCTTTCTGTTTTGGGTGGACTCATACCATCAGCACTCTGGTACAGTCCCTGATCACTTCACACCAAGACTGTTGTATCTTTTGGTTAGTTTCCCTGCTCCAAGTCTCTCCCCACTTCAATCCATCCTCTACTCAGCTACCAAAATGATCTTTCTGGAGCAAAACCTCAACATGTCACCGGATGACATGTCACCTAGTTAATTCTAGTGCCTGTTTTTTAACTTTCAGGATAGAATATAAAATCCTATTTGGCTGTTAAAGTCCTTCACACCCTGGCCCCTTCCTAACTTTCCAGTTTTCTATCACTTTATTTTGTTCCCTTACTATACAGCCCCCAGCCTTGTTCTGTTTGCTTTTCCTGGTACATAACACTCCATCTCTGGATTTTGTAACTCATTTCTGGCTGTCCTTCATACTTGAAATGCTCTCACTGTCATCTCCTGGATTCTAGGACTTCCTTCAAAACTTCAATCAAATCCTCCTACAAACTAAATGTAATGTGCCTACTAAAGAAACCAATAGTATGTTACGGTAAAATATGCATGGCGTCCATGAATATAGAGGCAATAGCCCCACTGTACTATGTCTTTGTCACACTGTTTCTGTAGGATTGTGATCATTCTTGAGTGCTATACTTAGGAAAGACTTTATTAACCTCAAGATCATTCAGAGAAGGGCAACCACAATAGGGAAGGACCTTGAGTACATATTATATGAGGAATAGTTAAAGGAAAGGAATGAACTGGGGATGTTTATCCTGGAAAATAGTTGGAGGGAGAGGGAAAAAGAGACTTAACTTTATGTATTTGAAGGGCTGTCATTTGAAGAGGAATTAGATTTGTTTAGCACCAGAGGGTACAACCAGGAGGAATGGGCAGAACTTTTAAAGACATAAATTTAGGCTTAATGTTAGGAAAAACTTCTTAATAATTTGAGCTATCTATAAGTACATTGGGCTACTTGGAGATGTAATGAGATTCTCTGCAGTGGCAAGCAGCAAGCAGGTTCTGTATGCCCACTTTTTAGATATATTAGAGGAGGAATTCTTTTCATATAATGGTTGAACTAGAAGACTATTTGAGGTGTCTTCCAACTCTAATGTCCTATGAGTCTGAGTTGAATATGAAAGCAAGTTTATGAATATGAGTGAAGAGAATAAATAATGGTGGACCACCAACAGAAATAAGGAAATTAATAAGAGGGTGAGGTTGATGGGAAAGATAATTAATTCTATTCTTAACATGTTGAGTTTGAGATACCTCCGGGACACCTGAGACATTTCTTTTTAATTTTCTTTTTTATCATCAACTTAATCATTAATATGTACAAATATTTCAAAATAGGAAGAATAGGAAATGATTTTATTAGAAATTGTGAATGTGTTATATGCTTTTTAAAAAGAAATGTTATTTAATAGTAATAATAGTGAAAGCTAACAGTTACACAGCACTTACTACGTGGTGAGGTACTGTGCTAAGTGCTTTGCAATTGTTACTTCATGTCATCCTGACAACAAGCCTGGGAGGTAGGTGTTATTTTTACCCCCATTTTACAAATGGGTAAAACTGAGGCAAACAGAGTATCTTGCCCAGGGTCACACAGCTAGTAAGTATAAATCTAACCAGGGAATAGTAAAATTGCTCTATTTGTGTTTTGTTCTGCACATTTTCTTTTAATACTTTGTTGATACTTTCATATCATCTGTGACCTACTAATATTCCTTCTCAACTCTTTCCAAGTAGAAGTTGTCCCTTGTAATATGTATGTGTAAGTAAGCAAAGAAATCAACATATTGGTCATATTTGAGAATTTATGCCTCATTCTGGAGATCTGGTAAACAACCAGCTTCCTGCATGGTGACTTTCAATTCCTTGATCCTTCAATTTTCTCCCAATTTGTTTCTCCTGCACTAGCCATACTCTACACTTCTTCTAATCTCAACTCCCTGGTGAATCAGTTTAAATCTACCTTGTCCTCCTCTGTTGAATTCCTTGCCCCCTTTTCATATAATGCCTTTACTATTATGATACCACATCCTTGGATCACTTTTGTGATTTGTCACCTTCTCAGCTATATACGTCCTGATTGATGAAGATGGAGAAAATCATGCACTGCTCTTCCTGGGACCACTACAAATTTATTCCATATAACCTTAACTGGGCCTTCACTGCTACTAGGCAATCCTACTATATCTCCTGATCAACTCACTATCCCACTCTCCACAGCAACTCTTCCAAACCTTTTCCTCCATTTTCCAACCTCCCATGGATCTGCCTCTCTCCTTTTTCTCAGTTGAGAACCTTGCCTCATACTTTACAGAGAAAATTGATGCCTTTGGCTATGAAGACCATCTTTTTTCCCTCTTCATCTCCTACCACTCAGGTGCCCTTTGCTATTATTTATTCCTTTACCTTGTTTTAATGTGATGAAAAGGCCTTACTCTCTAATAACACTAACCTGCTCAAGTGATCCCATTCCATCCCGTCTCCTCCATCAGATTTCCCCCTCTGTCTTCCCCACCCATTCACTTACTTTCAATATCTCCCTCTCTCCTGGATTTTTTCCTATTGCTTATAAACATACCCATGTCTCCCCTATCCTGAAAAAAAAGCCCTCACTTGATCTTTCCATCCCTGGCAACTATTGTCCTGTATTTCTTCTGTCTTTTGTAGCTAAATTCCCCAAAATAGCTATCTATTAAATGCCTCCACTTTTTCTTTTCTCACTCTTCTCTAACACCTTCCAGTCTGACTTCTGACTTATATCACCCCACCAAGACTGCTCACTACAAAGTTACAAATGATCTCTTAGGTGCCAAACACAATGGCCTTTTCTCAATCCTCACTCGCTTTCACCTCTCTGCTTCCGTTGACATTGCTCATAGCTCTCTCCACCTTGATGATGTTTTCTCTCGAGTTTTTTGAAGCACCACTCTCTTCTGGTTCTCTTCCCATCTCTCTGACCTCTTCTTCTCCATATCCTTTGCTGGATCCTCCTCCATGTCACACCCTCTAACCATAGGTGTCCTTCAGGGTTCCATGCTGGGCCCCTTTCTCTTCTCCCATCATACCACTTCCCTTGATTTCCTCAGCTCACATGGATTTATAATTCAGTCCCTATGCAGATCATTCTCAAAGTTCCCTTTCCTGCCCCAGTCTCTCAGCTGATCTCTGATCTCACATTTCCGGTGATTGGTGGATTCTGTGAATACTTATTTTGCCCTCTGCTTCTAGAATATCAGGGCAGTTTTCCTTGATAATTTCATGAAGGATGATGTCTAGGCTCTTTTTTTGATCATGGCTTTCAGGTGGCCCCATAATTTTTAAATTATCTCTGCTGGATCTATTTTCTAGGTCAGTTGTTTTTCCAATGAGATATTTCACATTCTCCTCCATTTTGTCATTCTTTTGGTTTTGTTTTGTGATTTCTTGGTTTCTCAGAAAGTCATTAGCCTCCATCTGTTCCATTCTAATTTTGAGAGAACTATTTCTTCAGTGAGCTTTTGCAACTCTTTTTCCACTTGACTAATTCCACTTTTGAAAGCATTCTTCTCCTCATTGGCTTTTTGAACCTCTTTTGCCAATTGAGTTAGCCTATTTTTCAAGGTGTTATTTTCTTCAGCATTTTTTTGGGTCTCCTTTATCGAGGTATTGATCCATTTTTCATGCTTT
>CM053770.1:142363571-142404918 GCA_028658325.1 Potorous gilbertii
AGCCTTAGGTCTGCCCAGCTAGTGCTTGGGATCGGAGATTCAAATGCTGCTCCCCAGCCTCAGGGCTTTTGTCGGCAGGCCTGGATGCTATTCAATGGGAGCTTAATTTCTGGTGCTCAGGTGGGGGCAGGGCCACCTCCCAGGCTCAGTTCCCTCAGGGGGTTTATGCAGAGACCTTTTGTAATGGAGCTGCTGCCAAGCTCCTGCCTGCTTTGGGAGCCTCTGGCCACCTGCTGCCTCTGCCACTGCCTCTGCTGCTGCCTCCTGAGGGGGCCTGAGTCCCAGAGACACCCCACTCTCCTCTCAGCCTGTCTCTCTCACTGACCTGTGAGTCTGTGGGTGGAGGGACCTTCGCAGCCACTGGAGATTCCGTCCCTGAAGCCTGCTCGGATCTGCTTGCTCCTCTTAGTGCCGTACGGCCAGGGCAGGGCAGGGCTCCACTCCCATCCGGTGTGCGATGGACCTTTGGGATTGGTTTTTAAGGGTTCTCTGGAATGGAAATCTCCTTCACTGTGTTGCTGTGTGGCTTCCACTGTTCCAGATTTTGTTGGGAGTTCTTTTTAGAGCAAATCCATGGACTGTGGGTTTGGAGCTAGCATATATGAGTCTTTCTACTCCGCCATCTTGGCTCCGCCCCCTGTTCTCACATTTCCAACTGCCTTTCAGGTATCTCTAACTGGATGTTCAGTAGACATCTTAAATTCAATAAGTCCAAAAGAAAACTCATTATCTTTGCTCCTAAACCCTATCACCCTCCTACCTTCCCTATTACTGTAGAAGGCAACATCATCCTCCCATTATCTCAGGTGTGCCACCTAGGAGCCATCCTGGATCTCTCACTATCTTTTACCTTCCCTATTCAAGCTTTTGCCAAGGCCTGCCAATTTCACCTTTGTAACATCTCTCAAATATCACCTATTCCTCTCCTTTGACATTGCCCTAGTTCAGGGTCTCATCACTTCATTCCTTGATTATATAATAGCCTGTTATTGGGTATGGCTATCTGTGACTTCTTTGGGACATAAGCTAATAATAAAAATTTAATAGGTCAAAGGGTATGTACAGTTCAGCAACTTTAAAGTTTCAAATTCAAATTTCATAATTTCAAATTATTTTCCAGACTTGTTCTACTAATGTATAACTCCTTCAGTAGTGTATTAATGTACCTATCTGGTCAGAATTCCTCTAACAATTATTATTTGTCTCTTTTTTCATTTTTGTCAGTCTAATGGGCCTTACATATAATATTGAGGGGTTTTTTAACTTTATTATTAGTGAGCCTCATTATTAGTGATTTGGAGAAAATCTCCATACAGTTATTGATAGCTTGTATTTCTTCATTTAAAAATTGCTTGTTCTTGTCCCTTAACTACATATTGATTAGGAGGACGGTACAGATAGAGACAGAGATAGAGAGAGAGAGAGAGAGACATATAGATACATACACATATAAATTCTTTGTTTATCTTGTATAATAGGACTATTAGATAAAGATGCTATGAAAATTTCTCCATATATTCATTTTCCTTATGCAAAGTTTTACAATTTTATACAATCAACATTGTCTATTTTATGTCAACAAACAAAACATATTAGGATCATCCCTATCCCTGTTTATATAAGAATTTTTCCACCTAGATGTGGCAAACATTCATAATTTCATATAATTGATAAAAGGAAGGTATCTATTGCCTTTCTTCTCTGGATGTCTTATTTTTTTAAAAGTCTTAATTTTTTAATTTTGTCATGGTATGTGGTGTCAGATGTTGCTCTAGACTACTTTCCTGTTTTCCTAGAAGCTTTTTTTTTAAATACAGTCCTTTCCCTAGTATTTGAGGATCTTGGTTTTAATACTATGCTACTACATTCAGTTGCATCTGGTTTTTTTTCTATCTAACCTGTTCCATCAATCAACTTTTCTATTTATTTTAAAACTTCCAGATAGTTTTGATGATTACAGCTTTGTTGGAAAACTGGTACTGCTACTCCCTTTCATTCCTATTTTATTCATTATTTCCATTAAGATTCTTGACCTCTTTCTTGATCTTCCAGTTTCATTTTGTTATTCTTTTGCTTAGTATAAAACAAATGAGTTCTTGGTAGTTTGATGAGTATGGAACTAAATCTGTACATTAATTTAGATAGTGTTGCCCTTTTTTATTATTATATTAGCACAGTTCAGTCTTGAACAATGTCCCTCTAATTATGTAAGATTTCTTTTATTTTTGTTAAAAGTATTTCATTTGTTGTCATTCAGTGGTGTCCAGCTCTTCATGACCCCATGGACCACAGTGTCCATGGGATTTTCTTGGCAAAGATGCTGGAGTGCTTTGTCATTTCTTTTTCTGGTAGATTAAGACAAACAAAGGTTAAGTGACTTGCCCAGGGTCACACAGCTAGCAAATATCTGAGGCTGAATTTGAACTGAGAGCTTCCTGACTCCAGGCCCAGCACTCTAGCTGGCTATCTAGCTGTGCTGAATTCATATAATCCCTGAGGACATCTTAGTAGGTAGACACCCAGATATTTTAGACATCTGGAGTATATAATGTTTTGTAATATTATATAATGAACTAATACACAGAACCTCAAAACAAAAACATAGTACATGGGAAAACCATTTAGAGGTGCATTTTGTAATGAAATTATTTGGATAATCTATTCATAAGACCTAGTATCTGCAGCATATTTTGCTTTGCCCAGTATATTTTATGTCCTATTTTTCCTCTGCTTATTATAACTGACATAGTACCATATGATGTAAAACAATGTGAATTTTTGCTAACAAAGAAAAAAGCAATTGTTAGAATAGGCAATGGCACATGAATGAATCAAGATATCTTATTATGTAAGAAATGAAAACAAAATCATGTATATTTGTGGAAAATGGGAATTTATGAAAAAGAATGGGTTTTTCTTTGTTCAAGCAACAGCAGTATTAAGTTTTATTTTCAAGAAATTAAAGAAATCTCAATCATAACGTAATGTCTCAAGCTTCAGAGATTATGATCAATACCCTTGTTGTCCTTCAGGGAATGTTTTGCAGCTAAGTACTCTCAAAAACAGGTGCTATTTATGACTGGTGCAATGCCCCCAAAGATTTTAGTTTCCCTCAGCAAAGAAAACATCTGTCTGTTCCCCAACAATTATTCTCTTAGTAAACAGTCACCCTGTCTTGTCACCCTAAATAATTATCCTATCATCTTAGAACATAGAGATTACACTGAATTACAGTAAACAAATGTCACTGAATTTTAATATAGCTATTTTATTTTTTTATTTTTCTATTGGTTGAAATTATACAAATTGAATTCTACTTATTAGAAAAGTATGTTGGATAAGAAAATACCAAATATACATGAATCATTCATTTTTAAAAAACAGCATATTTATTGGGGAAAATGTGTAAATCAATTGTATATGGCATTTAAAATAGACTTCATTGCTTTAAAATTGAAAAGGAAGACAATTCTATATCATTTTTAAATGGTTATATCCTAGCAACAATGCTAACAAACACATCATGTAAAAGTTAAAATGCAGTAGTGAAATGAGCCATATAAAGGAAGAGTCAGTGACCATATAATATTTCAGTTTCTATTATATCTGGTAGCAATCTAGTTAAAAAGAAATGACAGTTGCCCTGAAGGAAATAAAGTGGAGATATTATTGTAGTAGTAGTTTGGAAGGAAAATTGCACTGTGTTTTGACTGGATTATTTTAAATCCTTGCAAACTATTCTCATGTCTCTGCAGTGCTACTTCTTCCTCCTCCCCCTCCCTTATACAAATTGAGTTTATATCGTCTGAACTCATAGGGCTCAGGGGCCCTTTTGTGGCAGGGAGGAGGAAAAGGGGAATTAGAAAAAGAAAATATGACAGACAGTTTTGAGAGAAAAAAGGGTAATTTTCCTTCTGAGTCTATTCCTAAATGGAAGTCCTTCCGTGCAATATTTTGCTTCTGTTGAGCAGTCAGTCAGAATCAAGTGTAGGATTTTGCTGGATTGTGGGCTTTGGCACTGACAGGTTTTATTTTGGAGGGGAGAGAGCACAGGGAGGTAGAATGTGGGGAGGCTGGTATTTTAGCTCTATCAGCCCTGAAGGCAGAGTTAGCACTTGCAATGGGACAAAAGTATTCGCAGTCATCAGAGAACTTTGCAGTCAGCTTCAATAACATCATTCCTTTTTTCTGCTTTTTTCTTCTTTTTTTTTTTTTGGCAGCCAAGCTCTTAGTAGAACCATCTGTCTTTCTATTAGTATTTTTGAGTCCTGTTTTGAAGCCACTTTGCTTGGCAAAGTCACTTTCATCCTTGGAAACGATTTTTAAAAAAGTTCTGTGGCTCTTTGCCGAAGAAGAGTACTATGTAAAAATCCACATGGCTGTTCATTTTTGTTCTGAAAGAATATGGCTACTTTGTCTTTGTCTTGTATCAAATAAAGCAGGAGGTGGGACAAGCAGAAAATGTCTGGTGGGGAGTGAAAGGTGTGGATCAGATTTTAAGCAGCAAATCTGAAGATGATATCATGTTCATTTTTTTATCCTTCTATTGTTATATAAATGCTTTCTCAATGAGATTTCTTCAACTAATCTAGTAGATTGATTGGAAGGGGAATTACTTTTCTACTTAATTTTAATACCATTTTTCCCCTAAGAATAAGTCAACCAATTGAAATATGTGCCTTACCTTTTCTATTAAATATGAAATAACAGATCATTAGTGGTCATTGCAGATCCCATGATACTTTTTTTTGTAATATGGGGAGTTAGCATCCTGATCCTGGCTTAACTCCAGTTTGGGTAATTATATATTGCCTACCTAAACTCCCTTTGTGATCTCATTTGGATATTATATTCTTCATTTTCTGGCTGAAACTGCTGTGTAATGTTGCTGTGTGCTTTTAAACAGCTGCCACGTTCCCTACTGACGGTGGCTGAATTTCAGCTGTGGGTGAGCTGATCCCCATGGATAGTGTGTGTATGAATGCTATAGCACTCAAAAGACTAAATGTGTTAGAAAAGTTTGCAAAAGTTTTAGCTTTAACTATTTTTAATTGTTTCAAGCTGAATTAAAATTACCTCCTGTTAGCTGAAGATTTGTAAATTTAGTCTCAGTGCAATTTTCTAACTGCAAGGCACGGTGATAATCTTTACCTTTCCCTCCTCACACCCACTTTCTAAGAAGAAAATTAAAATATTTTACAATAGAAAAATGAGAAAAATGTGAATTCTGTTTAGCCATAAAGATTTTAATTTTTGATATACACATTTATATTGCTACATTCTTCATTATATAGTAGGTTTCTAAAGTGCAAAGATCATATACTATGCATATCTAAAAGAATTATAAATACTATGTGTTATAATGCTAAAAATAACTAAATTAGGAATTTTTTTAAATAAAGGAAAGATCCTTTATAATTCATTTTTAATTTTTCTAACCTCAGGGGAAGTTTAACTCCATCCGCCATACATTAAGAAAACCAACTATAACCTTTCTTTGACTAAAAACATTTTAAATATATATTTTATCTTAACAATAAGTTTTGAAGGAGATTTCATTTTATTGTGCTTACTTATTTGAAATTTGAATGTTAGTTAAGATTTAAGAAAAGGGTGGAGCTCTGCAGACTCACTGAACATAATGCAAATTACTCTGATGAATCACCAATGTGTATTGAATATATGTGTATTGAATTTTTCTATATATATACAAAAATCCTTTGCATTGTATCAATGTGTTTTAAAATAACTTCTATATTCCTTAGTAAAGGCAGATAATTTTTAGCATTGATTAACTGAAAATAAGCTAGTTTAAATTATATATGTATATATACATTTATATATACACACATACATACACATAAAATGCAGGTATGTATTTTTGATACAGTTAAGACATGCAATTTTACATGACATTCACAGAAGTCTGATATCAGAAGAGGCATTAATACCTCCCCCCACTCTGTATTTTTCAGACAGAGTATTGTGTTTAAGAATGACACATTTTAAGAAAGATGTTGATTAAACTACATCCAGAGACAGACAATAAGGATGGTGAGGTGTTTGGAAGTCTGCAACATGTCATATGAAAAAGAGTTGGGTTGTTTAGCTTGGAAAAGAGAAGACTAAGTGTTGACATGACAACTGTCCCCACATGACAACCATCCCCACTACTTGTAGGGCGATGATTTGGAAGAAAAATTATACTTACCCTGTGTTCCTTCAGAGAGTAGAACTAGGACCAAGTAATTGATTTATTCATTCAACTGCTATTTATTAAATGTTCCCCATAGGCAAAACCCTGAAATAGGCACTGTACTAGGCACTAGAAGAGATACCAAATAATTACTTTTTTTTAACATAGAAAGGAATATAATCCTTCCTTACCTCAGCAAAAGAAGACCTTTCAAAGTAATTACAGTATTACAGCAGTAGATAGGCTGTTTTGTAAAGGAGTGAACCTATTGGATACATCAAGCAGAAGTTAGATGAGCATGTATCAAGCATGATGTAAACAGGTTTCCTGAATGTGGCGGGAACTTGAACTAAGTGGCTTCTAAAATCACTTCAAAATCTCATATCCAATTATTCCATAATTGGTGATTCCATAGTTTGTCCCTCAAATGAGAAGTCTCAGCATTGTAAGTGGACTAAACACCAGGAAAGAAAGAATTCTCCCTTTGATTCGTTTTCTCATGTTCAGCAGGTTCAAGGTCAGCTGCCTCCATTAATGATTCCAGTATTCCCTCCAGACCAGCGAACACTGGCAGCAGCTGCCCAGCAAGGCTTTCTCCTTCCTCCAGGCTTCAGCTACAAGGCAGGATGTAGTAAGTATTCTTGATTTTCCATTTGGGAGTGGGCGGAGGGTGGGTTCACGCTATTTGCTAGTAATGCCCCACCAAGAAGTGAGCTCACAGATATATCACATTTATTTTAGAAAGACTAAACTAGGAGGGTGTGGAAAGGGATTTAAGTTAATATTAAATTGAACATAAATGGTGTATATTTTATTGAAGGGAAGATTTATACTGTGTTATTTAGTTTCATACCTTTGTGATTGTTTAAATAGAATTCATCAGTGTATTTTTAAATTATTGATGGTTTAAAAAATTATTTAAAGATTGAAATATGGCTCTACATGCACACTGAACAACATATGCATAGGCTGTATAATCTATAGTTTTAACAAAATCTAAGTTGTATATTCTGAAATCAGTTTGGGAAAATATCGTTCTAAAACTTGAAATATTGACATCAAAATTACATACTCAGAATACATGCCTTGATAGATCAAAATACACAATTCAAGTTTTAAAAGGTGACCAAACTGATGAACTTGAATTTAATTTCACTTAAATATGATGACTGGTCAGAAGAGCGTAGTAAGGTAATGCATTTATAATGATGTTAATGGATAATTGCAGAATCTTTTTGAAAGTCGATATGAGACATATACTGTTCTAAAATTTAGGAGAGAAAAGTGTTCAAAAAATTCTAATAAAATTGAACTCACATGTAGGAATAAGTTGTTGCCTTATCATTCTACTAGCTATTTCTTAAGTGAGGGTTGTTTATGACTTTGAGAATGAAATGGGGGTCTTGGCTGTGGCAAGGAGAATGAATGTATGGAAAGCATTTATTAAAGATTGATTATATGCCAGTCACCATGCAAAGAGCTAGAGATACAGAGTGTAAAAAAAGACAGTCCCTGTTTCAAGGTGCTTACATTTTAAGTAGGAGAAATAACACTTATAGGAAGGTTTAGCTGCAAATGAAAAAGAAAGGTTTGGTGGTCCTTAGTGCATAGCAAAGGGTGAAAGACAAAACCTAAGAGTACTTGGGGTGAAATGGCAATACTGGTGAACCTAACATCTGGGCAGATGGTAAGGACAGGTGGACCCCTTCGGTCAGCCTTCATGGTGTATGTAGAATTCGGGTCAACACCAATTTCAGCTTTGGCTTTAATGTAGACAGATTCCTATCAGTCAATGTTTCTGTATTTCCATGTCTCCTACTTATTATTTCTTTATGTTCTTCAAAACCTTTCCATCAATTTTACAAGCATGTTATTTTTCTGTTTTTTTTAATATTACTGTGTTACTTTTTCTGTATTCCTATCACTTAAAAGAAATACAGTGTAGGTATCAGAAAAGAAATTAACAAATCATTTTGGAGTTAGTGAATTTCAGTACTGCTAGTGATCCATGAGTTAGATTGTGTACCTATGTGATTATGTTTTCTCGTAACGTTTTTCCAGTGTTCCCAAATCTAGTTTGGATTATGCTTACCTCTAAATTTGTCTAACATTATAATCTGCACACTGAACCACAAATTAGTTTATAAATCCTCTAATTTTTCTGTGATAATACAGTATTTTGATAATAAAGTATTACAAAACTAGAGGAAGTGGATAGAGGGTTAAATGTGAAACCTCAAAGACCTAAAGATGAGCCTTTTCTCTGCATGAGTAGTTGCCCCTGACAACTTTCTAAAACTATAAATTACCAAGGAATTACTGATTTGCACTTAGGGAGGGAGTCCACCGGGGGAGTACCCTCTCCAAGGTGAAATCACAGATCTGGACCTCACTCTTCTCCACTACCCCTTTTCTCCCCTCAAATGCAATTTCTATTCTGTTGTTTTATAAAAGGCAATTTTAAAATGTTTTTCTATTTTTCATTTATTTCTGATAATGATTTTTGTTACCCTTTATATTTTGATAACTATGAAATCATTGTTTAAAGCATCAGTCATGTCCATCGGCAGTAGCACTATCTGCATGCAGACTCATTTGGTTCTTTCAGTGGTTTTATGTTTTAAAGAAAAGAAGTAGAAAACCTCACCAAATATGAATACTGCCATAACATGAGTCCTGGAAAAGGTCAAGAACACTTCAACTTCATTCCTATTAGACAGATTTCATTGGTTCTTCATCGATGCAGTATGGCTTTTTTTCTCTGCCTAAAAATTGTTAGTATATTAAGCATATGATGGTCATATGGTACCTTCAGTACGTAAAATTTCAAGTAATATACTGTCTTTTTTTGTAACCTTGGAAATCAAACAGAATAAAGTCTCTGCTGCTCCTGGCAAGCTAGGTACTAACAGCATGCCAAAGTCTAGAACTGAGCAGAAGCCAGTAGAAAAAGGAAACTCTGCCCTTGTTGATTCCCTGGCACATCTGACTTGGTTAGAATGAGAAACTGAGTGGAAGTGAAAAGTAGTCAAGAATTCTCTTTAATTACATTATACATAAGGAATAGGATGGGGAAGAATAAAAAGAGAAATGGTAATCTAGCCTATTTTATACCATACCTTATGCAAGATGTGTAGAATTTCCTATTGATAATTGCTTTAATTAGTGGTGATAGTGACTGGCTTTCAGTATGAGATACCAAGAGAATTTTTAATGTCATCTTCAAGCTCCTGACAAGGAGAAACTGTATCCATAGTGGATACATCTTATCCATAGTTTAATCATGCTTTTAATCAAAATTTAAGTAGGAAAGAATATGGAGGATAAAACATTGGTATACAAGAGACAGGTTCAAGTCCCATTTCTGTCGTTATTTGTGTGACTGAGGTGGAGATGGGGCAATCATTTAACATTGCTGAGATTCAGTTTTCGTCTTCTATAAAATGGGGATAATGAAATTTCTGACTCCTACCTATGTTATAGGATATTATGTTATTATTTAAAAAGTATAATATAAGTGTCATTGTTATAATAATCAGTTTTTCTATTTCTTGAATTCCTCCCATATTCTTTTATAATATAATGTGTTCATCTTTGTTGGAATTTTAAAGGAATCTTGGAACCTCCCCAAGGGGAGAAACAGGTTAAGAAGCAAAACAAACTAATATTCGTATTTCAAATGCATAAATATTTATATTTATGATGTGTACCCCACCTGTTTCCAAAAAGGATTTGAAATGTCCTCTAAAGTTAAGATACATACAACCTGGACAGTTAACAAGAATTGAAGGACAAAAATAAGTTATAAGGAGGAAACAGGAAAAATGGTTGTGTAAGGTAATCAGGTTACATTCATTTCTATATCTAGGAATTGAATTAAGTTCAGAAGTACCTAGGGAAATATGTTGTTGTATTGTTATGTGGTAAGAAGAATATAAATAGAGGGTAGAGATACTTTCCTAGAAATGAATTCTAGAGAAAAAGTATATTTCCTAAGTTCTTACTTGAGGGACACAGGATAACATAAAAGCCAATGTCTTCCTCTATGACTTTTCAAAAGGTAGAAAAATGTATTCTGAGGGAATATTTCTTAAACCAACCCCCATATAAACCAGAGGCATAAGATTAAATCTTAACTCAATGAAGGCATTTCTACAGGAAACTAAAGTAGTATCATCCCCGTATATTGTACTGCTTTCTGAGAATATAAAAACATAGGACTTCCATTTTTAAAATGTGGATAAGTGATTATTAGACCCAATGGTCACTAGGTTCTTTCTTAAATATTATGTCTTTAAGGAAGCTTTTGGTATGTGTTACATAATGACTACCCCTGGCCCCCACTCCCTGAAGACCAGACATGTTACATTATGTCATTCCTTTCAAGTTCACCCCTACCTGTAAGGCAGAAGTGTCTAACATTTGCCCCAGCCAGTAATCCTCCCAAGCACACACCAAATCCAATTAAAATCTAATCAGGAATGATTAATGAAATAAGTAAAAATACCAGAGAACATAGATGATGTTCATATGCAGTTTTCTAAATCAGTATATGGCCTATAGGTACATTTCAGTAGCTCTTGTTTCTATCATAATTTGACATAACTACCTTAAAGGAATTTTGGGTATCCAGTCTCTGTGCCACTGACTCCAGCCCCCACTGATTTATTTTCTCAGTGTTAGGGGTCCCCATACTCTAGATCAATTTTATTGCTTAACAGTTAGATAAGCTTTTACAAATGAATATTTACTTCAATGCTATAGTAAGAACAAGCATATTAATATACCCTGCAAAACCTAGAGGAAGAAGGATAATCACCCCAACATTACTTAACTCTTTGTGATCGGGTAAAGGGAACATAATAAGCATTTATAAAGCACTATATGCCAGACACTGTACTAAACACTTTATATTCTCTCATTTAGTAGGGAGGGGGATTAGGTATGCTGCTTAGCCTAGTTCCTATTTAGAACAGCACTACCAAATCCCAGGTCAAAGACTTAAGCCCCTTGTGTTCTAGGGTCAGTCAAATCTCCCTTGTTGATCTGGCTGAAAATTTTTGGCCCAGAATTCTGACTCCAAGTTTGCCATGGCTCATCTGGCAGGGATCAGGGTTTTGATTATTTTGCACCTAGACATGAAATGGACAAAAAACCCCATAAAACTGAAAACCCAGACCAGAACAAAACCTAAATCCCATTTCTTGAGGCCATGCAGTCTAAGAGTAAAAAGTAGAAAGTTGTTGTCTTTCCCCTTAACCAGTTCAATTCATGGTACTCATGCTATATGTGAATAGGGTCACCCCTCTGAGAACAGCTGGAAAAAATGAGTATCAAAATCTGGTAGTTCTGAAGACATAGTTTGTTTCAGCTATGCATCCAGTGGAAAAACCTGCTCCCACCCATGTCACAGGGCAACACAGAAGCAGGTCCCTTGCATTCCAATATGGGTGCCTCCATGTGAAGTGACGTTGGCATACAGAAAACAAAGCTGCTACGTCAGTCAGAAGTGAGTGACCACTACACTTCCAGCCAGGTCAGGCTAGGGAGTTAAATATCAAGGAAAATAAAAGAATGAAAAAAGAAAGAAAAATTTGGAATTTGACATCCATATTTTGCCTAAATGGAAAATCATCCTACTTTTGCACAGATGTGGGCCATGAGGATATGAACACAGTTTTTCCCTAGAGAAAGATATTTAAATGAGTCTTTATCAATATGTTCAAATATTTGACAAATATTCTGTTACAACCATAGAATTCTGTATCATAGAGAATGAAAGAGACTATTTTGCTTTGAAAAACTTAAGGGCTATTGTTACCAATAGCTTTCTTCAACAATAAAACAGTCCTGGAATGGTCCCTTTTCAACTCTGTGTGTGATTCTGAGTAGGATTGTATCCTGATGAACTCAATGAGTGAGCTGCAAATTATGCTCCCAAAGTTCTGAATAAATTCAGCTGTTAGATGGAGTTATTTAACATTGTCCATTTCATATTTTTAAAAATTTTGCAAATGCATTTTCAAATGTAATATTATTTGAAGCTAATTTTTTCTAACAATAATAAGCCAATAGGTGTCGTTCATCGTATCAGAATTCTTAAAGTCATTCCTAGCTAGAGATGATAAAACGATGCTGTCAGCATTAAGGAGAATGTATGTCTTTCTATTTTCTATTACTATTTCAATATTGATATAGAGAGACTCTGAAAATGATTGTGGCCTATGGTAGTGATGGAAACTTTACAGCTGAAAGAAATTCAAGTGAAGAGAAATGATGTTGCTTCATTATTTTTAAAACCTATATGTGCTTGCAGTTTTGTCAGGTATGAAGAACTGACAGGTTTTGATTTGGTTTTGGTTTTGCCTGGCACTTATCACTAAACGTGGCACATAGTAAATACCTATTAAATGGTGGTTGATTTGATTTGACTTGTTTTGTACACTGTAGCGTGGTACGCCAAGAGTAATGGTTTGGTTCGAAGTTTCCGTCTATAAGTATCAGAAATTATTGAAAGATCAATAAATTCTATGAAAAGTATTGCAATAAAATTATATTTTAGACTCAGATTGAGATTAGTTTCTCTTCATTTTATATCACATAAAAGGAGACCTTAACTGGAGCACAAGTACTTTAAACTCATCCTTTTAAGTAATATAGACATAGAAAATGGACTAGGAACAGAAAATGAAATGAAATTGTTCTCTCTTCCTTATTAGGTTAGCAGTGTAGTATGATTTCTCATCTGCTTCTTTACAACATAAGAACAGTAAGCACATGCTTACCCTAGCCATCATTCACTCCACCCGAACCCAGAGGGCACTCATGGGGTAATGTCAATATCTGTGGCTATCTACTAACTACCCCAGAATGCCACTTTTTTTACAGGTGATAGCACTCTTCTACTTATTATAAAAATGACTGGCATGGATTCATGAACTAGACTCCAAGCTACCAAAACATGAACCAGTTAATAAACAGAAACAAATCAACAACTCTACTCTGTTCTGTTCCCTGTTACAGTTTAAAGGAATTAAATCACACAAGCATAGTATAATGATACTGACCTCTCAAACATGGCATATATATTCACTTTTTTAATCATAACAGCACGAGAAAAAGCGCAATAAAAATCAAAAGTATACAAATAGCTCCCACATAGTCTTACCATCTATACTCCTTCTAGACCCAGCAATACTACCCCTTTTGGTCAACAAGCAAGCTAAGGATTTTAAAAGACATGTCTTAGGTATATAGATTCACACTTAACCTCAGCACTTCTATAGGGAGTTGGCAGGCTTCACGACTTTTCTGTTCAAGACTATCCCTCTCAAAAAGTCAGTGACCAGTTAAAGGGGGAATTCATGACCTAGGATACTTTGGTTGATCTCTTTCTTGTTGCTGTTCAGTCATTTCTAACTCTCTGTGACCCCATTTTGAGGTTTTCTTGGTTTTCCTTTTCCAGCTCATTTTATAGATAAGGAAACTAAGGCAAGCAGGGTTAAATGACTTGCTCAGGGTCACAAAGCTAGTTAGTGTCTGAGGCTGGATTTGAACTCATGAAGATGAATCTTCCTGATTCCAATCCCAGTGATCTATCTACTGTGCCATGTAGCCAACCTCTTGTTCTATTGTTCTATCTCTTACTCCAAGGTAAGCACCACAATGGTAATGCCAACACGATATTCACAGTGCCTATGACAACCATGAATATGCAGGCACAATTCTGAATCATGAAATATAACAGACTCTCCACATGGAAGACAGAACCAAAACATTTATTCCAACACCAGAAAGCCAAATCCATCATAGTAACCAAGAAATTCATACACAGTAACAATGCAGAGGACAACACCAACCCCAAGCCTTCCCTCTGTTAGGCTTCCCACAAACCAGCTCCATTAAATAAATCACAAACAGGCTTTCCTTAAACAAAATGCCTTTTTCTCACTCACATCCAGCTGCCTGTTGACTGTGTCCTTCAGTTTTGCCTGCTTTCTGACTAACTTCCTCTCAGCTCTCTTCTAGTTCTGCCTCTTCCTGTTCCACCCCTTCCTGTCCCATGTGACTCAGGCTTCCATGTGACTTAAGCAGGTCACATGGGCCTAATAATAGATGGGAAAGGTCTTCCCATTAAGAAGCAAAATTTCCTTAACAATAAGCAAAAATGCATTATCAATACAACAGTGTAGCCCGGAAGTAGACTGTTTCCATTTTACCTGATACCAGGATACCAACTGCCCCTCCCTTCTCTTGCTGCATACATTCATGAATTACCTCACAATTCTGAGCTGCCCTAGTAGAGCACAACCTCCTTATCACGGTATCATAGCTTTAGGGTAACGAGCAGGCTCTAACACAGTGACCATTATTTCATCATCTTTGTCTCCATTTCTTCTCAAATCATTCATAAGCTAGATCATTTTTCTCCTCCAAAGCTGATGGGCTCATCAGCTGTGGGTGATGAAAGCAAAGAGTAATTATAACCATTGGCCATACTGGAATGAAAATCATTCAATAATGTTAGAACACTAATAGAAATATGATGGACTCTACAAAACAAACAATTCACATTTAATTGACATGATAACATTAATATTTTATTCCCAGGACTTTATTTTAATTTCATTTTACATTCATATATCCAAAAATAAAATCACATAGTGCTTCTAATCTAAAAATATTTTTAGACTAACTAAGCAATAAGGTTGAAATCAGAGGTGTGCTGGTAAATATTTAATAACCAGCTCTCTGGTAGTAGAGAGGGGAAATGTACACACAATACACTTTGAAGTTAAAAATGCATTACTAAAATTTTCTCTATCACTTTTTCTTAGGTCTAGACAATCCACAAAACAATAAATCAAGCCCTGACTTGTTTGTCAACCTCTGAGGTGTAAATTCTCATGCTGAAAATTTAACAGTCAGTTCTTTTGAATTGATCTGAGTCAGCACAAGCACAAGAGTTGAAATAATCTAGTAATAAAGATGTTATGGAAGTTGAGATTTTAAATATAAAATAAGGAGAGATTGAGAATTAATTTCCCATCAAACTAAGATTTTGTCTGTATTCAGATCAAAACAACTGGTTAAATTAGTCATTTTAGAAAACTGAATAAAAGAAGACATAAGTCAGACTGATGATGGTTGACTTCTCAGTTCAGTCTGAATTGTAAAAATCAGATAGCCTTAATATAGACACAGCCAATATAAGAGAGATGTGTGTTCGGCCTTTGTTATGGAAGAAGACCATGCCATCAGAGAAATAATGACATGACTTGCACTTGACTTTTGAGTGAGGGAGGGCTGTGCAGGTCACCAGCCTCACTTCTCCTCCAGAGTCATCTGAATCCAGTGACCACATATTCATCCAGATATTCAGGATGACTGGAGATGACCCAGGATGAGGCAATTGGGGTTAAGTGACTTGCCCAAGGTCACACAGCTAGTGAGGGTCAAGCATCTGAGGTGAGATTTGAACTCAGGTCCTCCTGACTCCTGCACTGGTGCTTTATCCACGGCACCACCCAGCTGCCCTGTCATGTACTGGAAAGAGCAATGGATCTGAAGGAGAAGATGTGGTGCCCATGCAAGTTCTGTCACTAACTGGCTGCATGGTCATGGAAAACCAGTTGACCTCTTTGTGCTTCAATCTACTCAGGGGAAAACTGGGAATACTGATCCCTACATTTATAAGGTTGTTGTGACGAAAGTACTTTGTAAATCTTAAAGACCCAAGTACCTGTAAGTTAATATGATGTGTACAGATTCTTGGAAATTGTGATTTGAAATAATTTTTAGATCGCAGCTTCTCTTACTGGAGAAATAAGTGCATATTTAAATTGCATACATAGATATTTAGATATATTATAGATATATTAGATATATTATGATCCATGATCATATTGATGTGACTAAATCCTTTTCTAGTGAAGATCACAGTCTCTCCATCAAACTCACTGCCTGCTCTAAAGAAGCTTATGTTCTAATGGGGGAAGATAACGTATAAAAGGGAGCTGATAGGGAGAAGGGTGGGAGGAAAAGGTATTTTTTCACTGGAGAATGGTGAAGTCTGGAAAGAGTCAAAAGCCAGAAAGGGAATGTAGCATGGCCAGTGGCAGACTGTCTCAGTCTATCTATTATCTTTTATTCCTCACTACATCACCTATTCAACTATTTTTCTCTTCATTTGTGTCTGTTTCTGTGCTGATTCATTGGTACTAATACTTTGCCATCAAGATTTGCCTCCTTTATTTTTTCTAGTTATATGGGTAGTTTATAATTCTGATTCTTTTGAGAATGGTGTAGTTTACACCCATATCATAATCCATGTACCACCCTTCAGCTGTGGGTCTACCCCAAGGCTTGTAACAGTAGTATCCCAAAAATAGGCAATAGAGACATAAATAGAGAGCATATCTATCTATTTTTTACATATTTATACACACACACACACACACACACACATATATGCAACTTGGAAACATTGAAAACACTCAGCAATTTCCTAGCCCAATTTTTTGTGCAAATCCATCTAGGCCAAATTCATCTTCTATTTGCAATGCCTGCCCAAGTGGGTGTGTTTTGATAGTGCAGTGGTCCTAAAATCTTATTAACATGAATATTCCAGGCATTAATAGAGATCGTAATCCATGTGTGCTTTCTTGTCCTATAAAGATTTTGTCCATGATCTTCTGCAAATTCTCAGAAAGGGTAAGCCACCCAATATGCTGTAGACCTTTCTTTAGATCTTTTGACATTTCATATAGATATATAGATATATATGTACACATAGTATTAGAACACGAGTTATGCACCAGATAGTTACTTCCTCCCTCTTGCCATAAGACTAATCGTCTATCTTTGTAGATCATATATCTCTTAGATGACACTCTTTATATTGCTTCTTTGTACAATTCTTGATTAGTCATGTATTTCAAGTTACTCATGACTATATGCATTGCATTTTGGGTGTTGTCTAAATTGAATTCTTCAGAAACTAGTATTTTGTGGTTTGTTATTATAAAGCATCACTGGCAGAAACATTATGAAATGGTGACTCTTTGTTTCATAAATTGATTAAAAGGTAGAAAGATAGATTAAGTATTTTAACAGATTGCCTGCCTACTATAAATTTTGCTCTCTCTGTTTTTTAACAGTAATGTACAGACTTTTTAACATTTCAGAACTTCATATAATTAGTACAATATCATCTGCCTATAGGTTCATTGAGTCAAAAATGAATCTGAGTTTGCCAAATGAATTGATTGCAAGGATGTTAGTGCCCTTGATAGAGAAAGGGATGCTTGAAAGAGGATTGGCTTTTGGGAAACAATGTAAGTTATGTTTTGGACATTTTGAGTTTGAGACAACAGTTCAAAAAGGAAACCAGGATTAGATATATAATGAGTCAGCTGCATAGAGGTGATAGCTGAACCTGTGGAAGCCAATGAGATTGCTGAGAGAGGGTAAAAAGAGAAAAGAGCTTATAGGAAAAGCCTTAGGACAGACCCACAGCTGAAGGACAGTACATGGATCATGATACAGCAGAGGAGAAAGGAGCAGCCCAGGCAGTGGGAGGAGAATCAACAGAGAGTAATATATTGAAAACTTAGAGAAAAGAGAGGGGATCAGCAGTGTTAAATGCTGTAGAAAGGTCAAGAAGGATAAGGATGGAGAAGAAACATTTGATACTGATGTAGAATCCTTCTGTTCTTTGCATGAAATTTTGTCACTAGCTATCAGCTTAGATGAACGTACACCTTTTAGCTTAAAATTTCTATTGTTGTTAATAGTCATTCAATAAACTTTTATTAAGCACCTACTATGGCCCAGGCACTGTGCTAAGCACTGGAGATACAATAAAAATTGAAAAGATAGCCCCCGTTCTCCAAGAGCTCACAGTATAATGGGAGAGACAATATGCAGATATTGTGCATTTTTAAGAAATAGCTGTATACAAAATAAATTGGAAATAATCAATAGAGAACATATATTAGAATTGGAGAGTATTGGGAATGACTTCCTATAGTAGGTGGAATTTTAGTTGAGTCTTGAGGGAATCCAGAAGGTAGAGATAAGGAGGGAGAACATTCCAGACAGCAAGTGAAAATGTCCAGAAGACTGGAATGGTTTGGGGAGGGCAATTTATGAAGAGCTAAGAGTGCTGAACGGATGATATCTTCAATTCTGGATACGATAGGGAGCCAACAGAATGTAGTCATTGGGTGGGAGGCAGAGGATTGACAACTGAGTGGAAGACAGACTAGAGTAGGGAAAGCCTTCTGGGAGGCAACAAATATGCTATTGCAATAATTCAGGCATGAGGTGGTGAGAGCCTTTACTAGGTTGGTAGCGGTGACATGAAAGAGAAGGGGACAAATATGAGAGAATTTACAAAGGTAAACTTGATACAAGTTGGATATGAATGATGAGGGAGGAGTTGAGGATGACACCTAGGTTGTAAGGTTGGATGCCAGGGAGGATAATGGATCCTCAACAGTAACTGGCAAGTTTGGAAGAGGAGGGAATTTGGGAGGAAAGATAGTAAGTTGTTTTGGATTTGTTTTGGATTTATTTAAGATGTCTATGGGACATCCAGTTCAAGAATTCCAGTAGGTGGTTATAGATCTCAGTTGTAGTTCAACAAATATGTTTGAGAGTCATCAGCATAGAGATGATAATTGAATAACCTTAATATATGCATGGAAGTTACCTAGTTTGCTGAGCTGGCAAGGTTGCATTTTATTCTACCAGTTGAATTTTATTTTTTTAAAGAAACAAACAATAGAGCTGGAGGCAAATGCTATCTGGATGAATAAAAAATCCCTTGGATATTGTTTCTGCATTTCCATCAGTTGTGTGAACTGCTGTATAAAATCATTCCCCCTACCAGACAAAAAAAAAAAATCACCTGCCTCTTCTCTCGATTTCATTAAGATTGTTCTGTGTATGTCAAACATTTATATCAAGATGTTATAGAAATAAGAAAGTAACCATACTGGGAAGCTGTTCATGCTGTATCCATTACCTTTGTTTGGTTAAAGTATTGTCATTTCCATTCTAGGGGAATAGTCTGTTCTTTAAGTATTTTGACATTTCCAGGTCACATGACCAATATGCAGGAGGACTAGACATTTTCTCTGAGCCTCGACCACTAAAACCTCACCAAAATAAGAATATGATGTGCAATAAATACAAAGCAATTTCATCTGGCTCTACTGTCTAGCAAGCAGATATTGTAAGGAGGGAACAACTCAATGAACTAACAGCGGAAAAGTATAATCCTTAGCCCCTAATGTATTCATGCAGCACCCAGTCCTCCACCACTCACAATACTTTAGCAGCAGGGACTGCACAAGGTAACCCTGAACTTTCAACATAATTCAACTCTATCCACTCCCACTACCATGACATAAATCCAGAAAGTCAGACTTTGCTTGGACTAGGACAGCAATATGGCAAAACTCTGCGCTGCAATACAGCTCATCCAGAAAAATGAGGAACAGAGGGAACTCGGGGCAGGACTTGTGTTTGTGTCAGTGTGGCACCAAACTTAGCCTGAAAGAAAGAACCCAGCATCCAGCTGGGGCCTTTTCTATCCACCCAAAAGACAGTTGGAACAGAGAATTAGGTGTATAAAATGTGAATTTCCCAGCACAACTCTCTAAGAGTGTAAATTGCAGAAAAGTTACTGACCTATATTGGCAAAGGGAGTTCCTTCTGCCAATAAAATCCAAGGTCTAGACATTATCTCTAATTTTTATCCTATGATATTTGGCCCAATTTTCTCACTTGTCAAGATTTTTTTCTATTCTAGATGTTATTTAGTTCTCTCTCCTAGATTTATCTCATTTATATTTTTGGTAAGAATTCTAGGTATGCCTTTATCCTAATAATAGATAAAAATATTCAGTTACAGTGAGCACAGAATCCTACAGCATTTCACTAGAGAGATCCTTCCTGGTTGACATGAAACTATTTAGGTCAGAGAATCCTATGTTGAGGTCAGGGAACCATAATGTTGAGGTTTGGGGTGCTCAGGACCCCAAAATATCGACACCCCAGGTCCTGCTGAATGAATTCAACTCAAGCCTTCTTTCAGCCAAAGTAAAACAAAGGTTATTAAAGATTTGCCATTTTGAGTTGACTCTTAAGAAGCCTAACCATTTGTGCCATTTGTAGATAGAATCTCAGCTAGGCAGAATCAGAGCTACATTGAATCTGAGCACCTTCATGGAAGAGAGATGGAACAGAAAGACTGTGGGAAGGATCTGGAGGTGGTCTAGTAGTCTGGGAGGAGGGAGTCTAAGGAGGATCTTGATGGGACTGGAGTAACTAGGGATGTAATTAAGAGTGAGAGGTATCAGACAACTAGTGAAGTAATCAAGGATAGGAATCAGCCAGAGACAATCTGGAGGCAACAGACAATGGAGGACCAGGCTAGGTTAAAGGTAATAGACTGGGTTATGAAAAGCCAGATTTAGTGGGAAGATTCAAGGAGTGTTCAAGGAGATTTCCAGAGTCTGTGCCCTATCAAAACCACCGGGAGCTACTTATCGTAGTCTCTTCATTCATCCAGCTCTGAAGTCTCCTGATTACATTATTGTCTAGTTTATTTCTCTGAATCTTTTCTATAAGAGTAATATGCAAACTCATTATTACATCTTCTCTTAAAATACAGGTAAACTATATCTACAAGCATTCTCCTGATCTACCAGTTTAAAAACCCTATCAAAAAGGAATTAAGATTAGTCTGGCATGAACTGTTCTTCAAAAACCAAAACTATTTCTTTACCATTTCCTTTTGTAGATGTTCACTAACCATCTTTTTAACAATACACTGTTGTATCACCAAGGCTATAGTCACAGCACTGACAGCTATTATGAATATGCCCATGTAGTTCTGAATCACAAAGTTTAACAGACGCATCATATAGAAAGCAGAAGAAAAACATTTATTCAGACACCAGAAAGCCAAATCTGTCATAGTAACCCAAAAGTCTACACCCATTAGCACTGCACGGGGACAAAACCATTCACAAGTCTTCTCTGCCCTCCTTCTCACAAACACACACAAGACTAGTAATGTCTGCCTAAGGCCTCTCTCTTCCACTTTAACTGCTCCACCCTTCCTGCTCCACCCCTTCTTCCACCTTTCCTGCCTCACCCCTTCCTGTTCCACCCATTCAGCAAACTCCTCCCACCACAGGCTTTTCATGTGACTCAAACTCATGAGAGTTAGGCTTCCATATGACTCAAGCAGGTCTCATGTGCCTATTAATGGATGGGAAAGATCTTCCCATTCCATTGAAAAATATATATATTAATTCCACTAATAATACATTAACAATACACCTGAAGAACAAGATATTCTAGATTCCAGAATCAAAAACGTGCCCTTCTCTAGTTGTGCTATATAACTATCATTCCAGCTATGCCAGATCATCCCAAGAGGATTTTAATTTGAAGTGAGACCGCTCCACTCCTCTAAGGTGGGGCAGGGCTAGGACTAATCCTAACCTTAGGTTACCACGTTCTGCTGCAGGGAACAAGGGTTGGGGGCATGGCAGGGGAGTGGAAGCTGAATTCTGCAGCTGGGTGTGAAATAGAGCGGACAGGCTGAGGGAGACATAAAACATCCTCAATGATTAAAACAATCCCAAGCTGTATCATGATGTCACCAAAAGTCGGAGTTCTTCAAGCAGAGACTGAATGCTTGTTCACTGTGTCATAGCCAGAATTCTTTCTCAGATAGAGATTCAACTCTCTGGCCACTGTGATCCCATTAAACTTTCAAATTTTCCTATTCTGTGATTCCTCTCTAGAAAATTACAGTTTCTATTACAATTCTGTTTTATAAATACTTTTTGGCCTGAAGCTATGTTGGCATAGCCTTAGGCACTGGAATCATTTTGAAGGTCCCTTCCCTGTTCTCCACAATCTTTCACAGAATCCTGTCTAGTTTCACAGTCACAGCTGCCAGGTCCTAGGTGCATGATGGCATTCCTCTAAGGCGAGCAGTGAGAGTGGGCTCTTACAGTCATCATATAGATCTTGTGAGTTTACTTTCTATTTTCTATTTCTATATTGTACTTTCCAGTCCAAAGGTTATTCTCCTTAGAAAACAGAAGCAATATAAGAATTGAGTAACTGTCTCCTCTTTGTTGTCAGTTATCAACGTGTAATCTACTCTGAGCAGCAGTCTTCTCTCTTCATATTCCCTTTTCTCTTCCTGTAGCCTAATGAACAAAAAAAATAGATAAATTCTTGTTCTTAATTTTACTAACCAACCTCAGCTGAATCTGAGTTTTTACCCTTTTGGCATTCTTACAGGATCACAACTTGCTTTTGTCTTTTTTATATATTGTGTTCTTACATTCCCTTGCTTCTGTCTCTCTCTCTCTCTCTCTCTCTCTCTCTCTCTCTCTCTCTCTCTCTCTCTAAATATATATATATAAATATATATATATATATATATATATATATGTATATATATATATATATATGTATATAGTTTTTTTCAATCCAAGTTGGTGATTTTTCTACTTCTATAATGGTCTCTTTGAGCAACTCTCACTTTTCCTTTTCATCAGAATTCTTCTCTTTTAAGATTTCATTCTTGACAGTTTCTCATGTCTCCTCAGCTGATCTCCCCCAAAGAATCCTACAGGAGTCCACAGAATACTTCCTACCTTTCTTGAGAATGCTTTGAAATCTGCTCTCCTGAAAATCTAGGAGTATATCAGACTCAGGATTTCTCTCCTCTATCATAAACTCTAGGAAAAGAGTGGTCGCTTCCCTCACAAGGTTTTTATTACTTCCAACCCAGCAAATAGTTCTTCCCAATTAGCAAGAATCAGATCCAGAAGAGAATCCCTGATAGTTAATTCTTCTACCTTTTAAAGGATGAAATTTTCATTGTTATTCAGTTGTTTCAGTCTGTATGACTCTTCTTATCTCCATTTGGGGTTTTCTTGGGATAAATACTAGAGTGATTTGCCATTTCCTACTCCAGTTCATTTTATAGATGAGGAAGCTAAGGCAGACAGGGTTAAGTGACTTGCCCAGGGTCACACAGCTAGTAGCTGAGGTCAAGTTTGAATTCAGGTCTTCTTGGCTCCAGATCCAGCACTCTATCCATTGTACTATCCTGCTGACTGTGAAATTATTATTAAGTCAAGACATTGTCAGCTGCTTCGCTTTTGATAGAGAGTTGCAGCAAATGTCTTGATAATTGAAGTCCCTTATCAGAACTGAATCATACCTATGTCTTGGTCTTTTCCCTTTAATGTTTTTTTCCTCCTGTGAACTTTTGAGTGTTGTCTGAGGAAAAGAGTAATTTTCTTCCTTGCATTATGCCATTTTTCTCTCTTTCATATCTAACTGGGTATATATACTTAGCCAAATTTCTCCCTTTTCCACCTTTTCAGACTTAAAGCTTTCATAAATTTTAATGTAGCAAGACATCAGGCAAATGTATTTTTACCATAACTTATTAGGTACACTTCATCCTTGCCTAGGAGCCTATCAATCTTGTATTTTAAGGTGTGATGTGGAAATACAAATGCCATTTCATAGATATACCAGTGAAGTAGTACAGGTTTTCTGGGCAGCAAGGTGGTGCAGTGGGTGGAGCACTAGTGCAGGAGTCAGGAGGACCTGAGTTCAAATCTTCACCTCAGGCGCTTGACACTCACTAGCTGTGTGACCTTGGGCAAGTCACTTAACCCCAATTGCCTCATCGTGAATCATCTCCAGTCATCCTGATGAATATCTGGTCACTGGATTCAGATGACTCTGAAAGAGAAATGAGGCTCTTACACAGCCCTCCCTCACTCAAAACAAAGTCAAGTGCAAGTCATGCCATCATTTCTCTTCTTTGGCAATGAAGGATGAACACACAGGTTTTCTATGCATAGCAGCACTCTGTGGTTAAGAATTCTTCTTCCATGGTGTTTCTAGATGAGATAAAAAGTGTGCTAAAATGAAGCAGAGTAGAGATTGAATCAAAATCACCTCAGGTAGGTGATGATATTTACAACAATTTCTAGAACGTTACTTTAAACAGTGACTCTCAAAGTGTGATCTACAGAATTCTGAGGGGTCTCCAAGACCTTTTTTAGGGGGTATGTAAGGTTAAAACTATTTTCATAATAATACTAAGATATCTTTGGTCTATTAAAATACTCCCTTTTTCAATGTGTCTGTGGATTTTCTTCATATATTTCAACCAAAAGAAAATACTATAATAGAATGAATGTAGAAACAGATATGACAATACAGTGGTCTTTTAAGCAAAATATGGGCAAAAACGTTATTTTTCATTAAAGTGTTATTTACATATAGTGAGTTTATTACTTATTTTAAATGAACTAATATTTTAAATCAATTTAATTTCAATTTAAATTCAATTTAAAATCAATTTAAATCAATTCTAATTTCTAATATATACATATATTTATACCTTTATACATATATATAGTCCACATAAGCAAAAGCTCTTGGGAGTCTCAAACAATTTTTGAAAATATAAAGAGGTCCCATGACCAAAAAGTTTTAAGAATTACTACCCTAGAACAACAATCCACAGCACTGGGACAATTCCAGTAAAATGGGGGTAGAAGATGACTGTTCCATTTCTCAACTGTTATTTGATATAACATAAAGATGTTAATTATAGGAATAAGACAAGGGGAAGAGTCTTACTTTTCAAATTACATGACAGATACTTAGAAAACCCAAGAAAATCTGCAAAAAAGTTTTTAATTGAAATGATCTGTTGTTTTGGTAACAAGATACAAGAATGAGTTCTTCTATATAGTATTGATAAAACTCAAGAAAAATGAGAATAGAAATCCCTTTTAAAATAACTACAAATAGTGTAAAATATTTAGTAGTCAATTTACCACAATACATGTGAAATATACAAATATAACTACGAAACACTCTTTGCCAACATAAAAACAAAATTATCAGTGCATGTTCTATAGGTGGGAAACACACAGAAGGCACAACTCAAACAGAATATTATGTGTATTAGCAGATGCAGTCACTGCATTGATTATGTTCACTTAATTGTTTTTCTTTGCCACAAGTGAGGGTTAAAATTTGAGGTGGTGAGTTGAAATAAATGAATGTAAAATATTAAAACATTTAAAATAAGAAATTTATCAAATTGACAAATCAGATAAAACTGTTAAATATATTCATGTACTCATAGAAAATGGGAATTTAACTATATTTTTGTATGACATGTTAAAAGTAGATGTTGAAATTGACCTATTTCATTCAAACCAACAAATGTTCTTTCATGCATCTAATAGTCCCTACTAAATATAAAAGAGCTGTTGTGCTAGGAGTAGGTGCTGAGAGAAATCCAAAGTGCAATGATAGTTAGCATGTCTATAGTGCTTTAAAGTTTGCAAAGTACTTTATAAATATCTCATTTTATCCTCACAACAAAAGCTGGGAAGGTGGGAGCTATTATGATCCCAATTTTGCAAATTAAGAAACTGAGGCAGACAGAGGATTGTGTGCCCTCATTCTCTCTCATGATTTCAGTAACTACCTCTCTACCGATTACTCCCAGATAGATATCTCTAGTCCTAATTAGTCTTCTGAGATCCATATCCATAACCCAAGCTTCCTGTAGGATTTCTCCAGTACGATGTCCCATTGGTATCTCAAAATACATTTGTTCCAAATAGAGCTTACAATTTCTTGTAAACTCATTCCTCTTTTTGACTATACTATTTCTCTTTGGCACCATCATTTATCTGCTATAACCAAAGTACTGTGGTGAATGTTGAGAATACAGAGATTGATACAACATAGACTCAGCTTTTAAGGAATAAATGGAAGACTTGGGAGTAGGGATTTAGATTTGAAAGTAATTTACAGAGATGTGCTTTATGAAACAACATTACTAGTTGTGATCACTAAGGGAGAGCATGTACAAAAGAAGATCAAGTGGAGGGAAAAAACTTGGGGAAACATTGATTTTAAAGAGGTTGAGAAGATTGTGGGCAGTAAAGGAGATGGAATTGTCATAGTGGTAGGAGGAGAACCATTAGCCTTTCATATCATGGAATCCAAGATAGAAGTGGATGGTCACCAGAGTTTAAGAATACAGAGAAAAGATGAGGATGAGGAAAAGGACCATTGAAATTCGGCAGTTGCCATTAATGAATGACCTTTGGTAATGCTGTGCCAGTGGAGTATAGAGGATATAAACAAGTAGTGAGGCATGAATAAATATTTTTAAAGAGTTGTCAACTTGTTTACATTTATAACTAGTTCAACTCTGTTGACTATATTGACAGTTATTTCTATTTAAAAGAAAACTTGTCAGGTTGAAGGCAGAAGATAGAGAGAGAGAAAATGGACTATTTTTTTTCCAGATTCATATTTTACATTCTTTTTTTTGACACTCAGTTATTAAAATAAATTTGGTCCAACAAGGATCCAAATAGAGCATATCCATATTTCAATAAAGGCAAATAAATGGTCCAGCAATGGATTAACTGACACTATCATTAATAATATTTTAAAATCAAAACAACCACTCTAAGGAAATGGTTCATACTAGTGTTTATTTGAAAGATTTAATTACTTAGTTGTTAACCAAGATATCCCTGCTTCTGAAACCTCAAAATTTCTATCACTGGTACATATGGAAATAATAAACAAATAACTAGCTAAATGCAAAATGACAAAACCACTGGATCCATTCCAAACTCCACAGTAGGCTTTCTGACTAGCCAAATAGTTAATTCAATTTCCATATCTGATCAAAGATCGTTATCTTTGCCACACCTAAATGGGTTTTTCCAGACAGAGAAAAAGTAATTATTTGTGGGTTAAATAGTAGAGCACTATTGGAAACATTTGCCTCATTAGACACAAATTTTTACTTTTTATTAGAATTTCCAGGTTAAAACATCTCTGGGTTTTTGACACTTCTTCTCTATTCCTCTTTATTATTCATACTGGAATAAATAATAGGATTTTTGCAAACATTTTTATTCACTTTTTCATACCTATGTAAAGTTGGAAAATATCATATCTCCAAATATTTGTTTTTTAAAAAAATCAATTATTTATCCAGTAATCCACTCATTGCTAATTGACTGATTTTAAAAATAGCTTTATAAAGTTGCTTATCACAAAATTGTCAAGACATTAGAAGACACCCTGTTTTCTAGAGCTAAGGCCCAGCAAGCAAACTGTGCCCTAAACTTGGCATAACAACAATCCTTTGCTCTTACCCTCTGGATGTGATCAGCCACAGCAAAATCCCAGAACTGTTTTGTGTGTTTATTGTATTGCTTTGACCAGTACCAGGTGTTCTCTGAGCTCGGACAAACTATGAATCAAGCTTACCTTACTGTTGTTGTTAACATCCCTCTTTGTCAGGACTACAGCTCATTACGGAGCCATTGGTGTACTGGGATCTCACCACACTAAAGCAAGTCCCGCCTCCCACGAGGGATGGGGCTTCAGCACCTGTCCTTGTTTGCAGACAGTTTCCCTTCCTTTGAAGTTAGGCTTCTGACTCCTGATTCTCCTGTCTCTAGCCTGCTTTGTTTGGCTTTGGCGGCTCAGAGGTTAGATGCGGTTCAGTCCTGTTGACAATATTTAATTGTCTTTGAAAATCAGCTTAAATAAATATAGATAAGTCAAGCTTAATAAAGTTAAAATATTTTGTATTTACTTTTCATAATTTTCCTGAATGGTGTTTCCTCATTTAATAAAAAGGAAACCCTTATTTAATTAGTTGCCCATTCATTACAAGAAAATTAATGTTTAGGATCTAAATAGTATAAACTTCCTTAGGTATATTTAAGAACATATTCCTCTTTTTAGTTAATGTCACGTTTCATTGTTAAATGGCAATATCATAGGGGCTCTGTTATAACCTTTCCTGTGCAAAGGGTCCATGTGCCTGGTATTTAAGGAGGTTGCCTGCTAATTTCTGATTTTATTGTTTCAGCTAACACACAGGTCAGGGTTAGCACAGTCTCTAACTAAATCACAAGCTAAAAACCATTGAAATGGTATGCTTTTATCAAACTGGCAGAAATAGGAAACATGTGTTGCCATGTTTATAGCTATGTTATAGCTTCTTTGTAAATAAGCAGAGGGAAGAGCATGAAGTCTTATTTTGGGGCTTCTGTGTGAATATGTGCATTTTATAAAAAAATGATTTTATCTCCTGAAAAAAAGTTTGACAAATGAGTGGAGTTATGAGTGTTTTAAAAGTTACAATTTGGTTAGATAAAGAGATGAGTACATAGCTGTGTTGGCTAGAATTCAGTTTTTCAAAGAATTGTTTTTGAAATAAAGAGTCCGAATTATTTGTTCAGTAGTTTCTGAGGAAAGTGTGATTAATGGTAGACTTGAAAAAGTGGAAAAGAGGGCACTGGTAAGAAAATGGAAAGATACATTTGACATCCATTATACTATTCTGTAGACAAATATCTACATCCAAAAAATAAATTATATAATAAATAAAATAATAGACTGGTAAATGCTTATCAGGTTAGCCTTTGCATGTTCCTTTGGCATAACTAACACAAGCTATTATTATAAATTAGAGCATAAATAAAAAAAAAACAACACCTGCTCTAGATACTTGGTACACTTTGATGAACTTCTGAAGTCTCTGACCAACCTTGACTCCTATTCTGAAGACTTTCTTCTACTTGGAGAATCAGGCTTTCCCAATAAGTCTGACCTGTTGCCCATTCATCCAATATTCTTTCTCTACAATAACTTTTTGCCATGATATCAATATCAACATTGGGGGGGGGGTGGTCTTTAATATAGTCCAGTTAATCCAATATAATAATAATATAATCCAATATAAACTATTTTCTATCTGTTATCAAGGAATTTATCTAAAACTACCTTGAAACTTTTTAAATTGTCAGTCTAACAATTGTTGAATAACTACTTCTATGAACGTATATGTATTACTCACTGAGTAACTTGTGTGCTTTGTACATTTATCCATATCTCCACTTCAGGGTTACCAGCTTGGCTCAAACATTGTGTCTTCCCCAGTGTTGCTTTCTAAAGGATTCTCATATAAGTCATGCAACATGCTTCTGATATGTTGAAATTTATATGTATGCTCTCTCTCTCTCTGTCTCTCTCTCTCTCTGTCTCTGTCTCTGTCTCTCTCTCTATCTCTCTCTCTATCTCTCTCACCCTAGCCTAATACAACTAATGAGCATAGAGATGACAATCACCCTTTAAAGTCAGGGTTATGCAAATTAAATTAACAATATTTTATAAAGCTTATAGAGGTTACTGGCTCCTTATTACTTTAAAAGGACATGCCCCAACCCACGCAAATAGTGAAAAAGGGAAGGGGGGAAAGATGAGTCCTCCACTTGTGTGAAGTTCCTAAAATGACCTTAAGAATTCATGATTTGTTGGAATTATCCCCTAAAAAAGCCAAATGAGGTTCTTACATCTAAACATGTGGAATCCAAACAGAATACTCCTGATTCTGTACCTAGGTATGTGTTTTGAAATCAGTTCAGGCCTAGGAATCCTTGTCTCCAATTAGAAAGGGAATGGGTTCCCTGTTGTCACATTCTGTCTTGTTAAACCCCAACCCCAGTGTTCTAGGAGTGATTTGACTTAGAACTTAGATTATGGTTCACCTTTAGGTTTTCCCTGAAATCGAGAGTAAAAAGTACTCAGTATTGAACATGATTCAGGTATTAGGTAATTTATTCTCACATATAAAAGAAATGCTAACCATTAAAAAAATCATGGTGTGCATTAATGGAGCACCTTAAACAGGATTCAGTAGGTTAACTTACAATTACTGTTAATACCTGCTGCAAAGCTAATATGTAAATCTAATCAAAATATGAAACAGTTTATAGGACTGTTAATTTTATATTTCATATCATCTCTGTTCTTTCCAAACATGTCCAGGTACATCTCTGCTGGTATAATTAGCAGTTTTTTGTCACTAACTGCCCTCTCTAAAGAACAAGAACTCTTACTCTGAGGCTATTTGGTCCAAACTCAGTAGAACCTTTACACTATTCACAGTCACAAAGTTTTCTCTAAGCCTGGACACATCCACCTCAAGACAGGTACTTATTCATCTAGCATCATGAAGGAAAAGAAAAAAACACAAAAGAGGCAATCTAAATCCAAACTCAGCCTTGGCTAGGTAGGACATGTGCTTTAGCTGTTATATATTCACCCTTACTTGGGAAGTACCTAAAAATTAGTCATACTTGGCAAGGATGACAGACTGAGGGAGCAGTCATTATCATTTACCCTGAGTCTTCAGCTCTTCCAACTTCTTAGCCAATAAAGGCATCATTAGAGTACAAGTCTTTTAGCCCCAAGTCACACATGACCAGTATAACAGGACTCAAAGAACACAGACAGAATGACAATGTCATGCCCTGGGACAGTCCCTATAGACCAATTCAACCTAGCTACATTTATAGTTACCATACTTAGAACCCTTCACACTTTTCAGTCAAACTGGCCTACTTGGTGTACCTCAAACTGGACATACCATATCCTGCCCTTTCGTAGATAGACCCATATGCCAGTAATGCATTTCCTAATCTCCACTGACTCTTAAAAACCTCAATTTTTCTTCAAAGTCCTATTCCGGTACTACCTCCTATGGGAATCTTTTTTTTAATAACTCTATTTTTTTCTTCCTTAAATTATTATGCGTTTACTCATGCCTTTGTTTCCTACCCCCAGAGTTTGGAATTGTACTTGTATGTAGAAAATATTAAATCAGTGCTTATCATATTGAATTGGATTCCAAGGGAGTTCATGTGGGGTGTGGCCACTAGAGGCAAAGAAGTACACCATCTGTTAGCTCCTTGTTTTAGTTAAATTTTCTTGTTGAATGGGTTCTAAACTCATTTGTTTCTTCCTACAGAAAGAGTATAAACAATCTTCATACCCTAGTTGTGTCTAAGTCCTTGGCTAACTAAGTCTTACCTTTCCCAAATACCCATTTTTTAAAAATCACAAAAAGGTAACTCATAATGAGACTATGATTTTATGTTGCAGGCAATCTAAAAATATTGCATAGACACTGTGAATTTAGAATTTCTTCCCTTCCACTCAAAGTATACTATATCAAATGTCACTGAGCAATACATATATATATATGCACAGAAAATGTATATCTATATAAATAGATATAGTCCAACCCCTTAAATTGTTCAGTCACCTTCAGCTCTTGGTGATCCCATTTTGGGATTTTCTTGGAAAAGATATTGAAGTGTAGTAAGTGTCTGAGAACAGATTTCAGCTCAGGAAAGTAAGCCTTCCTGTCTTCAGACCTGGTCGTCTAGCCATTGGACCACTTAGCTACCACTTGTAAGAGCCAGGAAAGGTAAACATTGAGCAAAGCCTAGGTAAGGCCTGTCTAATTATTACAATTAAAGATTGGAATGCAGTACAACCCTCTAGTACTTTAAAATGAAATAGAAACTTAAATTAAAAGGATATATTTCTACTTCCATGTTTACCTTGGCACAGAAAAGGATCGATCAGAAAGGCACTGCAGTAGGCAGGAGAAATTCAACAAAATTCTAGAACAACAACAAAAAACCCAAAATAAAAGTTTTTGAGTGGATAGAAATGCACTGAATACCTTGAACTTGAGGTAGCTAAACTGGGAATGTATGACATGGGATTATTTAAGATAAGAAAATACCTTTTGTCCACTTAAAATCTTTTTCTATTCTCTAAGACTCATGAATTTATAGTCTGTTTTAAGGCCCTTTACATTGTTATCTAGTCCAATTTGTATCTAAAGCATGGATTTGCTTTATTATGTCCACCAGTAAGTGGTTATTCACCCACTTCCAAGAGGGAAGATTCATTATCTTCTGTGGAAGCACATTTTAAAATTATGTTGTCATTTTCTCCAACTTTTGATATCTAATCAGTTACAAATTTTTGTTAATCTTCTTTAACAATGTCTCTAATGCCCTTCTGTCTCTGAAGGTACAGTCTTTGTTCCTAAAATAATATTGTAGTAGTCTCAAAGAAGGTATTCCTGTGGTCAATTTCTCCCCCTACATTTTATATCTCCTGGGCACAATAATCTTTTTAAAATACATATTTCATTATATTATTCTTCTCAAAAATGCTTCCTCACTGCTTATAGAGGAAAACATAAATTCCTTTTATAAATTCATTGTAGTACAGTAGAAAATGTATGAAATTTAGTCAAGGAACCTAGGTTCAAATCTCATTTGTATAACCTTAGGCAAATCATTTAACTTCTCTGGGCCTCAGTTTCCTCTTCTATAAAAGAGGACTAAAATACTCTTAGAATCAATTCTAGCTCTCCATCTATGCTTCTGTAATCTTTTTTTTTTCATAGCAGGCATTTTATTTTGGTAAAAGAGGGTCATGTTCTTTGAAGCTATTTTATTCCTTTCTTTCTCTTATTTTTATGGTGTGTATTTTTAATTAACTTATTTATTTTTAGTTTTCAACATTTACTTCTACAAGATTTTGAGTTCGAAATTTTCTCCCCATCTCTCCCCTCTGTCTACCCCAAGACACCATGCATTCAGATTACCCCTTCCCCCATTCTGCCTACCCTTTTATTACATCTCTCCCTTCCCTCATCCCCCTTCCCTCTATTTTCTTGTAGGGCAAGATAGATTTCTATACATACATTGCCTGTATGTCTTATTTCCCAGTTGCATGTAAAAACAACTTTTAACATTCATTTTTAAAACTTTGAGTTCCAACTTCCTCCCTCCCCACCCATCCCCACTGAGAAGGCAAGCAATTTGATATAGGTTATACATGTGTAGTCATGCAAAATACTTCCTTCACAGTCGTGATGTGAAAGACTATTTCCCTTCATCCTATCTTGCCTCCATATTTATTCTATTCTCTCTTTTGACCCTGTCCCTCCTCAAAAGTGTTTGTGTCTAATTACTCCCTCCTCTTATTTGCCCTCCCTTCTGTTATCCTCCATCCCCTACTTTTGCCCTTCCCTCCTACTTTCCTGTGGTGTAGGATAGATTTTCATACCAAATTGAGTGTGCATGTTATTCTCTCCTTAAACCAAATCTGATGAGTAAGATTTACTCTTTCCCTCTCACCTCCCCCCTCTTCCCCTTCATTGAAAAAGCTTTTTCTTGCTTCTTTTATGTGAGAGATAATGTACCCTATTCTATTTCTCCATTTCTCCTCCCAATATATTCCTTCCTCACCCCTTAATTTTATTTTTTTAGATATCATCCCTTTATGTTCATCTCACCCTGCACCCTCTGTGTATATGTATATAATCCCTCCACCTACCCTAATGCTGAGAAAAATCTCAAGTTACAAATATTATCTTTGCATGTAGGAATGTAAATGGTTCAACTTTAGTAAGTCCTTTATGATTTTTCTTTCTTGTTTACCTTTTCATACTTCTCTTGATTCTTTTATATAAAAGTCAGATTTTTTAGTCAGCTCAGGTCTTTTCATCAAAATGTTTGAAAGTCCTCTATTTCATTCAAGTTCCATTTTTTCCCCTGAACTATGATACTCAGTTTTGCTGGGTAGGTGATTCTTGGTTTTAATCCTAGCTCCTTTGACCTCTGGAATATCATATTCCAAGTCTTCAAATTCTTTCATGTAGAAGCTGCTAGATCTTTCATTATTCTACATGTGGTTCCACAATACTAACACAATATTGAATTGTTTTGTTCTGACTGCTTACAATATATTCTCCTTGACTGGGAGCTCTGAAATTTGGCTATAGTATTCCTAAGATTTTTCCTTTTGAGATCTCTTTCAGGAAGTGATTGGTGGACTCTCTCAATATCTATTTTACTCTCTGGTTCTAGAATATCAGGGCAGTTTTCCTTGATAATTTCTTGAAAGATCATGTCTAGGCTCTTTTTTGAATCATGGCTTTCAGGTAGTTCAATAATTTTTAAATTATCTCTCTTAGATCAATTTTCTGGGTCAACTGACTTTTGCCATGAGATATTTCACATTGTCTGCTATTTTTTCATTCCTTTGGTTTTATTTTATAATTTTTTTTTATTTTTCATAAAGTTATTAGCTTCCATCTGCTCTATCATAATCTTTAAACAATTATTTTCTTTAGTGAAATTTGGACTTCCTTTTCCATCTGGCCAGTTCTCCTGTTTTAAGGCATTCTTCTCCTCATTGGCTTTTTGGATTTCTTTTGCCATTTAGGTTTATCTGTTTTTTAAGGTATTATTTTCTTCAGCATTTTTTGGATCCCCTTTAGCAAACAATTGACTCATTTTTCATGATTTTCTTGCATCACTCTAATTTCTATTTCCAATTTTTCCTCTACTTCCCTTAAGTTTCAAAATCCTTTTTGAGCTCTTCCATGGCCTGAGACCAATTCAAACTTTTCTTGGAAGCTTTGGATATAGGAGATTCGACTTTATTGTCTTCTTCTGTTTGCATAGTTTTGTCTTCCTTCTCACCAAAATAAGATTCTAAAGTCTGATTCTTTTCTTGGTTTTTGCTCATTTTCACAGCCATTTACTTGACTTTTGAGCTCTTTGTCAGGGTAGTTCTCTGCTTCCAGTGGTGGGGGGGGTGGGTAAGGAGTGGTGTACAGTCAACCACTCAATCCCCCCACAATTTGTGGACCTAAAGCTTCAGAAACAGCCACTGCCACTGCCCCTGTTGCTGCTGACAGGGTCTCCTTCATCCTCTCTGCCATTCTGGGCCTGGCATCAGATGACTCCACTCTCTCACACAGGTCAGTACGTTTTTTCACTGACCTTCCAATTTGTCCTCGGCCTCTTGTGGTTGGGAAGTCTGGATACCACCATAGGTGCCTGAGATTCAGTTCCCCTAGACTGTGCTCTGCTCCCAGCACAGATGGACACTTCATGTCGACCTTCCATGCTGTTTTTGGCTGGATATTTGCATCACTCCATCATTCTGTGGGTTCTGCAGTTCCAGAATTTGTTTAGAGTCATTTTTACAATTACTTGGCTGGGCTTGGGGAGAGAGCTCTAGCAAGTCTCCGCTTCTACTCTGCTATCTTGGCTCTACTCCACCTCACCGCATGCCCCATGCATCTGTAACGCTTAAGTTGGGATAATCTAACTCCAGTTTACCTTACTAACTTTATTTTCTAATATTCCTTAGTATCAATCTTCCACTCTAAGCCATGTCACTCAGCCCATCTGAAGAAACCAACCACACTCATGGACAGATTGGAATTCAGGAGACAATGGATTCTCATCCCAGCTCTGTCACTTAGAAGGTGTATGATTGGCCTGGGAACTCAGAAAGAATAGGGAGGAGGAATTGAGGAAGTTATTCAGAAATAAACTAAATTGAAACAAGAAAAGCAGAATAGCAAAGTTGCAGATGAGATAACAGGGAGGGATCAGGACAGATATTTTCAAGATTGTAAAACACTAAAAGTCACTTAAGGGTATGATTTGGTATTGTGGTCATAGTTAAAAGGACATTGTCCTCAACTTCTTTAGAAAGGAAAGTTGGGGCATGCAGACAACTGTCCACTTGCCTGCTGGAACTTGGGGATCTGATATTAAGTTTAATACATGTTAAATGTTCTTGTGCTTGAAATATTAAAACATAAAAGTATTTTTTTAATGATTTGAGAATAAAAGTATAATATGAAATTCATGATCTGTACCTGACATTTCTTTAAAATTGACCCAGTTTTTTCCAATATTATTTTGCCCTCAAATAGTTTCCTTGAGGAGATGAGTTACAGAGTGAAGGTGGAGAAGTTAGTTTTCCAGAGCAGAATATCTCCACTTTTGACCAATGAAGGATCATGAGAAAATGAAGTCAAATACTTAATAAGGTGGAAATGAGTGTAACAAAGAGCAGATAGGCTCATGTTTTCTGTGAAAATCTATTCTAAGGAAGATTAGACAACTAGAATAAGAATTTAGGAAAGAAGTAAAGAGGTCTCCGATAGCTTCTGTATTCTGTATAGGTTCATAGTGAGTATTTCAATAAGGAAGGAAGCAATGAAATTGTCTTGTAGTGGCTAAAAGCAAAAAATGGGAGAGATTACCACAGGTCTTCTGTCTATTCACCTATTCACTATATTTTTAAAATATAAGATTTTTGAATTTATGATAATATGTTAGGGCACACATCTAGGGTTGGCAATCTGGGGACCTAGAGACATTGAAAAATAGAGATAGCTAAGATATCAGTGGAGTATAGGTTCTGGGAACCCCTTTGAACTCTCCTTGAATCTTAACACTTGATCTGGCTTTTCATGCTTAAATCTGTTAACCTAGCCCAGTACCTCCATTGTCTGTTACTTCAGTATAGCCTACTGCCACTTGATACCCTTGAAATCCCATCAAAATATCTATGCCCAAATCTGCTACCCTTAAAGTAACGTAGCTCTGCATTTGTCTGTTATCTCTAGGTAGCCTTCATCTACTTCCCACACTTAATCCCATTCTCTTGGTTCCTGGGAGTCTAATCTCTAATCACCTCAGTGGCATATCAAGATCCCCCTTGGACTCCTCCTCAAGACCCTCCCTAAATGTCTCTTCTAATAACCCCATACTACTTAACCACCCCTAGATCCCTATGAGTCTTTCTGTATATAAGATCCATCCTGCCTTCATGAAGGGGCTCTGATTCAACCTAGCTCAGATTCAATCTGACCCACTTGTCAATATAAGCATCACCAATGCCCAGATTCCTAAATAGTCTAGCCAACAGTGAGATTTCTTAAGAGTCTATCCAATACAGTAAATCTTTAATGAACTGTTTTACTTTGAATGAGAGAAGGCTTAGGTCATATTCATTTGTGCAGGACCCAGTGTGTTGCTATTTCGGGGTCCCAGTACCCTTAAACCTCAGTACTGTAGCTAAGAAAATTTCTTTCAGGTTGGAAAGCAATTCCTTGTGGTAAACATAAGAAGTGTCTCATGATATGAAATGAGATGTGTATGAAATGAAGACTGAAGCCTGAGTAAAATATATTGATATTCAGGGCAAAGGACAAGAAAATTAGAATTGGGATATGGGAATGTAGCAGTGAATTCCAGGATAGTGGTGAATCATTAGAATGATGAATTCAAGGGGTCATTGGACAAATCACTTAAACTTGTTTGCCTTAGTTTGCCCATCTGTAAAATGAAATGGAAAAAGAAATGGCAAACTATTTGGGTATCTTTGGCAAAAAAAACTCCAAATGGTGTTATGAAGAACCGAGCACAACTGAAAAACAACTGCACAACAATGGATGTGTATGTATCTATATATTTGTTGTTTATCATTACAGAAAAGCATTTACATACTTTATGATATTTTATTTTGTGTTTGCTATAACATATTCAAGAGTAAAAACTGTAGTCTATGTTATATTGTCTCTTAATTTCTATTTTGTTCTTTCTTATTCATATCTAAATGTTTTTTTTTCCTTTTGAGTTAGAATTTCCCATGTTTGAGTTTTAAATAAAAGGCAAATTTATTTTGGAAAAGCTTAAGGAAAACTATTCAAATGGCTATGACCTAGGCAAGAGTAAAAACAAATTACATTTAAATAACTGAAGGTCAATTTAAGTAACCTAAAACATGGCTGAACTTTAAAAGTCAGACTTTCCACTTGTCTAACCTGTATTAAATAAGGTTTTACAAAGAAATTTTCAAAGCAAATTTGCTCTGAAACCATACTGAAAGAAAGACATTTAGAGAGAAAGACAAGCAGACAGACAGACAGATAGATAGATAGATGGATGAATGGATGAATGGATGGATAGATATATTTATATAATATATAAAATAATAATATATTATAATAATATAATGTATTATATTTATATAATATATAAGATATTATACTTATACATGTGTATACAAACATATATACATACAAACTCACACATACAAGATTGGAAAAAGAATGAAGCAAAACAAAGGAATACATCCTGCATACTGACTCAATCTCCTATGGAAGATTTATGGAAGAACATGGCCATAAAAGCAAAGAATGAGAAACCATGGAAAATTGTGATCTTTTCCATTGGAAGGAGTACAAAATCATCCCAATTATAACTCCACTGAAATTTTTAAGTATTATAGGTGTTTTTAATTCATTACATCACTTAATTTTCACAACAGCCCTTTGAGGTGGTTCTACATCTATTATCACCCCCATTTTGTAAGAGGAAACTGAATATGGGAGAGTGATTAAGTGTTGTTCAGTCGTTTCAGTCGTGTCTGATTCTTCATAACTCTAGAGTTTCCTTTTTTTAAATGTTTATTTATTTATTTATTTTTAGTTTTCAACATTCATTTCCACAAAATTTTGAGTTCCAAATTTTCCCTTCATCTCTCCCCCTCCCCCTACCCCAAAATGCCAAGCATTCTGATTACTCCTTCCCCCAATCTGTCCTCCCTTCTAACACCCTTCCCTTCCATTTTCCCCATCTTCTTTCTTGTCTTGTAGGGCAAGAAAAATTTCTATACCCCATTACCTGTATTTCTTATTTCCCAGTTGTATACAAAAACAATTCTCAACATTTGTTCCTAAAACTTTGAGTTCCATCTCCTCTTCCTTCCTCCCTCCCCACCCATCTCCACCGAGATCACAAGTAATTCAATATAGGTTATATTATGTGTAGTTTTGCAAAAGACTTCCATAATAGTCATGTTATACAAGACTAACTGTAGTTCCCTCCATCCTATAGTGCCCCTTATTTACTCTATTCTCTCTTTTGACCTTGTCTCTCCCCAAAAGTGTTTACTTCTGATTGCTCCCTCCTCCCATTCGTCCTCCCTTCCATCCCCCCTCCCGATTATCCCTTTCTCCCCTACATCCCAGTAGTGTAACATAGATTTTCATACCAAACTGAGTCAGCATGTTATTCCTTCCTTAAGCCAAATATGATGAGAGCAAGCTTCACTTTTTCCCTCTCACCTTCCCTCTTGTCCCCTCCATTGAAAAAGCTCTTTCTTGCCTCTTTTATGAGGGATAATTTGCCCCATTCCATTTCTCCCTTTCTCCTCCCAATCTGCTACTCTCCCAAACCTTAATTTTATTGTTTTTAGATATCATCCCTTCCTATTCAGCTTACCCTGTACTCTCTGTCTATGTGTGTGTATATGTTTGTGTATATGTATAATCATCCAACTACTCAAATAGTGAGAAAAGTTTCAAGAGTTACAAATATTTTCTTTCCATGTAGGAATGTAAATAATTCAACCTCAGAAAGTCCTTTATGATTTCTTTTTCCTGTTTACCTTTTCATGCTTCTCTTGATTCTTGTGTTTGAAAGTCAAATTTTCTGTTGAACTCTAGTCTTTTCATCAAGTATGCTTGAAAGTCCTCTATTTCATTGAATGACCATTTTTCCCCTGAAGTATTATGCTTAGTTTTGCTGGGTGGGTGATTGTTGGTTTTAATCCTAGTTCCTTTGACTTCTGCAATACCCTATTCCAAGTCCTTCAATCTCTTAATGTAGAAGCTGCTAGATCTTGTGTTACCCTGATTGTATTTCCACAATACTCAATTGTTCCTTTCTAGCTACTTGCAATATTTTCTCCTTGAACTGGGAACTCTGGAATTTGGCTACAATATTCCTAGGAGTTTCTCTTTTTGGATCTGTTTCAGGAGGTGACCTGTGGATTCTTTTTTTTTGATCATGGCTTTCAGATAGTCTCATAATTTTTAAATTGTCTCTCCTAGATCTGTTTTCCAGGTCAGTTGTTTTTTCAATGAGATATTTCACATTACCTTCCATTTTCTCATTCTTTTGGTTTTGTTTTGTAATTTCTTATAAAATCATTAGCTTCCATCTCCTCCATTCTAATTTTTAAAGAACTATTTTCTTCAGTAAGCTTTTGAACCTCCTTTTCCATTTGGCTAATTCTGCTTTATGCAACATTCTTCTCCTCATTGACTTTTTAGACCTCTTTTGCCAATTGATTTAGCCTATTTTTAAAGGTGTTATTTTATTCAGCATTTTTTTGGCAAGTTGACAAGTTGTCAACTGGCTTTTCAAGATTTTCTTGCATCACTCTCATTTCTCTTTCCAATTTTTCCTCCACCTCTCCTACTCAATTTTCAAAATCCTTTTTGAGCTGTTCCATGACCTGAGACCATTGCATATTTATTTGGAGGCCTCTGATATGGTAAGCATTGTTCTTCCTCATCTGAAAGGATGGAAGGAAATGCCTGTCCACCAAGAAAGTAACCTTCTATAGTCTTATTTTTTTTCCCCATTTTTTGGGCATTTTCCCAACCAGTTATTTGGCTTTTGTGTTTTTTGTCAAGAGGGGACCTGTAAGTTCTTAGTTCCTCCAAGATGGCTCAATCAAGGCCTCTCCTGGCCTTCACTCTGATCTTAGAGCTACCAAAGCTTTTCTGCCTACGATCTGCAAGTAGAATTTCCTTTTCCAAAGCTTCCACCAGCTCCACTTGTGAGCCTTCCTTAACCCCACCCCACCACTCAGGACTGAGACCCAGATCAGAGGCTTAATTCCCTCAAGGGCTTTAGACTGAGTGCTCTAACAGTGGATGCTGCTGCTGCTGCTTCTATTGCTGCTGCTGCCTGGGGCCAGGGTTAGGAGAGGAACTTGCTCCCTTCTCAAAAATCATTTTCACTGATTTTTGAAGTGTCTTTGGCATTTGTGGGTAGAGAGATCTGAGAACCACCACTGCTGTTGAAGATTTAATCCCAGAAGCCTATTTGATCCTGTCCCTGTTATGCTACATGGCCAGGGCTGGACTTTGTGAGCTGTGTTCTGCTCCACACACCGTACTATAGATCTTTCCTGTTGGCTTTCCAGACTACCTTGGGCTGGACATCTCTTTCACTCTATCATTTTATGATTTCTGATGCTCTAGAATTTGTTTAGAGTTATTTTTTACAGGTATTTTATTGGCTGTGTGGGAAGAGCTAGAGCATGTACGTTTTTCTACTCTGTCATCTTGGCTCTGTTCCCCTATTTAGAGTTTTCTTGCCATAGAACTGGAGTGGTTCACCATTTTATACTTGCTGTTTACTTTTTCATGCTTCTTCTCATTCTTGTGTTTGAAAGTCAAATTTTCTTTTCAGCTCTGGGCTTTTCATCAAGAATGCTTGAAAGTCCTCAGTTTCATTGAAAGACCATATTTTCCCCTGAAGTATT
>CM053770.1:142405418-142496691 GCA_028658325.1 Potorous gilbertii
AATTGAGGACCTGAAGCAAACATGGTTAAGTGACTTGCCCAGGGTCACACAGCTAGTATGTTTCTAAGGCCAGATTTGAACTCAAGTCTTCCTGACTCCAAGCCTGGCACTCTATCCACTGTGCCACCTACAACCATAGAAATTCAGAGACCTAAAGTAATCAGAGTATGCTTCTTGGAGAAGGTAAGATTGGATCTAAAGTTTAAAGAATGCATAGTTAATAGAGAGAAGGCAAGTCATTCTATTCCATAGAACTACATAAATAAAGACTGAGAATGAGCATGATTTATGTGAGGAAGTGAGGACATTGGCCTTAGGGATGTAATGATGAATGGCAGAATGAATTAAAAGGCAAAGTGCCTGAAGGGCAGTTGAGATTATTGCAGTTTTCTTAGGTATGTGATACAGGTTTCCACTAGGCTGACTGCTGTGGGAATGGAGAAGGATAAAACCTAGGGATACTTTGAAATAAGAAACAATAATACTTGGTGACTTTGAATAAAGGAGGCAGAAGGTGAGGAAAGAAAGGGTAAATTATAAAATTTCTAGAGAGGAAGATTAGAATTGTTTGGCTGTACAAATAGATCCCTTGTGTATGCAGGTTGGTATAATGTTTACTACATTTCTCAAAATAAATGTAAATATTTTCAGAATACTTCCATGATAACAGATTTGAACAACTACCTGAGAATCAAATGTATTTCTGTGCATGGACTTGAAAAGCACTGGACAAAATTTAGTGTAGCTATTTCTTAACTTAAGGTTGATATGAAAATCTTTCTTTTTGTCATTTTGCAATTCCATGCAATTTAAGTTAGTGATATTAAATTAAGATTCGGATCATCGTAGCATAGATTTAGTCAAAAACCTGTGTCTAGTCAAAAGCCTGCATCTAGTCAAAAGTCATCATTTTATAGATAAGAAAATTTAAGAGCAGAGAGTTGAAATAACTTTGCCCCAGATCTCACAGTGGTAGTGTAGGGATTTCAACCTAGGTCCTGTGAATCCATATTCAGTATTCTTTCGTATATGTGTACTTAACTTTCATAACTTTCATTGCTTCTAATGTTGTTACTCAATGTGTCAATAATTTTAAGTATATATATATATATATATATATATATATATATATATATATATATATATATATATATATGTATATGTATAAAATTACTTTGGTGACAAAGATATTACCACATGTGTAAAATTAGTCATGCAGAGTCATTCTGAAGTGACCCCATGTTTTAACTTTGCTTGATTTTGGTTCTGTGATGCCAACTTGCAGGGCAAAGAATATGCTCTGTATCTCCTTAGCATTAATATTTTCCCCTAATGGTTGAGGCTTGGGGTGCTTTGGACCCCAACATACTGACACCTGGGTCCTGCCTGAATGAATTTGACTCAAGTCTTCTTTTAGCCAAAAAAACAAAGTTTATTTAAGATTCACCACGTTGGGTTGACTCTTAAGAAGCCTCACCATTTGTGCCACTTATATTGACAAGAAGGCCAGATAGAATCTGAGCTAGATTGAATGGAGGCAAGAAGAAACTTATATATAGAAAAACTATGGGAGGGATCTAGGGGTGGTCTAGTTATCTGGGGAGATGGGAGGAGGGGTTAAGAGGGTTTTGAGGAGGAGTCTAAGGAGGATCTTGATGGAATTGGGGTGACTAGAACCAAGAGTATGGAATTCTGATGAGATCAAGGGTAGAGAGCAGCCAAAGGCATTTGGACAAAGCAATATTGAAAGGCTTATAATCTCAGGCAAATGCCAGATCAAGTGGGAAGGAGAATTCCAGGAAGCTCCCAGAGCCTATGTTCCATCATGATGAATATATGTTAACAGCTGCCATGCTCACTAACCCTATCACCTTATTTGAAACCTAGGTCAATCAAATACTTAGGGAGGAGAAGACACTAATCCAACCTCCTCATGATTACATGATCCAATCAAAATACCTTTGCCCATTTGTGGAAGATGCTTACTCCAGTCTACAAAAAAAGCAATTCTCCCAATTGAATGGGTCCACTCAGACATGCTGCTTTGGTGTGTTAATAAACTACCTTTTACCTTTCTCTTCTGAGTTTTGCCTCTTTAATTACAGTGAAGGCCAGAACACAGAATTTTCCTTTTAACAAATATGTAAATTTATCATTGGGTAAGCAAAATCACATCTTTCCACCATTGTCATTTACTATTGTGCTTTTTGAATGATTAATTCTATAGCACACTCATTTATTAGTAGAAAACCGGGTCTCCTTCTAGTGGTCTGATAAGTCACACTGAAAAGAAAACTTGGCGATACTGGCTGGAACACCAAGGATATCAAATTGTGTTTTGTGAATTTTTAATGTTATTATATTGTAGCTTCAACATTCACTATTTGTATAAATAAAATTTTGTACAGATTTCCATAAGAGTTATTTTTAAAGGAATCAACACCTGCTTCTTGTTTCCTTAGACACTTTTCAAAGCACTTCTCTGAAATATGGAAGATGTCAATTGCATTATTTGGAACATTTTGTTTTAATTTCAATTGACCTTCAGCTATTAAAAATCTGTCTTTGAGAGAGACTATGGAGAAGTGGATGTTTGATTCAGGAGAATATACAGCATTCAGGAGAAAAGCTTTTTTGTTATTAAAAATGCAGTGTGAATCTTGGTGGGATTTACTTTGTTAATGTTAAAGTCAGTTTAGTTAAGTTCATATTCTGGATAAGACTGTAAAGCTGCTGTTCAGCTGCTATGATTTTATCAAGGTTGTGAGGGTTGTGTGTATGTGTGTGTGTGTGTTTTTTAAAGTGCAGACCTCTGATCAATGTGCACCCCCACCCATTTCCCTAAATACATCATGAAAAAAGGATGAGGTTTCCGCCTTAATTGCTTGTGCCTTTTATTCACGTTCCTCTCTCAGCCAGAATTGTGAAAAGAGTTTTACTAAAAGGCTACACAATAGAGCTTTTCATTAGGCCTCGGCAAGGCACACAAAAGAAGGCTTTTGGAAAGAGTGAATGCAGGAGTTTAATTTGCAGGTGGAGAGTAGATAAAAGGTGCTGACGCCTTGTTATTCTCTTACTTAGGTGACCCTTACCCTGTTCAGCTGATCCCAACTACCATGGCAGCTGCTGCCGGGGCAACCCCAGGCTTAGGCCCACTCCAACTGCAGGTAAGTCTGGAAACAATGTGGGAGAGGCAAGGTTAAGTAAACATGGAAAACAGCTTTCTTGGCTATTACCACATTAGAGAAAAAAACTGGATAGTGATTTTGTCTGACACATTAAAAGAAAAAATACCTGTATCCGTCATCAGAGGCTTAACCCTAATACTGGCTACCAAAAGTTGCATTGTTGTTAGTTGTAGATGGTTTAATACTATTTTTAACCTGAATTAGTTATTAATTTCTGTCATTTTGATACAAGGTTTACATCCAGTAGAAGGTAAAGGTCTGACGCACAAATGTTTTTCGTATGTTTTGAGTGCCTCATTTGGTGTATTGATAGGATCATTTTAGCCATCACTAGTTTTTTAAGGTAGAAACCAGGAATTGTAATAAAGTTTACCTGTGACCTAACCATTTGTTCTAGGACAAAACTGCACCTTAACTCTGGGCCAAATTCTCTAAGGCTTTCCTTCTTGTGTAGAATAGTTTGGGCCAAGATAGAGGTTACCCTCCTCTTATCTGTTTAGAAAGTTCATTTGCTATGCCAGGCCTCCAAATAAATCTGTATATGTTCAGTTAACAGCTGTTAGCTTTGAAGAATGAACTTGATAGTGATGGGACATACATAGGTACATAGGTAGTAGAAAGGAATTTTTGGAAGAACATCATTTAAGCTTCAGTTCTATTCTTTTCTACCTTATCAAAGCCCATGTGAGATAGCTGGGGTGAGAGGAGAAAAAAAAAATCATCGAGCTCCCCATGGGACTCCCTGGGGGTTCTGGAGCAATTACTTGTATTCACTGAAATAATCTGAAGTGGTTTCAACTTCTTGATGCCAAGGTGGATGCTAGGAGGATAAATTCTGACTGGACAATTCAGATCTGATAGTATTGATCAGGGAGAATATCAGTGTGTAAAACCACAATAGCAGCCGTCAAAAACAAAGGGAAACCCAGAGTCACAGGGGCTTGTGGTTTCATTTCACTAGATTAGGGAAAATTCTCTTTTGGCTTGAATACCAAGTAAAGTCAAGCCCTGCTGTGTTTAAGGTATCATAAGCAAACTTATAACCTTCCACGTCTCTCCCCCATGCCCTTAGTCCGGTGTCTGGCATGTAGTCTTATCCAACATAGATCTCAAATATTGAGACCTGGCCCAAGTCCTGAGGCAGTACTCTGGAAGCCAATTTATAAGCTTAATTTGCCATACAGAGTGAAATGCCCAGGACTGGCTGTGCAATCAATTTTCTCTCTGCCTGGCAATCTCTTTTTCCCCACGCTTAGTGAGCCCACTGCCTTCAACACTCATCTCTGCCAGAATAATAACTAGGAATTCTGGCACTGGTGGGTGGTTAATTCAGTTAATTATGTGCATGTGTATGATGGAGGAGTGGGTAGGTCCTAGTTGCCTGGAGAAAGACCTCAAGGAATCAACAGGCTAAAGAACTAGGAGCCAGGATATTTAAAGGGTTTGGTTTCAAGAAAAATACTGTGGGTCAGATACTGAGCTTATTGAGAAGAGGACAGCCAGTGAAAATGCCTAGAATCAGAAGTCTGAGGAAAAGTAAGGAACCCAATTTCATTGTATTGGAGTATGGGGAGGAGGAAGGTATAAAGGTATAAAGAGACTTGAAACATAGGAGGGAGTTTGATTATGAAAGCCTTTGAATGCCAAAGAGAGCATATTATGTTTGATGTTGGAGGTCCTAGAGTTTATTGAAAGAGGGGTGTTAGGTGACTTGGTCAGACCTGTCCTTTAGGAACGTTACATCATTTTGACTTCTTAGTGGAGGATGGTACATAAGGCCTCAAACCACAACAGAGTAGAGTCATTACTCCACTCTTCCCTAGAGGAATCTTCTTTCCCAGGTAGATTTAGCACGAACTCTGTTCTCATCTGCTGCCCTGGTGCTCTTTATAACATGGGAGCTGGTTGGGAGAGAAAAGAGTCATCACTGTATCCAGTCAGAAAAGAGAGGAGAATTATAAAACGATTTCCAGCAATATGGGCTCCATACATGGGCCCCATGTCCATCTAGACTAATCACTCAGAGTAAATGATGTGCTGTCAACTAGGTGTTCTCCTTAGGCAACCTAGATGACCAAATATTACGTCTGTAGAATGCTTTACCCTTCCTTCAATAGTAGATTTTTGAAGACAGAAGTTGGAAAAATAATAGTTGATATCTGAGCAGATAAAGAGGTGATAATTAAATTGGACTGAGAACTTTCCTATGTATCATAGCAAAGGATTAAATTGGAACAAATCATTCATGCATAAGCAGATACAGCAGACCAGTAAACCACCAGCATTGGAGAATTGATACAGTTGGAATTAATATTTATTAACAAATGTACAATGTGATTGCTTTAATGGAACATGCTATTCACTCTCAGGAAATATATGTGGTTCATAACATACTAAATGGTAGTATTTAACTCACAGAATTTCCATAAGACTTAAACTGTATAAAATTTGCTTTTGTTAAAGCAGTATAGAAATATATTATTGTGGTTGTTGTTATTCTGGTACCAAAGTTTTCCCTGATATACAGTCTGGGAAAAACATTTTTTAAAAGGATGCCATGAGATCATCAAGTAAGAACTAATTCTATAAAACGGAGAATTCCAGCAAAAAGGAACCATTTCATGATTTTTTTGAGGCTCTGATTTTCTGAGGACTTGGAGGTAGTTGGTTCAGTGGAGTATGTTTTTCTTTTAGAACTTTCTTCCACTTTCTGTCAAGTGAAATCCTTTTCCCCATTAATGACACTGCGGGCTCATTCATGAGCAAGTATGGAGAAGTAGTTGCCAAAATGTGTGGCATAGTGCAAAGATCCCTGACGTTTCACTGGCCTCGGTTCTAGGGCCAGCTCTACCACTTGCCGCCTTTGTAACATCAACTAAGTACTTTCCTTTCCTTTACAAATTTTAGTTCAGTTTTAAAACAATTTTTTATGATGCATTTTAACCTTCAGATCTTATATATACACCGTCTCCATAACAAACTTGCCAAATAAAAATAAAATGATTAACTTTCTCGTTTTTTATATATACATTTTATTTCATATTTCTTATATAGTATTACATGTTTCTATTTGTGCTACATTTCTTACTGAACTGTAAGTCCCATAAAGGATGAGACCTTAAATGCCGCCCCCCCACATTATTGTGTGTGTGTATGTATGTGTGTGTGTGTGTATGTGTGTGTGTGTGTGTGTGTGTGTGTGTGTGTGTATTTTCCCTCCTTCATTCTAGCTTTGTTACATAATTAGTGTCAGAAATCACCATCTGGTTCAAATCATTTCTGAACAAGTATTGAGAGGGATGGAAATGAAGGACAGACGATTGTGGGGTTTGTTCTTCAAGAGCTTAGAATTCAGTGTAACAAGGTTGGAGAGGAGAGGAGGGGGCAGGACTGTGCTAACCACAGGGGAATGAATACATGCCAAGTAAGTTAGGCCTGCTGATGAAAGCTGGTCATTAGAAAGTTGAATGGCTACTTTCTAAGTGTCATCATGACCCTCAGCTCTAGATGTACCCTGTTGTTGTGGCATGGAAGAGGCCTAGAAGCCTGCCTGATCTCAGGCATAAGTAGGAGCTGGTATATTTCTGGTGAGGGGATTATTGCATTCCTTGCACAACTGAGGCAGCCTGATGCCATTGTGGCCCTCATCATTGAACAGTGGTGTGTCTCAGCCCTGCTTACCAGTGTTGTGCTCTCTACTTGCGGGTCCAGAAGACTAGCTAGCAAGTAGGAAGTCATTTGTCTCAGTCCAACATCGCCAGCTGAGAGTAGAACTGGATTGGTTTGTGTCCTCAGGGGACCAGAAGCCTAGCTCATGGCCTTCCTTGCCAGCTGTGAGCAGGACAAATTTTGGTAAAGAGCCTATTTTGTGTCCCTTTGCTTTGCTAAATGCTCCCACGTGGATAACTTTCCTATCTCCCTCCTGTTTTTTAGTTCCTTTTTATATGTTGTCTTCACCCTTTAGAATAGAAGCTCCTTGAGGACAGTAACTATATTTTCTTTTGCTTGTATGTGTATTTTGCTTAATAAATGCTTATTGAATTGACTTGATTCTCAGTAGTAACTAAAATTTGCGTAAGCTTTTTTTGGCTGCTATACTCTTGACTCATGCTGAGTTTGATGAACAGTAAAACTCCACTTTTGTTTTTTCAAACAAAATTCTTCCTGGTCTTACTTTAACACTACCCTCTAGATGTATAGAGTTGAGCTTTTGTACTCATGAGAATAAACTTTAAATTGATTTGTATTGACTTCCCTCTGTATTAAGTTTTCATTGCATTTTATCATCTGTCCAAATAGTCTAGCCTTTTGGATCTTGTGTCTATTATCCAACATGTTACATCCCTCTCCCATGCCTCCACTACCATCCCCTCCCCGCTACCTCCCACACACAGACACAGACACACACACAAACCCTGACTTTGTGTCACCTGCAAATTCAATAAGCATGCCATCTATTCCATTACCCATGTGATTGATAAAAAATGTTAAATGGCACAGGGCCAAACACAGATCCCTGACAGATTTCTCCCTTCAAGTTGACACTGAACTATTAACAACTCTTCTTAAAATTCAGTTATTCAACAAGTTTGGCATCTACCTAATCACTGTTATCTGTCCCAGGTTTCTGCGCTTTATCCACAAGAATATTATAAAAGACTTTGTCAAATGATTTATTAAGATCTAGGTAACTATAACATTTATTTCCATTATACCTTGTCTTTGAAAATCTGCAACTATGTCTGACCTTTTTTAGTGAGAAATAAATAGTCTGAGCAGTTTGGGAGTTATCGGGGCTATACATTGTATAGCCTAACATTGGCATTCTCTTAGAATGATTCTGGGGAATAACTACAGTCCTGATTAACTGCTCATAATAGGTTAAAAGCAGAAAGAGTAGTGAGACTATAGAGAAAAGAAGTAGGAAAGAAAGTCCAAAAATGAATTAGGAACGTAAAAAGAGATTAGAGTTGCCTTTCTTGAATGATCCTACTGAACTTCTCTGTCAAACATCAAAGGATTTGGGAGGAGTCTGTTTTTCTTTCCCTGTAAGAAGGGGATAGAGGGAAGTTAGGGGAGTCTCCTGTGTTTCATTTCAAAAACAGACATAGATTGTCACAGTTAAGTTGCAAAGGGAAATGCTTTTCCTAGAATGATGTTAAAACATGTTAGACAAAAGGTCTTAGGCATTTATTTTTGTAAACAATTCAGCCTGTGATGTTGAAGTCCTTTAAAAGCGAGGGATAGAAAAATGACTGATACATATTATATAACAGAAGAAACTCAGAATCTAGGAAAACCCTGAGAAACTATATCCATGCTCTTGTTTTGACTTTTATTTTGTCTCCAAAGGGATGCATTTGCTTTAATATTTGTTGTAACATATTCCTAAAACATTCTGATTTTAGTTAGAAAAATGTAATAACATAGAACATAACGGAATGAATAACTCAAAACTTCCATAGCAAACTTTTATGTAATAAAAACATTAGCAGCCTCTTTTGCTCATAAGAAAAATTACTGAGTTTCAGAAATAGTTCTTACTTCAAAAGAACATAATTTCAAAGATCATTCTGAAAGGATTGCTCAGTTTCACCAGAATGCCAGGAATGCCTCACCTACATTCAGTCTACTCCCCAGCCCTTTCCATTTACTAATCTCAGACATGCCTACTTAAAGACCTCTATGTCTGTTCATTCCTTTCTGCCTTTAGCACTCTCCAAAGGAATGTAATATGCCTGTAATATTTCTACACTACTCTCTTTTGCATAGTAAAAGAAAATCCACTCTTTTTTTACACTCACTTGTTTTTTTACACTTTTCATCCTGATCAATAGAAAGTAAGCTCTTTGAGGGCTTTTGTCTGAGCTTTCATATCCCCAGTACTAGGACAATGTCTGCACATCAGTTTGTAGCATCATAAATTATGAGTTAGAAGCAACCTCGGTGGTCCTATAGCTCACTCCCTTTATTTTACAGAAGGGGGATCTGAGAATGTCACTGTAGGAAGTAGTAGAAGCAGGATTCCAAATCAGGTCTTCTGCTTCCAAAACCAATGAACTTTTCTGTTATATGACCCAGTAATGTTCATCCTTAGTTGCCAAGAAGACCGTGCTATCAGAGAAATGCTGACATGACTTTCACTTGACTTTGTTTTGAGGGAGGGAGGTCTGTGCAGGTCACCAGTCTCACTTCTCCTCCAGAGCCATCTGAATCCAGTGACCAGATATTCATAAGGATGACTGGAGATGACCCAGGATGAATAAATGTTTGTTGAATGTAATTGTTGAATCAAAGAAGATCCAATTGTAGTACCTAGTTAAAACTGGTAACTCATAACTCCTGTCTTGGATATCTATCAGAAATTATTTACTAAATCTTCTTCATTATACCCTGCCATATGACTTTATGATGTATAAATGCCTGTATAAGATACAACACTTTAGAAATACAAATGACCTAGTTAAATGTTTGTTTTTTGATGCTATATCTGACATTGATCTGACATCTCACTAGTGTGGGTACCTCCTCCACCAGTATAGATCCATCCACACTTTCTATCTTACATTATTTTTGTCAATGAATAGATATACCCTGAGAGTATAATCTCTGGCACCAGTAGGTTAAATGCCTTCCCTGTGGTCACACAAATTTGCCATGTGTAAGAGGCAGAACTTGAATCCAGGTATATTTCTCATTCCCCCTTTCTCCATCTGTCTGTCTGTCTATCTGAGTAACATGTAAATTAAATTAAAACAATTCATACAAATCTTTATTAACAGAAATAAGTGTATACACTGCCATATTAAAAGATACAACTGTATAATTGCTTTCTGGCCTTCATATTTCTGTTTCATGCCTTTTTGAATACAAATATTGTCATTCTCTTCTTTTTTAAGCATTCAGGTCTGAGAATAGGTATATCATTCATATTTTGGTTCATAGTTAAATTTATTTCTCAAAGGAATGCTTTTTCTTAGAAATATAGATACAAGTATTTCTATAGCTCATGTGACTAACACTAATAATCAAAATACTGTATTTATTTGAGGGTGCTAGAGAGTAAAATACACATAACTATATAAACAGATGCATAGATATGAATAGAAATATAACTTATTTTAATTCCCTTAAAAGACCAGGTAATTCACTTCATTTTTGATGCATTTTTTTCCAAGTCCAATAAACTAGATAATCCTAATGTTCATGAAATCATAGATTTAGAAATGAAAGGGAACTTGAAAATTATGGAGTCAACCTTGTCTCCTCATTTTACAGTTGAGGAAACTCAGGCCCAGAAAAGCTAAGCAACTCACCCACTATTACTCAAGCAATAAATGGCAGAGCCACCATGTGAATAATCCAGGTTCTGTTCTTTCTATTGCACGCTGTGGACTGTGACCATTATTTTTTTTTTGACTGGCTATTTAAATATTTTTCTTTGATTACCCTCTAGGACTTCTTATATGTCTAATACATTTTATGTAGAAGCACCAGTAAGTTGTATGGTATTTCCAGGAATCAAAATGCTTCAAACTTCCATAATATTTTCCCATAATGAAAACTTAGTTTATTCCAAATTCATATGTATAAAAGCTACAGAATTATAGAACCAGAAATGTGGGTTAGAGATAGGAGTGAAAAAAAGAGCCTCCCCTTCCCCAATTATCCCTAACTTTTCTATTACCTTCTCTGTCTTGTAACATAAGCATGAGAAACTGTCTGAAGAATCCTTTGGAACAATTACTGATTTATTATGAACATAGCAATGTAGCCACCCACTTTAAAGTAATTTTAGCTTTCCCGAAAGCTTTGGAGAGAAAACGTTATCTTATTAGAATACTCCTGGTCACAAAAGAATTATACATATGATAAGAAAGTATTTTACTATTAATCCCACATGTTCACCTCAAGAAATGTTCCCTAAGACATTTCATAAAGTGAATCATTTTCTAACATGGCAAGGTCAATAATGGCAAATCTTATCATATGTTAGTTTTGTAAGATTGCTTCGTTAGAAGTACCATACTTCTTTCGCTTTTCGTTTTCCTAGTTACCTGAATGCTTTGTCACAACTTATGGTGGTAATAGGGGAAATAGCTAATTTAGTCATACTATTAAAAAGCAGGTATAGTCTACCTAAGTACAAAAAGCTAATATTTTAGATAGTTATGACTGGTAAAAAATACCCAGCTAGATATATTTACTGCAAGATTTCTAATTAATGTAAGCAAAAGATGGCAGCAGTCCATCTACTGTTCATATATTCTATTCAGTTATATTAATATGCATGTTTCTGAATTGTCCCTACAAATCATCATGATAATCATGTAGCAAAATATAGAATTCCTATTATAAAGACTTCTAAGATATGTTAGAAAAAAATCTTCTCATTCACTTCCCATGTAATACTTAATACAGTTATCTTAGCGAGAAGTTGATTGCCACCTGTTCCATATATGTATAGCCAAAAGTGGCCCTCCCGATGAATGATTACTGTGGATAAACAGGGTCAGAAATTGTGACTGGTGATTTTTTTTTATAGTCTCTTCTCATACCAATAGTTGAATATTCTCTAATTGGAAATTTAGATAAAATTAAAGGTTAATCTATTCTCTAAAACTTTATTTGAATGATTTTTGAGTGTCTCTAATTATGTCTTTAGAATGAAATTCCCAATCTCCAAAGAATCACGCTAAGACAGCATCGGAATCCAGCCCTCAGTAACTTGTCTGTAGAATGCATTGTGTGAACTGGATAAAGTGATAAATGACATGTGATTGCTTTATGGAACGACTCACACAAAGTATCAACTAAAATCAATCTTTTTTTCATAGCCATTAAAGCTACTCTGCTGTCATAGTAGAAATGGCACACATATGTCTCTGATAAAGAGTGATGCCGTTTGCAGGTAGGCACACTGTTTTTCAAGGCAGACATGGATGAAAACTCTACTTCATCTTTTTATCAGCCTACTGACAGTTTCTGAAGGAGGTCAATAATGATGACAGGACACAGATAAATGCTTCATATTTCCCAGGGCGCTATGTGTGTCTGAGCATATCTTTACTTGTCTAGCCAAGAGATAATCCATACAAAATCAATACTATAGAAATAAATTTATGGAGGGGATAGATGCCAGATTTTACCTTTTTATGGGAGAAATTAGCCATAAGAATGAATGTAAACTGTCCAGACTTGCATGCTGATTTCCCTGCTTAAGTTTGAGGCAACATCTATATCCATATAGAGTAAAAAAATGACCAGCCTCTCTTTATTTCAGTTCCAACCCTGTCCTGCTGTTTGCTAGTAGACCTCTGTCTGCATGAGTGAGTTTTCTCGTAGGTTAAGAGTCTGAATTCCCTCTTTCCCCCTCCCTCCGACCCTAAGCCTGCAGGGCAGACAGACAGAAGCACACATATGATTAATACAGCACAGCTGCAGGACTGACTCATTTGCATATGTATTAATAGAGGCAAAAACAACAATTCAATTATATACCGAGACATTCTGCATACTAAAGAACATATGCAAATAGGCCTGGAAAAGTGCAGCCAACGTTTTCTCTGACTTTTCCAAGCCCATATGGGCTAGAGTCAAAGCCCAGCAGTTTTTAAGAATCCCCTTTAGGAAGAACCTGTTAGTTGCTGCTTACATAGTTATTACTACCCCTAGGGTTCCCAGGAGGTGTTTGACATTTGGACAATGGGTACAGCCCAAGCAGTGTCTTTTGAGTGCTATTTTTATATTGCCTTCCTTTCAGCTTCATCATGTTAGTTCATTACATGTTAACAGAAGCATCAGTACACACATGCTCTTACCATGAGCCTATCTTTGTTTTAACCTAAGCAATAAAAAAGTAAAGTTTTAGAGTTTGAAAATGTACCATAATATCTTTCAGTATCTTGAAAATTAAATTACCTTTAAGGTTATTAATGAGAAGCATTGTGGTATACTGGTTAAAGATCTGGCTTGAGTTAAGAAGACCCGAGCTCATTCCTGCCTTTCATACATCTTGACTGTGTGGCCCTGAGTAAATCACTCACCTTCCCAGCTCTATAGGAAACTCTCTAAGACTCTTGAGTTGCAGAACAGGTGCTGAGCCGTGGGAATTCCCCACCAGGACTTCACCATTCAGATGAAATCATGGATCCAGTCCAGAAAAATAGAAAATCAAACAAACCTAAAAATATAGTTGATATAAATTACAGGATTGGCAGTTCCATATCCACAGTTTGTACAACTTCAAGAATAATTGTGCATGTGTGTGTATGTGTGTGTGTTACATATTGATTACCTATTTTTTGCTAATTAGTATTAACAGAAAAGATCATTCCAACTTTTTTTGCACATGGTTACTATATGTATCACCTTTATATGTCTTTCAATCTGCCTGTCTTTCCATGTGGTTTAATAGATATACCAATTCTTTTTTTCAATTTAATAGCTTCTTTTCTCATTGAATGCTGTTAGCAAATTAACATAGGATTTGTAAAGGAAACTTCAGAATACGAATAATTTCAAGTGTATGTTGCCATCTTGACCAACTACACAAATTCTGTTTTGATGCGCCAACAGGTTTAAATGAGTGATAATGATGATAGCCAGCTTTTTAGATAGTGCTTTCAGATTGGCAAAACACTTGAAGTTGTCGTCTTCGCCACAAGAATGTAGTAAGTACAGCTTAATTTATTGTTTTAGTAAAGAAACTGAGGTCCAGGGAGTTTAATGACTTCCAAACGTGGCCCAGGAAGTAGGCATCAGAGAGAGAATTTGAACTGAGAGAGGATAACGGAGGTAGAACAAATGATTTTGTCATCTGAGTATGCTACAGACCACCTAGACAGAAAGAACAAATAGATGAGGACTTGACAAGCCTGAGACAAGGACATGCTTATCACAGTGATCGTTTAGAAATGCTTGCACTCTCTCCATACCAAAAGTGGTGAAGCAATAACCCTTTGACTTGTCTTTCATTAAATGATTGTTTTATAATTTGTTTTCCTCCTTACCTGGATGATTTTTTTTCTTCCAGAATTTGCAGTACAAAACCCTGTACTCGTTCCACTGAGTATTTTTTGAAGGTCAGTCAAAAGTTAGCCAGATATAGAGGGCAAATGCTGAGAATACTGTGAATAAAAAGAATATTAAAAATCATAACACTTCACAGGATTATTGTGAGGAGCAAAGGAGCTAGACTATGTCATGTAAATCTTAAAACACTACATAAATGCCAGCTATTATTTTTCCTTTACCCTGTGACCCTCTCGTTACTGGTAAGGCCCCAGTCCAAACCACCATTTCATGAGTCTTCCAGGACATGGTCAACTCTCTCTCTCCACCTTTTTATTACTAGCCTTTTCCCTCCCACCACCTCCCCTTTTCTTCTCCCATGGCATAGTCTTTGATACACATTAATAAATATTCTATTTATCTATCTGTGATAGGATCAATAGCTACCAGAGTTAGTCACCAGCTCTTGGCATAATGTTTGGCACATATTAAGAGCTTAATAAATGGTCTATCTAGCAATTATATGCAACAGGACTGATATTTACCAGGGTTCTTCCTCTGCTCTAAGTCTCCGACGTCATACTCCAACACATAGATTGTGTGTGTGTGTGTGTGTGTGTGTGTGTGTGTGTGTGTGTTCGTGTGTTCGTCCTTCGTGGTCAAAGAAGACCATGCCATCAGAGAAATAATGACATGACTTGCACTGACTTTGTTTTGAGTGAGGGCAGGCTGTGCAGGTCACCGGCCTCACTTCTCCTCCAGAGCCATCTGAATCCAGTAACCAGATATTCATCAGAATGACTGGAGATGAGGCAGTTGGGGTTAAGTGATTTGCTCAAGGTCACACAGCTAGTGAGTGTCAAGTGTCTGAGGTGCTAGATGGTGCAGTGGATAGAGCACCAGAGTAGGAATCAGGAGGACCTGAACATGTAGATTAGGTCTTAACAGGTAACAGAATCAGTACTTGATTAACCTGGTGATGGGGCAAGGCTGGTGGTAGGGCAGTTGCAACTTGTTGCAGCTCCCTGGCTATGTTGAGATGGATTCCTGGTCATCTGTGGGCATAAAAGTTTCTACCCATGTGAGATGGAGGGAGTCAGTCACCATACCCTGCCCTGTTTACCAGAAAAGATCCTGTACGAAGTTGGGAGAGTTTATATATTCCACTGTATCCCTGTGTATCCTTTCCCTGTGAGGGCAAAGTAAACCTCTTTTTGTCAACTATCCAATGACCCAGGAGTGCCCCATTTTGTCCTAATGTGGAACCTGACGTAGTACCAGTCTGAGTCAGGCCTGTCCCTAACACCATCTTAAAAAAAAAATCTTACTATTTATAAGTGGACTTGGGAAGAAGAAACAAAAATAACAATGTGTAGAATTTGAATATTAGTAACAATTACCAACTTTATGAATTGCTTCCCTTCTACTAAGTACAAAGAGGGGGCTTTGTGAATTGTTTTTGTTGAAGAGGTCTGTTAAAAGATCATCAAAAATGAAAAACAAGCCAACATAGCATTACACTATTATATATAGGCATACCTCAGAGATATTGCTGATTTGGTTCCAAACCATTGCAATAAAGCAAATATTGCAATAAAGCATGTCACATGGATTTTTTTTTATTTCCTAGTGCATATGTTTACATTATGTTGTAGTCTGTTAAGTATACCATAGTATTATGTCTTAAAGAATGTACATACCTTAATTAAAAAGTAGTTTATTTGTAAAAATTTTAACCACCATCTGAGCTTTCAGCAAGACATAATCTTTTTGCTGGTGAAGAATCTTGCCTCGATGGCTGCCGTTGATCAGGGTGGTGGTTGGGGTGAACTGAAGGTTGGGATGATGGTGGCTATTTCTTTAAATAATGTGACAATGAAGTTTGTGGCTTCTATTGACTGTTTCTTTCACTTGAACATCTAGAGACCATTGTGGAATTATTAATTAGCCTAATTTCAGTACTGTTGTGTCTCAGAGAATAGAGAGGTCGGAAGAGAGAGCTAGAGATGGGGAATGCCTGGCTGTTGGAGCAGTCAGAACACACACAGCATTTATCAATGAAGTTCACTGTCTTATATGGACACGGTTCATGGCCCCTGAAAGTAGTTACAATAGTAACATCAAAGATCACTAATCACAGATCACAGTAACATATAGTAATCATGAAAAGTTTGAAATGTTGTGAGAAACAGCAAAATGTGACCCAGAGATAGGATGTGAGCATAAGCTATTGGAAAAATGGCGCCAATAGACTTGCTTGGCATAGGTTTGGCACAAACCTTCAATTTGTAAAAAAAATGAACACCTCACAGAGCACACCTCTGCAGAGCACAATTAAAGCAAAGCACAACATGCCAATATGCATTTGTATATAGCAGGATCAAAGTAAGATTGTTTCTGTGGTGAGTCTTATTGATAGTTTACTTGCTTTCAGAGAAAATCATATTCAAAGAAGGTTATATAATCATGCAAATTACATTTTGCAGTCATATTGGGGAGCTCTTGAGGGAAAAGAATCCAAGAGAAAAATGCAATCCTGTTTTGAGTGTGGTTGGATTCTTTAGTCTTCAAGAAATTTGAAAACTGAGCTTTACCAGATTTTTCCAGTGTAAAAATTTTCCAGTGCCGCACACTGCTATTTTTCTGCTGGTCTACTAAGTTCCCCCAGTATTGGCATGCCAAATACAGGACATGAGATGTAATGATGATGGGGAGAAAACTGTGATAGTTGATGCTTTCCCAGTTATGGCCATATTACCTCAAATAGTTCTGTGCCATTTCTGACATCTCTTATCTGACTGCCGCTGTGAGATATGGGGGAGAAAGAATAGAAATCAAAGTGAGAATACTGAGAAAAAATTATTACAAAGAATTCATTTTTAAAGTCCTTTGAAATCTGATCACTTCCTAACTTTTTAGGCTTTTTGTACTTCCTTATGCCCCTGCACAGATCCTATGGCTCTAGCTTCCTTCCTGTTCCTTGCAAATGACATTCCATCTCCCAACTCAGAGATTTCAGTGACTCCACCTTTGCCCTAAAACACTTTCCCTTCTCAGCTCTCCCTTCTGGCTTCCCTTTCCATCAGATCTCAGCTTAAATGCTACCTTTTGCAAGAAAGCTTTCCTAGTCTTCCTAAGACTTACCTGCATTAGTTCTTAACATAACTAGTTTGTACATGACTGTTTACATGTGTTTTTCCCCATGGGATTTGATCTCTTTGAGAGCAGGGACTTTTTTTGTCTTTCTTTGCATCCCCAGAACTTAGCGTAGTTCCTTGGACATTGTAGGTGGTTAAATGTTAGTTGTCGGGCTAACTAAAGTATTAATTAGTATAACAACATAATTAAGACATTCAGAAGAAGAATTGTAATTCTCCTTACTCTTGCTGTTTCCTATCACTTGCACTGTCTAAACCACGTAATAAATGAAATGGATAGATGGAAAAAACATTTATTAAGTGCCTACTATGTGTTAGGTACTATGCAAAGTGCTTTATAAATGTTACTCCATTGACACAGCAACCCTCTGAGGTAGGTGGTGATATTACCCCATTTTATAGCTAAGGAAATTGAGGCAAATGTAAGCTAAGTGACTTGTCCAGTCGTAGGACTAATAAGTGACTGAAGTTGAATTTGAACTCGTCTTTCTGACTCCAAGCCTAGCACTTTGTCTCTTGTACCACCTAGCTGCTTCTAAGAAAGTGCTTTGGGGAAGATATCAATTAGATGTTTTCTGGAACGAGGCAAAAATAACAGTAAAGGCAAAAACCCAGTTTATAGTCTATTGTACATCCTTAAGATACAAGAGGTCTTGGAAAAAAATTTTTTTAAATATATTTCTTTTTATTGTTTCACTAATGAACTTTGTTTACCTAAAATTTTAATTAAATGAACAGCCTAACAAGTTGGGGAAAGGTGGTATATTTACCATAGTCCTAATTTCCTGTTACTTCCTCAGAGCTGGGCTTGGTTCATATTGAATATCCTTCCAATTTAAATCTAGCTGTAACATATTACATAGACCTCATACCACAAAAAAAGGAAAAAAAGGAGAGAGAGAGAGAAGAGACAGAGAAAAAATAAAGAAAATAAAATAAGGAAGGAAGAAAGATGTATTGAAAATAGTAATTATTGTACTATTGAGAAAATAATGTCAATAGCAGACATTCCCAACACCTAAGGATAGACACTTGTGAGCCCAGCTTGGTACTAACCCCTCAGACCTGAAGTCAAACTCTGGAAAGCAGAAATGTCAGAATAATAACATGTCCATTACCCTAGGATGACTGACTCATAATGTCTACATTACCAAGTCCTTTTCCTCAGTGGAAAATGAGTGAGTGGATATCACTGAGAGATTAACCACTACTGTCACCAAAGCTGGCGCAAGTAGACTCATAGCCTGAAAGTGCACTTCTAAGCCAGTCATACAGAGGAATCTCAAAGTAAAATTCCTTTCTAGGTTGGCAAGTCAAAGCAAGGAAGCCTTGCCCAGCAGCAGTTATCTCTTCATTGCCTGGTCCCTGACCCCTTTCTTGCCCCTCCTCCTACTATAAACCTGACCCTCTCCAGGAATTCTAATCTGTCACTTTTCTTTCACAGAGGGGTGACAGCCTCTTTGGGCTCTCAGAGGGCTACATCTGGTTTACCAAGTGTGAGACTATCAAAAAAAAAAATATGGCAGGATGGGCTGTGACACATGTAGTACCCTTGATATTTTCCTTTTCTTTCCTCTTCTGTCTCTTCTTTGTGCTTTTTTCAGAACTTTTACCACTATGTGAAATTAGGCCACATGGATATGATGACCCAAGATGCTATGTTCCTTACATTTAATTATTATACAAAGTAAAGCTAAAATATGTAAACAAGTGAGTGAACATGAATAAAAAGGCAAACCAGGTATCATCCCAAACTGAAGAAATAGTAATGGTCCATTCTAAATTGTTCAGTTATTTTTCTTCTTATGTACAGTTTTTTTAATTATATTTGTTATATATATATTCTTACACATAGTTTATGTAATATATATGTATTATATTCTTACATATAGTTTCCTTCCAGGGTTAGTTCAAGTAATAATATTTTAATGACAGCCAACCACATAGTAAAGCTAATGTAAAAGTCATGCATAAAATTTTGAGATACCTAGTTTTCATTAACTAAATCATTGAATATTCATTGATAATTTACCATGGCTAATATCTGATACAGAAAGCCAACATTATAATTTAAGCTTTATTTTTCTTTGAAATTTTTTTCTCAAATGGCTGTATGTAAAAATCTTACAAATATGAAAAAATTTAAACTATGTCTATTGGATATAGGATATGGAGGATTCTTTTTTGCCCTTGTTTACATATTCAGGGTCAGAATGGAGGAGAGGTAGGTTAACACCCCAAATAACGGGAGGGATATTTCCAGATACCACACAGAGACATCTCTTATTACAGAAAGTTTTCCACCAAAGAACAGCCTCTCCAGAAAGTTGCTTGCATATGAAAATGATGTTCTGTAGAGCAATGATTTTGTAAGAGTAAAGAAAATAAATCTGTCTAGAAGCAAATTGAATTTGAAAGTGTAACTGATGATCATGTCATCACTGATCATTGTGCCTGTTTAGTAACAATCGATCATAATATTAACAATGGCTAGTATTTTATATAGAGCTTTAAGTTGGCAAAGTACTCTATACATCTCTCATTTTTCCTCACAACAGCCTGCAGAAGTAGATACTGTTACAATCCTCAGTTTACAGTTGAGGAAACTGAGACAGAAAGGTTAAGTGACATCCTAAGGTGAAACAGCTAATGTCTGAGACTGCATTTGAACTCTGGTCTTTCTCACTACAGATTCAGTACTCTTTTCTACTATGCCACCTCACTGCCTCTTTCTCACATGAATGATTTTAATTCTCATTTCAATTCAAATTACTATAAAAATAGAATCCAAGTCATCATGTTTTCAGTAGAGCAGACTGATTCTGAAGACATATTCTCAGTGATCCCAAGAATTTATTTTTTATGATACTAAAATATAAGTTCCTTGAGGTCAGGGACTACATTACTTTTGGACTTTTATCTTTATTGTTTAACATAGTATCTGGCACATAGTATGGCAAAGAACAAATAAATGTGGCAGCAGGTCTGGTTAGTCAAGAAGCTGTTGTGTGGCTTAGAAAACATTATATTCTACTTTAAAGAAGGAGATTTTTCAGACCACATGACTAAATTAAACCTTATGAATATTTAGGGTGCTTGGCTGGGACTCTGCTCACCAAGGTCAGAAGAACTAGGAGAAGAAGTAGGGTTCTTTCCTAAATTGATAGTAATTCCCACTCAAATAGTATCTTATAAGTAGGAAAGGCAAAGCGAGAAATCTGGTATTAGTGAAGATGTTAAATATTTTCTGGAGTGAAGCAAAAACAACAACCTTATAAAGTCGGTAGGTGGCTCAGTGGAGAGATAGCTGGGCCTTGAATCAAAAAGACCAGAGTTCAAATCCAGCCTCAGATGCTTACTAGTTGTGTGACCCTGGGCAAGTCACTTAACTTCTGTTTGCCTTAATCCAAAGGAGAAGGAAATGGCAAACCATTCCAGTATCTTTGTCAAGAGAACCCCATAGATAGTACGGTCCCCAAGGTCATGAAGAGTCGGACACTACTAAATGACTGAAAAATGACAGAAAGCATTTTGATCCTCATTTTTCAGCTGACAAAAATTTGATTTAGATGGGTTAAGTGACTTGTAGATAATCACACAGCTGAAAGGAGAGCAGAGATATTTTTTGTCAAGATGATAAGAATTCAGGGCAAAGTCATGACTCTATTTCTTCTCTCTAGTCTTTAATCAGTTAAAGCTCCATAAACACCAAGAGTTATTTAGTAGAGAAGAAGAAAAATGGTTAACATTTATAAAGTATATACTGTGTGCTAGGCACTGTGTAACTCAATGCTTTAAAATTGTTAACTCAGATTCTCACAGCAACCCTGGGAAGTTTACTATCATCATTTTGGAGATGAGGAAACTGAGGCAAATGGAAGTTAGTAAATGACTGACCCAGGGTCACACAGTTAGTAAATATCTAAGTCTAGAATTGAATTCAGGTCTTTCTGATTCCAGACCAAGTGCCCTATCTACTATGTTACTTACTTGCCCCAACAATGCAGCAACAGATCACATACCTAGGGAAAAGAGGAAAGTAGCAAGAATTTCTAGTTATATCACTGGTCCTAGCATGACTGGCTGTCAGTCAGTCAACAAGCAGTTATTAAGTGCCTACCATATGCCAGGGCAAGTAGGTAGCACAGTAGATAGATTGCTGGACCTGGAGTCAGGAAAATCTGAGTTTAAATGTAGTCTCAGACACTACCTGTGTGACCTGGGCAAGTAATTTAACTTGGTTTGCCTCAGTTTCTTGGACTGTAACAAAAAAAAGCTGGAGAAGGAAATGGAAAACCACTCTATCGTCTTTGCCAAGAAAACCCTAAATGGGATCGTGAAGAGTCAGACACAAGTACAATGTCTGAAAGCAGTAAAATGTGTTAAATACTGTTGATGAGCACTGAGGATACAAAAAAAAAGAGAAAACACAATCCAAAAAGGCTCTCACATTCTAATGGAGTCAAAATAAGTAATTCATTATTTATATAAGAGATATAGAGAGTATCAATAGAAATTGCTTTCAGAAAGAAAGGACTAGTAGTGAGTAGTGCTGGGCAAGGCCTCCTGCAGAGAATAGGATTTGAACTGAGTTTTGAGGGAAGCCAGGAGTCAGAGGAGAGAATCCAGAAGCCTGGGGCCAGCCAAGGAAAAAGTGGGAAATAGCAAAAAGGCCACTATTGCAAGGTCTTAGAATATGTAAAACTGAGAAAAGTGTCAAAAGACTGGAAAAGTGGGAAGGTGGCAGGTTGTGAAAGGCTGTGAAATAAAACAGGATTTTATATCTGAACCTAAAGCTTATAGGGAACTTGGGGAATTTATGGAGGGGTAGTGGTGATATGGTCAGAACTGGTCTTTAGAAAAATCACTTTGGCTGCTAATTAAAGGGTGGATGGAAGCAGGGCACATGTGAAGCAGGAAGACCAAGCAGAATGCTATTGTCGTTTTCCATGCACGAGCTGCTAAGGTCCAATACCAGGGTGGCAACTGTGTGACTGGAAGAAAGGGGATACATACAAGAGATATGGTGAACATAGAACTGACAGGACTTGGCAATAGATTGGATATGTGTGGTTCATTTATGTGATGTGTTAAAAATGGATGACTGGGTAAGTCATGATATTCCAGGACTTAAAAGAGGGTTGAGTTTGAGGGGAAAATAAAGACTTCTGTTTTGGACATGCCTTTGAGATATCTATGGGACATCTAATTTGAGATGTCTTACGTATAGTGGGCATTCATTTGTTGAATGAATATTTATCTACTTGGCGTTTCTTTTACCCAGTGTTTGTTGAAACGTGTTGCACTATGGCATTTGGTCATTATTAGAAAGGCAAAGTTGTTGCTTCAAAAACTACTAGATTGGCATATGTAACTATGACAGAATATTAAGCTAAGGGAAAAAACAAAACAATTCTTGTGACTTAAAAAACGCAATATAGATAAGATTATTGGCGCCGTCATCTTCTTTTTTAGTAGCTTATATGACTTTGGAAGATTTTGGCTTTATTCCATTTTAGAGTCTTCATCATCCATGTTAATGAAACTGACGTGAAGTTAATTTAGATTAATGATTAGAGAAGGAGCATGGTTTCAAAAGTTTCTGAAAATATGTTGTGCCTAGAGTAAAGGAGGATCAAAGGTTGTTTATTTTTTTTTTAAGTTAGAGTGTAGCATTACTAGGTGATCCTGCATAATAAGAAAGAATGTTTCTAAGTGTAAACTTAGTTACATGAGAGGAAGCTACTGAAGAAATATGTGTGCCCTATATTGAAGTATTTCCAAATCAAACTCAATTGGCCCAATCCTCTGTTTTTGATCACCCTTTGTGATTTTAAACTGCCTGAGATCTCAGGTTGGTATTCCGAAACGGATTTCATCCAATGTGCAGGATCAGAAGAGAGAAAAAAAATGATGGATCCAAATAAAAAAGAGAAATGTTAGATTTTTCTAAAAAACTAATTTGTCACTTCACACATGAAGTATGAACTGAATAGACTTCTAACCCTTAAAATACTTTTTTCCCTCTTTTTACTGCCTGGAATCTTAAGAGCTTTATCATTTGCAGTCATAAAATGAAAATATACACCAAACCCTCAAAGGGCAAGTATGAAATTAAATTATATTTGGGCAGCTGTAACCTTTTAAAACGATCAAATTCCAGTTAATGTATTTCTTCCTGTTCCAAGTGCTGCCATGGTGTTTGATGGTGGGAAGCAGTCCAAAGGGCATTGGGAGATAATAAATTCACTGTAAATTTCACCCCCGAGGCATGTCTCCATACACCAAGGCCTCCATTTAGCAAGGCTGACCTAAAACTCTTGTCACATCCAAAGGTCATTTAGGTTGGGGTTGGTGTGTCCCATCTATCTTTCCTTGATGTAAAGAGTGACAGTTGAAACAAGATTGAGCTCATAAACAATCATCTGAATATGAAAAAGAAGCTGGCTGGGGAAAGGAGGGGAAAGAGGTGAAGAGATAACTACTTCCACAATAGAACTGGCAAATTCCAAGTTTTTCCCTAGCCCTTTGAAGAAGAGATAACATCTCAGAGCTTCTGTTTTAGACCTAGCATTTGTGGTAGGCTTAGAATTTGGATCTTTTTTCTCTCTCTTCTTACATGTTTCCAAAGAACAGATCATCATCATCACATTTTAAATTAATTTTCTTTAAATTGGGTGTTCTTAACCTTTTTTATATATCAAGGACTCTTTTGGCGAAGTCTATGCTGAGGTCACATGGTCATTATGAATAAGCACTGAATAGCCCCTGGATAAATGAAAATTCCCCAAATCTTTGAGATTATGGGAGAAGGAATGGGAAACAGTTTGATTTGGGGACATTTAAAGCAATAGTAATTATCAGATCTAATTATATCCTTTTACAATTGATGCCAGTAATGCATTTGCAGCTTGTCAGATTCAGTTAGAATAAAGGTTTATGATAAATAACTATCTTTTGAGCTGAACAGCAAAGTTTTTGTTATTGCACGATTCACCTGAATGTGAGTTTTGTGGTATAGGTTAGTCTTTTTGAGGCTTTATTCTCTTACTCTTTATTTAAGGCTTTATTCAAGAATTACTAAATACACACACACACACACACACACACACGCAAACATATATGCCATAAAACAAACAAATAAGAAATTCAGCAATAAACATTAAATATAGGTAATATAGCATGAGTTGGTATATGTGGGTTCAATATTTGGAATTTATATCAATTTTCTAGTGACTTTTTAAAAATAAAAATACCTTTTTACAATAGATTAAAAGAATACAATTTCCAAAGTTAGAAGTGATACTGACTAATATAGAATGCAACTCCCTTTCATCTCTATAAGTCATGTTATCTAGACTGATAAGTAAGAAAGTTGTTTAGTACCGAGAAGATACTCTTGTAAAATCTATCTCCAACTATAGCTAGGCTGAGTTGTTTGTTCTTCAGATACTTCAAGGAAGCAAAATGGCCTCTCCACACTTTAAGGGGATCAGCCTAGCCCACAGAAAACCTGTGTGTAGCAACTACCATCCACCTACATACAGTGACTCTTATTCTACTTAGGAAAACCAAGGTATTTAAGCTAATAATTATGAATTGAAGCAATCAAAATATACAAATGAATAAATGAATAGCAAGCATTACTGCTACATAATAGTAGACCCTGTCCTTAGGTGCTAGGCATACAAATAGAAAAGGGAGAGGATCTCCCACATTTTAATAGGGAATCTCAACAATATCTAGGAAAGTGGAGGCCAAGGAAGGGAGCTTTAGTCTGCGGAATCACAAGGACTGTGAGTGTAACTATAGAGAAGTCAGTTATCATATCTCTCCTACAAGCAATGGTCACCTTGGTATGATTACTCTTTCAAGAACAGTAGGAAAAGTGGAAGAAGGAATATTATGTAGAGCATCAATGCTGATAACAAGATGCCTACGTTGGGTAGGCTTTGGCTTCCTGGTAAAATAATGGATGGGGTATAAATCCTGCTCTGCGCTTCAGGATGGTGTTATCCATGTGAAAAGCCAAAGCTGAGTAGACATTGGGGGAAAGAAAGGAAATACTTAAATAAAAACAAGACCTAGAATACTAAGAATTAAAAATCCAAATTAATCCCTTAAATTTTTGTGTATGTTTTTAATTTTCTTTTTTTAAAAAAAATATGTATATAAACTGGATTTGTGTTGAAGTTTGGGAGTAGCAATAATAGCATGAAATTGCCAAAAAAAAAGAGAGAAATGAACACAACCTTTTCTTATCTCATCACCTCACCTCAAGATGGTTACTGCACATGCTAGTGAATTGGAATAGTAAAAGCATCTGTCTGCACATTCTAGGCTCCAAACAAAATATTTTGAAATGCATAATAGTTATATCAAAATGATTTTTTTATTGAATTAAATCCATACTCATTCATTCATTGACTCATACAACAAGCACTTGTTTACTGCCAGCTATATGTTGGATGGTGCCTAGGTGCTAGGGATACAAAGACAAAAGCTGTCCTCAAAAAACTTTAATTCTATTAATAGGAAATAACATATACGTAGAAAAATAAATACAATGTATAGAAAGTAGGTACAACATGATGGGTTATGAAAATATATATATATGTATTTGCATGCTTCACAAAATGATAGATAATAAGATTTTATGCTAAACCAACAATTATTTTCATATCCATTTAGTGCTCACACTTTCAACAATCATTAGGTCCCAATCAACATTCAGTTTATGAAGATAAAAAAGAATGGTGATTTGACAGTTAATTTAGTGAAAAATGTTTGATTTCCGAAAGAATATTATCTTTCTAACAATATTCTACTCTATCAAAACACAAATATGGAGCTATGATGATTTTTCTCTTAGGGAAAATGGGGGGGCACTTTTTCTTTTTTCCTTTAAAGGGAATTTTAGCAGAAATATTCTCTGTCCTTGCCTAATTTAACTAAGTAAAAGTAGTGACTGACATGATCCTAGTTATGAGTATATAAAGAAAATGGAAAATAACTTTTTCCATTATCCTACCTTAACTCTCCAAATGGAGATATATTTACTCATTGCTGACCTGAGAAATGGATTAGTTGTGTTCATCCTCCCACAGTAATGAACAGCCAGTCTGGAGTGGCATAAAAAGGGTCAATCGAATAGGTCATACATCATATGGGGAGGCAGATGTTGGAACATATTGTAATATATTACTGTGCAGTACATGAAGATGGCTTGTGGAGTAGAGAAAAGAGGGAGGCGGGAGAAAGAGAAATGATCAGATAGTGGGTATTTTATGACTACTAAATGTAGCAAATACACATGTATGTATGTATATACGTGTATATACACACACACACACATACATACACACACACACAAACAATTTTAAAGGAGTATTTCAATTATTATTAGTGTTTTAGCCTGACTAGGATTCATAGTTTTAGTGTAAATAATTTGATCCTTTGAAATAGTCTAATTAATAAAAATTTTAAAGTACTAAATGCATTGTAATATCTCTTATTTACATACTTCTCCTATTTATATAATTATTGGTGATAATAGAAAGAAGCATGTGGAAAGATCCTATGATTCCAGTAAATGCAAAATTTCCTCTCCCCTGTGTTTTTTTCCAACCAATGTACTATCTTCACATTTAGTTAGGATACCATTTTTTGAGTGAACTTATCATTAGACTAAAGGGTCAAATTGAAATGGTTTTGAATTAAGACTCGTTTGTGGTAAATAGTTATCTACATATTTTTACTTTGTGATAGCAGTTAGTGTCAAATTATAATTTCCATTGATTTTTCATATGCAATACATATATATATATATATACACTATATAGAATAAAAAAGTAAACTGAAAGTTGTTAACTTTTTTTCATGTTTCATTGGCTATCCAGCCAGAAAAAATAATTTACTTTTAAAATTAATTTTAAATTTAGTTTTCATAAATTAAAAAAAATATAAAACAAAACTTCTTTGTGTATAGGTCCTCGAATATGAAATTAACTTTTATATCCTGCAATCAATATTTATGAATTGCCTATCTAGAATGGAGGTCAAATCTTTTGTTTCTCTCCCTGTGTTAATTTGTTGACATTAATGATCAACATTTTTTTGACATAGCTGTAAGCTGCCACCAAAGCAGAACACAGTACAACTTTTGTGTTAATTTTTTGTTATTTCAAATAAATTCCATTTACCAAAATTGAAGCAAGAACTATTGAAGATGGAAGGATCAAGTCAAATCCATCTACTTTACAGATGAGAAATTAGAGGCCCAGAGAATTTAAAGGGCTTGCTCAAAGTTCTGTGATTAATGGCAGAGATATAGCTTCATTCCTGGTTCTCAGTCTTCTGTTCACTTGTGTTTCATGTAGTACTGGCTCTGTAGCTACTCTCTCAAATGCCTTTTGGGTGACAAGTCTGAGTCCAGAGAAGGTAGCTGCTATATCTATGCTCTGGGGTAGCTCTTGAGGGGTTGGGGTGGGAAAGAACGTTACTCATGAGTCCCCACCAATGTGCTTCCCTCCTTGTTTATTGGTGGAAATAAATTTAGTAAGTCAGATGTGATTAGATTTTAATTAGGTATATTTATTAAAGCGATATATAAGAACAATTGATAAAAGCATCCCCCTGAAAGTCTATGACAGTAGTCCAGAGGTAAATCACCTAGCTTAAGTTCAGAAAGCACATGTGCAAACAAGATAACTTGCAATTCATGGCAATCTCTCGATAGAGTACTGTAGTCTTTTTACTGAGCTTTGTAGAGTCATGAAACTGTCTTTTTTTTTGCAGTGGGTCTAATTTCTCCTTATTACCTGATTGCAGATGCTTCTACTAGTTAGTCAGTCAGCAATTATTCATTAAACTTTTCTTGTATGCCAGACATTATGTTAATCACAAGAGAGAAAAGGAAAGGCAAAAATAAATCAGGTTTCTGCCCTCAAAGAACATATATTCTAATAGAGTAGGAAATATATAATTAGGTTCCTATAAAATATAGTGTATAGAGAGTGGGCAATCTGAAAGGGTAAGGCATTAGTAGCTTGGTAACCAGCAAAGGCTGCCTTCAGAAGGTGAGTTTTTGGCTGAGGATTAAAAGGGACATTCCGAGGATGCTTTTGAGAAATCCAGATCTTTTGACCCTCTGAAATTCACCAACTCCTCTGCCAGCCAAGGGGCAGTGGAATTGGAGTAGGTTAAGCAGATCAAAACTGAAGTCCCAGATGGACTGAGGCCAGGATTCTTCTTCTACCCTGGAAGATTTCCTTTTCAGGGGTTTAGATGGAAAACTTAGTCCCAGTGATATGTACTGGAATCCCTGGCTTGCTATTTTAAACAACACACACAGAACCCACTCCTCTACAGAATCGGAACTTCCTGTTCCTCAAGGCTTTGATTGCTTTAATAGAGGTTTCTAATCCTTGTTCACACTTATTCACTCCCACTGCCTCAGTGGAGGTTTTCTCACCAGATTAAAAGTGGTAGAGCTAAATGGGGCTGAGAGATGATTTATTGATTAAATTGAGAATCTTACAGCAGCAAATCACATCAATTTGCATGGCAATCATAATGAAAATCTGACTATGATGTTGAAGTGCCAATACAATATTCACAGTGCCTACAGTGGCCATGAATATGCTGGCACAATTCTGAATTGCAAAATACAAGAGATCTCCACATGGAAGACAGAACCAAAACATTTATTCAGACACCAGAAAGCCAAATCCATTATAGTAGCAAAGAAATCTCTACACAATAACAATGCAGAAAGCAATACCATCCCCAAGCCTTCCCTCTTAGGCTTCCTACAGACTATCTCCCTTAAATAAATTACAAACAAGCTCTCTCACTCACACTAGCCAGCTGCTTTTCCCAGCTCTGATTGATGTCTAACTTCCTCTCAGCTCTGCTCTAGCTCCACCTCTTCCTACTCTACCCTTTCCTGTTCCATGTGACAAACTCAGGTGACTCAGGCTCCATGTGACTTAAGCAAGTCACATGGGCTTCTTAATGGATGGGAAAGATCTTTCCATTAAAGAGTAAAATTACATTAACAGTAAGCAAAAATGCATTATCAGTGTATTCAGCTCCAAGATTTCGTATCCATTACATAGGTCAATGGGGCAACTGATATCAATAGAACTTTAACAGGGATAACAGAAAATAAGTATGTAAAACGATATCTTAGTTGTGTGTTTGTCCTTTATTGCCAAAGAAGACCATTATCTTAGGTAACTGGTGTCAACAGAACTTTACAATATAACAGAGATCACACAAAATAAGCACATAAAACAATATTGCAGGGTGGGGATTGAGTGCAAATACCCCATCATTCGTCCCATAAACAAATGGGTCCCAAAATCTTGGAGTAATGGGTTAAAGTCTCTTCTTCCATAACTATTTCCTGCCAGGATTGGATGTAGAGCTGTCCTTGCCCCAAGAGGTCCCATCTGAGGGGTCAGTTCTATAGCTGGCATCCAGAGCTTGGAAGACACCAAATCCAGGGGTGACACATCACAGTCGTGGACAGGGGGTGACATCCAGGTTAAGTGGGGGGTACTATACCCTACAGAAAACAAATCTGACAAACTAGGTAAACAGACAAAAAGAAACAAGGAGACAGTAACCAGAAGCAGGGTAGATATAGGGTCAATCATGCTTCTGGAGTCCGTGAACATAGTATCATAGCTTCATTCACTGTTGTTTACTGTTCAATGAAAATTGACAGTTTTCGGGCCATCATTTGGCTAGAGTTAATCTGAACTGGGACCTGGCCAATTTCCCATTTTCCCTGCAGGTGTGAGAAACTTGGATACAATGTTTCAGGAGAATCTGAAGGGGCAGTTCTTATTTCCCTGCTTAGTCTAATATCCAACCCCTTTTCTCAGTATATTTTGTATAGTTCATTGGTTGGAATGCATCTATTCTTCCAAAATCTACCCCTGCTCTCAATAGAGCAGTAACAAAATCTCTTCTTGTCAGTCTATTCTGACTTTGAATACACTGCTATTTACTCTCCTCTCTTGAGGAAATTTATCTTTTTTCACTGATTCTCACTAACCAAGACATCAGTGATTCTCCCAACTTCTGGGTGAACTGACTCAAAACATCTGTGACCTCCTGCTGAATAAAATCCTCAATGATCTCCCTAGACACTGTGTGACCCCCCTGATTCCCCAGCTGTATTGGGTGTGCTTGTGCCTGATAAGCTTCCCACACATCCTGCTGGCAGGTGTTTGTGTCCCAATCAAGTCCAACCTGGGCAAGGGCTGTATTCCTCTTTTTTGTGAGCTAAACTAACAACAACATTTTCTTTTACTACCTGAGACTTTCTAGCTTGCTTTTCTAATGGAGAGTTTGCTGTAGGATAAAAAAATTCTCATGTAAACCAGCCAACTCCCTTTCCATCTGAGCTTTCTCTTCTAGCAGTTTGTCTCTGCTTTTACACATAAGGTAATAACTTGTTAGCAAGACCCAGCCTCTCCTACATACCCCTGCCAGTTCTTTCCCTGGTTCTCTTGATATTCCTTGTAAGCATCTTTCTAAATCTGTGGGTCTTCCCTTCTATAGCCTTGGTTCCCAGTTTTCACCGAGTGCTATGCTTTTAGCCCATTCTCTTGCCAGGGAGGAATTAGGTAAATCCTCCTAAGATGGGATATCCATTTCTGCCTCCAAACAGAGGGTGGTGCACTGGATAGAGCACTAGTGCAGGAGTCAGGAGGACCTGAGTTCAAATCTCACCTCAGACACTTGACATTCACTATCTGTGTGACCTTGGCAAGTCACTTAACCCCAATTGCCTCATCCTGGGTCATCTCCAGTCATCCTGATGAATATCTGGTCACTGGATTCAGATGGCTCTGGAGGAGAAATGAGGCTGGTGACATGCACAGCCCTCCGTCACTCAAAACAAAGTAAACTACAAGTCATGTCATTATTTCTCTGATGGCATGGTCTTCTACAGCAACAAACAACAAACACACACACTTCCAAACAGAGATCTGATAGTTTACCATATGTAGTGCAAATACAATATTCACAGCGCCTATGGTGGCCATGAATATATTGGCACAATTCTTAATTGTGAAATACAACAGATTCACCATATGGAAGACAGAACCAAAACATTTATTCAGACACCAGAAAGCCAAATCCATCATAGTAACAAAGATATCTATACATAATAATAATGCAGAGGGCAGTACCATCCTGAAAACTTCCCTGTGTTAGGCTTCCTCACAAATCACTCCCTGAAACAAATCACAAGTAAGTCCTCTCACTCACACTAGTCAGCTGCCTTTCCCAGCTCTGACTGCTGTCTGACTAACTTCTCAGCTCTGCTCTAGCTCTGCCTCTTTCTGGTCTACCCTTCCTGCTCCACCCTCCTGTTCCATGTGACTTAGACTCATGTGACTCAGGCTTCCATGTGACTTGAGAAAGTTACATGGGCCTCTTAACTGATGGGAAAGCTCTTCCCATTAAGAAGCAAAATTACATTAACAATAAGCAAAACTGCTTTATCAATACAGGTACGGTTTTGTTATTTTGGCTGAATGGAACCCAACTTTGTTTTCGCATCATAGGATCATATATTTTAGAGTTGAGAGAATCTTAGAAGTCATGAAGTCCAATTTCCTCCCATGAGGAAAATGAGGCATAGAAATTAAGGATTTTGTCCAGGGTGATACAGGAAGTAAGTATTCCAGGAAGGGTCTTCCTAAGTCCCAGTCCAGCATGCTATCCAATATTCCACCTTAACTCCCCCATTCCTAGAATTTTCCATTTCCTAGAAGTCTCAATTCCACCCCCCCCACCCCATAATCTCTTAACATACGAATATATTTTTTGATCTGATAGGAATGAAAAAAATGGGCAAGATTTAAGCCAAGGGAGAGCAAATTAACAATAAAGCCAAGAAATTCCTTTTAATGTTTTAAAGTAAATATAAAGTGATATAGAGTGGCAAAATATTTTATTTCCTGGAGTCTTTAATTTTAAGCTATATTTTAGACTTCACTAGAGAACTGAAATAGGATTTTTATTTTATATTTATGCTAGAGTATTTTTAATATAAAGAAAAACTTCAGAAGAAGCCCAAAGTATTTACAGTTTTAAAGACCATTCCTTAAAGTAATAAGTACAAGCATTAAACTTCCCTAGGTGACCTTTTGGACCATAACAAAGAATCTTTCCTTTCTATTAGATCAGACTGAATAAACATGGGATTAATGTGATTGACAAAGAAATTTACTAGTTTATTCTGTTTCCCAAATAATTACCAGAGTTTGATTTGGTCTTTAAACTTGTTAGAATATTTCAGGCACAATTTATAGAGGTTGCTTAACAAAATTCCTCTAATATTTCTCATTAACATTGATAAAAATGCACAATGAATTACTTTTTTTTATCATCTATAGATATCAGAACACTTTATAATCTAGATTTTGGTAAATTAAAATTTTTATGTTACAACTCAAGTGATGCTTTTGTTTTTTTTAGCATTTCTTTCCCTTTCCTGGAGCCACCAAATTAAAACAGATCGTATGTATTAAACTGGTATATCAGAGATTGATGCGCAGGGCTTTTTTCCATTTTAAATTTGAGACTGAGATTATGATTTCCTGGGACTAATGAAAACATATATGAACAAAATAAGCCAATAGTACTAATAGTTACATTAGTATTGCAATTATATTTTATATAGAATTTTGATATAAATATGTAAGTTTATATAAATAACAATCTACAGCTATATAAATTTGTATTATTACATTTTATCTGAATTAAGACTATTATAAGTGTTACCACTTTATTTAATAGGCTTCACCTCTGCTGAGTGAAGCTTTGGTATTACTTAAACTGGGCTCAGTTTAAAAAAAATTTCTTTGGCATATGCTCTGACCCAAGGTTTCTCTCAGGCACATCAGAATTTGACTCATGTCTTGATCTCTACAATAATATGAAAAGAACTATGAGTTCCCAAGCAAATATATAGGTTAACATATCATGAAATATAATAGGATAGGCATTAATTTACCTAACAGAAGCTCAAAGGATTCATTTCTGTACCCACAAAGATTTTTTTCCCTCTTCGATGGGCCCCCATATCCTTCAGTGACCTAGATGGTCTTCTTCACTTAGAGCACAACTTAATGTTTGATGTCACCTCCACCATCTTCCCTAGAAGGGAAAAATACATGAAGCCTCCATAGCACTGACCCTTCTTCCTCAGGGACCCTCATTTTCCTAGCAACCTAGAGAGTCACCTCCAGACTTATAGTACAGTGGACTCCCAATAGGGAATAGCACTCAGGGCTAGTAACTTTAAGTTATGATACCCCTAAAAGCTACTCATAAGTCACAGCAGCTATTTATATTCAAAGAGCCAAAAGTCTCTATGTCTCCTTATGTCTTTAGGATTGCTTCAGAAGTTAATCTGAATCCAGTCCACTCTAGACAACATGGATCTTTTGACCCTTTGAAACAGCAAGCTTTTGTATCCTCAGTGCTTAGCACAGTGTCTGGCAAGATAGTAGGCACTTAATAAGTGGTTCTTGATTGATTGATTTTGATTTGACAAGGAAGGGAAGGGACAGTTCTATAAACTGACATAGGTCAAATTAAGAACAAATAAAGGAGATGAAAGTAGAGAAAAATGTACTTGTTTTGTTTATTGATCCAAAAGATAGTCTTCATTTGTGAGAAAGTATCATACACATAGTAATAGACATATATGTTATTCTGGTCCTAATTCTGGAAATTTTTCCACTGAGTCTTAAAGCAAAATTTCACTACACAGGCTGGCTGTCTCTAGTTTTTTCACTCCTTTTGTTTTATACACTTGAGAACTAGTTTCTTTTTTTGTTTTGTTTTGTTTTTAATCCAAGGAAATTGAGGTACGCAGCACAGACAAAAGATGAGCAATATTTGGGAAACTTCAGTGGAACATTGATAATTGGCTCAGAAGAAATATGAAAGAAAAGCCAGTTGATTCACATGGAAACATGCTGTTATGTTTTGAAAGTTTTCTCCAGTACATTAGCTCCTCTTAAGTTCCACATTTAACTTACATTAAGAAGCAGAAATTAAGCAGTGAAGACTGATACAGTCTTGATATTTCTTTGTGTTTTTCTCTTTCAGATGCTTTCCCCCAACTCTTCCATCCCAACACCCCACTCCTTTCTCACACTCTTTTTTCCACATATTACGTTGTTGTAAGTCTTCCATAAATAAAAATTATTTTTAGGAATAAAGTTTCATGCTCACAGTGGTCACTGCCGCTTAGCACCTTCTGTTCAGAAAGAGGCAAGGAAAAGATGTAACAGCTATCTTTGAAATGAGCAAATCTTGTTATCTAGAAATTTTTGGTTAAAACTCAGCTATACTGTACTTTTCAATATTTGTTTAACATTTCTTATCATGAGGTAGGAAACAAGAGATATTTAATTATATCTATCATCTGTTTCTCTATGCACATGTACAGTACTGTGTGCCTTCCCCAAAGGCACAAGTGTCATGTTCTTTCAGTCCTTGTCTGAACTAAAGAGAAGAGTTAGCTCAAACCCTATATTGCTCTGTTGAATGCTTCTTGCTCCAGAGTAAATGTCTCTCGCTGTCACCATCACTGTCACTTGTGCCTTTATCCAGATTGTCTGGCCAACAGTAATGGAGACCGGATAATAGAATTTAGTTCAAAGTTTTGAGCCAGGCAGAGGAGGCAGAAAGATGCCAGCTACCATGGATTGTGGACTTTTTTCTTTCACCTTTCAAAATAAGTATTCATGGCTCTTCTTGTATTTTAAAAAAAGATTATATCTGTTCATTTGAAAAAGATGTTTGCTTTTCAATAATATTTGCAAGAAAAGTCTTTATTTTTGAAGTGTTGGTTCTACTGGCTTTTGCAAAGGCGATAAATCTATTAACTTCTTCCAGAAACTTAATTTTTTTTCCATCTTCCTTGTACAGAATCACTCGATTATATTATTTCAAAATAGACATGTCTTCTTATTTCAGTGAGTAAATGAGTTAGTCTCTGCATTATCTATGACTTGATTCTGAGGAGACTTTGTAGATCTACGTCCTCCATATTTTCTTTCTCTCCCTGGAGATATTTTATCAATATTATTTTGCATTATCAGTATTGCCATTATTTCTGATATACACAGAATAAAGCCTTTCGTGTCATTATAATGAAAACCCGACTGTAATTTGTTTTTATGTGAGTTTTGCCCTGACATAAAAATGAGATAATTGTTTAACTTGAAATCATTGATTGAACATCAATCTTGAAATAACCAGAATGTGTTCCTATTTTTACTCAGTCTTGAATATTACAACTTAAAGCACCAATAGGAAAATCTATAAATAAAAAATTGAAAAAGCACTCACTTAAGTTGAAAATACTAAAATGCCTTAATTACAGCTCAGCAGTTTGAGAATTGTGGAATATTATTTACAGTACATCTGATGGCATTGTTTGCTTATTAACTATACTAGTTACTTAATGGAGAAAAATGAATTATTTTACATGGAACAAGTCAAGTAAAACATGTACTGAGAAATGTCTTTGTCACATAGCAACTCAGAGTTTCCTTCTAGGAAATAAAAATTTACAGTTACATTTGGTGAGACTGGAGGGGGCCTTAGAAATTATTTAGTCTGACTCCTTTTTATAGGGGAAGAACCCAAGGCCCATAGAAGTTAAGTGACTTTTTTAAGGTTCTCAGAAGCTGACAGAGACAGGACTGATTCCATGACCTCTAAATCTGGTTCATTCTACTGTGCCACTCTATTTTTTGTAATATACGGATGTTGTAGATTTAACAATATTCAGTGAACCCAGTTTCCCTGTACCATGAACATTAGAAACATGAAGTCCAATGTCTTTTCAGAATTTCATAGTTTTTTACAAGGCTCCAGTTGTTGACAGACTATCTACATGGGTTAAATTTTTCTTATTTTTTCAATATTGGGACAGGAAAGAAAATTTTGTTTTATTAAGAATAATTTACATAGTGTGGCAACATATTATAGTGGATAGGAGAGCATCCTTTGTGATCAGGTTATGTGTGGGTTCAAGTTCTGCCTCATATACATACTGGTTGTCTTACCCTAGGTAAGTTGTTAAAACCTCACCATTCCCCAGGCATAATTGCATTAGTAGAGGAGAATTCCTCACATTAATGAAATGACAGATTAGATGAAGTCAATAGTAACAATGCTAATGATGAAGAGGATGATGTTGCTACCTAGCAAAATAAATCAAAGCCATGTGGTGAAAAGATAACTTAGGGATCATCCACTTTCACATGATGTTGGAGTTGTGCGAGAGATGCTTCAGTAAGCCTATAGAAATGACCTTATAGCCTAATACTTTTTTCATCTACAAAAAGTATCTACCTATACAAGAGTTCCCTGGACATGAAGCATAAAAGGACAGTAGTAGGGTAGTGGCTTGTCCTTTCAGTAACTCACTGAGTATAGGATGGTGAAGGTAACAATTTCTGTGTTATCTATGGCTAATGATGTAATGTCTGAGATTTTCCCCTCAAAAAACAACTCATTAATGGCTCAGCCTCTATCCAGAGTACTATTTCAATATGGAATTCTCTCTTTATTGTTTTAATTGTGATAAGCTCATGTGAATTTTCTTTTGGAGGACAGGGGATCACTCGCTAGGGACCCTGATGTCTCCTACAGATAATAGGGCTATAGAGATATTTGACAAAAAAAGAAAGGTTTATTTAAGGAAGAAATAGCAGAGAAAGTACAAATTGCCCCATTTTTCTTAAGTTCTTCTTTTCCCAAGGTCTTAGAATGAGTGACCATACTGTAGTCTTAGTTCAACACTTAACCACAGTACAGACATTAGTGAATAGAACTGAGGACCTGGATGACAGAGAAACCTGTCCTTCATGCTTTCGTACCTCCCTCTAGGAGAGTGTACTTTTTTTCCCATCTTTTTGCACCATCTGAACACCTCTACCCTACTTATGTCTGTGGTTCTCACAGCTCCTAGCTCAGCTTTCTATCTGTAGTATCTGTCTCTCTCTTCCTACTCCCTCTTCCCTGCCATTCTTTTTTCTTCTTTCTTTCCCTGTTTCTTCCTCTTTTTACTTCCTTCTCCCTCCCCCCACCATAAAACCCCCAACTCTTTAAGTTGCAGAACAGTTGCTGATCCATTCTGGTTGTGGGCATTCCTCACCAAGAATTCCCTATACCACAGAAATCACAGATCCAGTCCAGAAAGTGTAAAATTTACTTAAATCATAGAAAGAAGTGGCAGTGTCCTGCCCTTCCACCTTAGAAAATGCTGCCTAGTGGTTGACATTGTGAGAATTTGAATCACCTGCTTTGTAGAGTTTTTCAAATCACATTCTCACTGAATACCATCGATCATAGAGAAGTAATAACCCCTAGCATAGGACATCTTATTAGAGTGAAACTCATGTAATAGATATTTTCACAAGAAAAGGCAACCATAAATAACTAGGGATGCAGCAGTTAGATTGTTAAAATATAATTATACTAAATAGATTTTGATGAACAAGGAACACAAGATGATGAGTAATTACATCTCTATTTTTTTCATTCCATCACACATTTCCCTTCTCTGTGCTGGGTCATTACTTCAGTCAGACTCAACAGGGAGAATGCTTCTTAATGAATTCTCAGCCCCTCATTTTGAAACGCTTGCGATTCATATGGGGTAAATTACAAAGGAAAAAATACGGATAAGGCCCAGAGAATAGATAACATCAAGCTCATATAGACTGATTTTTATGTATCATAATTCAAATGATCTCCAAGGAGATATTCTTTAAGAAGAGAGTATGTCTCTTTCTCTTGCTTCCCCCTAGGGCTAATTCTGGTAGTATTATCAGCATAACTTTAAACAAAGTTAATTCCAATAGTATCAAAAGAAGAACACTCGATATTAGGCAAATTAATTTCCCTGTGCCTCAGTTCCTCTGTTTGTAAAATTGGGGAAACAACATAGCTTTTACCTATTATGCAAAGATAGTATAAAGATTAATTTTATTATGAATGCAAATATGAGAATACATAACATTCATAAAGAACACTTTTTTGCATATCATGCATAGAATGTGAACTGTGTGTTGTTTATTTTTCTTTCACTCCTTTGTTATCTCCCCCACTGCAAAGACCTTGGCCTAAAGGATCCAAGGTCTCCCAGTGCATCCTGGGCCATCTCTAGTGATCCTGAGGAATATCTGGTCACTGGATTCAGATGACTCTGGAGAAGAAATGAGATTGAGGACCTTGCACAGTCTTCCCTCACTCAAAACAAAGTCAAGTGCAAGTCATGTCATCATTTTTCTGATGGCATGGTCTTCTTTGGCAACAAAGGATGAACATGATCCTCCCCTACTAGCCCGTGAGCTCCTTAAGGATAGGGACTTTTTTTGCCTCTTTTTTAATACACAGGTCTTAGCATAGCTCCTGGCACATAATGGCCACTTAATAAATGTTTAATTGGTTTATTCTTGCCCCAGTTAATCAATGATTTTTCAGTATCCACTGTAGACAAAGCACTGTGGAAGAGAAGTTTTATTGTTTCTCCCTCTGATCTATTGCTTAGATTGACCTTTTCTTGTATTTCTTACTGCTGCCCCACCAGTTCCAACTCCCATCACCTTGTGCTTTGATTGTTACAAGGGACAGATAGCAAGCGTCTCTGCTCTATACTCTTCCCACTCTACCCTGTCCTGCATATGAATATCAGATTAATTACCTGAAAGACAGTACTTTAATCACTTTAATTGTTCCATTCTCCAGGACTTAAAAATTCCAAGACTTGCTATTGTCTACCTATCGAATCTAAATCTGCCTGTCTTTCAAGACATTCTCTAACCTAACATTATTCTGTATGTTATTTTATTTCTGGCTATGCCTCTAACATGTGTTTCTCACCTTAGACAAGTTAGTTTCTTCAAAGCCTAGCACAGATAGGCTATTCATTTTACTAAATGTATGTTAACCATGCCTTCCCCAGTTTTAAAGCGAATTATTTGGTCAGTTAATTAATGCAAATGAAATAGAATACATGGTTCCTGCCCCTTATAGAACTTAACAATCAGTCAAAAAGCATTTGTTAAGTACTTACTTTATGCTTGGAGATAATTTATTTTTTTTAAACCAAAACTAGTACCTTTCCTAATAGAAGAGTTTAGAAGATATAGGTAAGTATAGCAACAAGCACCCCAGCACATACAGGAGAGCCTGTTGTACAGGTTCTTAGATCTGCTTTTTTAAAAAGGAAAGCAACTTTTGAGGAGTCAGCAATCTACTTTAATTACATTCACCAACAGAGAAAATACAACCAGATAAATAAAAACCAACAGACAGGGCTTCTAACTGTCTGACCATAAGCAATACATACACCACAGATCAACAGACAGATCCAACTGTTACGCAGGGGAGGAAACAGGGCAAGAGCATGGCTACACAGAGTGTCCTATGAAATACAAGTCTTCTTCCAAAGAAGCCCCCAAAGCAAAACCTCACCTCAGAGTTTATATACATTTTTCAGAGCCAGAGGATACAATCCTCCTGACCCAAGGGATATCTTTCATTAATATAAATCTCATTAACATTACAGTTAGCACATAAGTATATAAAAGTAGATGAAAAATTGACTCTTAAGGGAAGGCAAGTATGCCTAGGAGGTTCTGGATGTGACTGGAAAAGACCTCCTGCAAAAGATGGCATGTTAGCTGAATCTTGAAGGAAGCCAGGCACTCTTAGGAGGCATTGGTAGGGAGGGAAAGCATTCCAAGCATGGGAAAGAGCCAGTGCAAAGAAAAACATGGAGATAGGAGATAGAATGACGTATCAGTATGGCTGGACCATAGAGTACATAAAGAAGAATAATGTGTAAAAATGATGAAAAAATAAGAAGAGGCTAGATTATGGAGCGTTTTGGATACCGTGTGAAAGAGTTAATATTTGTTACTAGAGCGAATAGGAAGTTATTGGGATTTACTGAGTAAAGAGGGTTACATGATTGTACCTTAGTGGTGTGCTAGAGCCAGATCAAACTGGCTTATGATAACTAATTTAAATTTAAGCAAGTTAAATTTTCAGTTTGAGCATTTACACCTCAGGAGACATCAAACATTACAAATCAGGGCTTGATTTATTGTTTTGTTGACTGTCTGTACTAAGGATTTCAAACTATAACCCAGTGCCAGCCTATATTTGTATGACCAGAAAACTAAGAATGTTTTTTACAACTTTATATAAAGTTTTATTCTATTTTTTTAAAAAGTGAAAACCATTCTTAACTCATGGGTGATATAGAAATTGTCAGCCACAGGATTTGGCCCTCCCACCATAGTCTGTAAAATCTCGTTCTACTAGACTTAAGAAAATGATGGAGAAAAATGTTAAACATGCAGATAAACTTAAAAGTGTGTTGTGCCGTTATTAAATATTAACCAGCATACTACTTGTACCTACACTTTAGCAAAATAACTTTGGTAACTTTGTGGAATATGGATGCAGGGGTGAGGAAACTGTGGCCTCAAGGCCACATGTGGCCCTCTAGGTCCTTAAGTGAAGCCTTTTGACTGAATCCAAACTTCACAGAACAAATTCTTTTATTGGGATTTCCTCCATGAAGTTTGGAGCATAGAAAGAAGCTGCTGGGGAGAACATATAAAAGGCAATTGAAATAGTCCTAGTGATAAGTGGTAAGGACCTACACTAATGTAGTAGCTAAGTGAGCAGAGATCAAGGGATGTATGCAAGAGATACTATGGAGGTAGAGACATCAAGCTTTGGCAACTGATTGGATATGGGATGAGAGTAAAGATTCCAGTACAGTTGTGAACCTTGGTGATTGAGAAGATATTGGTGTCCTCCATAATAATAGAGAAGCTCAGAAGAGAGGTAGATCTGAGAGTCCTTTAAAGCTAATTATTCAATCTATAAGAGTTGGTAAAATTGTAATAAAATAAGATAATGTAAAGAGAAAAGAAGAGCCTATAGAACATTGGTGTAAGACAGCTGTAATTAATGGAATAAAATCTAGCAAAGGAAAGTGAGGAGGAGAAGCAATAGAGAATTGTATCATGAAAATCTGGAGGGTAGAAAAGATTCAGGAAGTACATGAAATCATCGGTGTAAAGCAGAGTCAAGAAGGGTGATGACTGAAAATATAGACAAGAATAATGTACTATATTGTAAGAAGGGATTTGATTTGCTTCAATAAAGAGAAAGCCCACATTAATAAGATCCCACATTTATGGCATTTATGAATTATGGCAATACAGAGGGACCAAGTAATAGGTTTTGAAAACATCTGAATATTCTGCGTGCAGAAAGTCCAGGAAGAAAGAGTAAGACATTGAGAGGTAATCATCCCATGCAACTTGAATACAGAAATTAACAAATGTACTTTGATACAAAATCTTTCATTGCTTACTAGAAGATTTTACATATATATATATATGTATATATACATATATACATATATATATGTATTTGAAAAATTCTTATATGGCTCTCTTTAAATCTCTTGGTTGTTCCTTAATGATCATGGATGACGCACCCAGTATTTAGTCCAGTCAGGTTATAATATTTTCTCTGTTCTGTGACAGCTGAATGGACTTAATTTAAATATGTAAGCCTCTTGTAGCAAGAGCTATATGCTTATTTATATTGTGTTATGCTTCTTAAGGGCAGCTAGGTGGCACAGTGGATAGAGCACCAGGCCTGTAGTCAGAAAGACTTACCTTGTTTAGTTCAAATTCAGCCTCAGACACTTACTAGCCCTGTGACTGTAGCAAACCGTTTAACTGTTTGCCTTGATTTAGTCATCTGTAAAATGAAATAGGAAAGGAAATCCCAAACCATTCCAGTGTCTTTGCCAAGAAAACCCCAAAATGGGGTCACAAGGAGTTGGACACAACTGAACAATAAGGCTTCTTAAAGCATGTATTTTTTTAAAAGATTATAAACATACTTTATTTGCATGAAATTAACAAAAATCCATCAAAAAGAGATAGTAGGAAAATAAGACAGATAACTAGGATATTGAATAATGTACAAAAAGTGCATTGGAGACATGTTATGTGAAACACAAGGGGGAAAAGATTTTTAGTGCCCAGAGTACGCAAGATCCATGAAGGCAGAAGCATTTAAATCAGGCTATCCTTGCCCTCTGTGATTCCTCTATGGCTCTTGATTCTTTTGACCAACCCCTCAGTCATCAATGACTTCCATTTACCAACCAATCAATTAAATGTGATATTTTTTTTTAAAGATTGAAATGAGTTGGTCAGAAAAGTCTCAACTGCCCCAGCTTCCTGCCCTTGCCTATCCAACTATAATTAATAGGTAGGTAGTTAGGTCTAAAAAAGTTGAGAAAATTGAATAAAAGTTCAAAGGCCTGTGATAAATGATGGTATTCTTTTGCTAAAGTATGAGAAAAACAAAATCTTACTGAACTACCTAAGTGGAAGAAAGGATATGGAAAGGGGCAGTATTGCAGGGCTATTGACAGAAGGTAAATTCTACCCCTTTTGTCAAAGGCCCTAGAAAATTAAAAGTCCTTGCAATACTGATCACACAATACTTGAGACTGGCTGTCACAATGGAAATTTAAAGTATTTTTAATTATTAGAATTACCAGGTTGTTTGGAATAGTTCTGTCTTTTAAAAGAATTGTGACTTTGTTTCTCATGCTTTAAAATTCATATGCAGTACTCAAGATATTTTCCCTTTCAGAAACACCTAATGCTGTATGAGAAAAATTTAGTGATATATTTAGAATAAGGGAGTCACATTTGCATTGCTTCTTAATTCACATTATGTAAAATTAAAATGAAACAATTCTGAGCTCAGTAATGTGTATACAACATGAAATCAAAATATATGTATATATTCTGTGATGGGACTTAGAATGATTAAGAAATCAAACTACTGAATTTGTCCATGGTTACAAATAATTAAATACTGAATGAATCTTATTTGTGTTCTGGCTTATTAATATTATTTTTAAAGATTAAACATGAATTCAAATAAAACTAATATCTTATGGGATTTTTCACATTTTAACAATATTTTTTTTTTGCAAATGTTAAAGTGCTTCTATTCGTACATTTCTTTGTAACAAAAACTAAAATCATTTTTAGTGTGTTCTAAACCAGTAATGAGTATTCTTAACATCTTGTAACAATACTCCAAGGAATAGTTTTCAACGATTAAGCTGTTGATATACAGTTTAGGCATCTAGCCAGTCTGTTATGATGCATCCTTTTGTAAACTTCAATAGCATTTACCCTTTACTATACAAGGTGAACTGTAAATTTTCAAGGTGATGACCTAGGAGAAAGAGGGATGTCTGCTTAATGACTATAGGAGCAAAGTTCAGTTGTGACAGATGATACTATTTTCACATTGCAAAATGTAACCAGTTGCTTTTTAACTCATGTAATGAGAACATCTCTTCATCTTAAATAGAAATCAGCAAACTTTCACACATCATATTTTTGTTAAATTTTCATAGCGCTCTGTCTACAAATTGAGGACTAAAACTTAAAAACTATCTTTCTCTGTAATTTTCATAAGAAAATGTTTTCACTAAGCGTACTGAGGAACTGGTGTAACTTTAATTTTTGCGAATTCCTTTTCCATAGACCATTATTGCTGAGCACTTCACCTTTTCGCATATATTTCATTATCAATAAAGTGTCTTCTTTTAAACTGGGTTGGTCCAACAAAGACCAATAGACTATAGGTCTCTATGATCCCTAAGGGTCTTTCCAACTGTATATCCAGTAATCATATAATAATTATCTATTTTCCACTAGGGCTATATTAGAAAGAACATCAAATTGGAAGCCAATAGACCTGTGCTTGAATTTTGGTTCTGCCACATAAACGAATAAAACTTATGATGAGGAGGATGATTATTATTCATAATACTAACTACCGGTTTTATAGTATTTTAAGGTTTATGAGTACTTCATATGAATTTTTTTTGGTCCTTGTGTCAACCCGGTAAGGTGGAAACATTTATCATATCCATTGTATAGTTGAGGATGCTGAAGCTTTGGTAGCAAGGTTAAAGAGCTTTTCCAGGGTCAGATAGCAAGGCTCTAAGGCAGAATTCAACTTCAGTTCGTCTTGACTGTAAATTCAAGACTTTTCTATCCTACTACCAAGCTTCCACTAACTTTAGGTGTTACCTTGAGCAAATTACTTGAAGTTCCTTGTTCTCAATTTCCTCATTTGTAAAATAAGGATATGTTACCTATTTCTCATAAATTTATTATAATAATCACACCTAACAATGCACTTGAGTTACTTTATCCATATAAGCATGAGTTGTTTTATACATATGTATATGTACATATGTATATACACATACAGGATATACACATGTATTACTACTATTGTTATTAACATTCAATATTTCAAAGATCCCTTATTTCACTGATTCATATATTTTGTCTACTGATGCAGGTCTCAACTCTTCTGTGTCTAAAAAGCCTTTGTTGAGTTGATTCGATACTTTGATACTTGTTAATCTATGATCTCATCCATGAGAACACCATGGATGGATATTACCACTGTCATGCTGAAGCATCCTTGTCCATGTTCTTCCACAGATCTTCAACAAAGGATCTTCAACAGCAGGTGTTGGAGGCCCCTCTCTGTCTCTTTCACATTTCATATGCACAGTGGAGTCCTCAGGGTATCTAGTTGTTAGCTCTGTACTCATGTCACATTGCTATTTTGTTCCTACTTTAGCCAGAAAAAAAGTTCTGATGATGAGTTTCTCCAAATTTATAGACAGGTCTTGGACAGCCTACAAACAGCTTCCCATATTACTAATATTGTATTGAAAGCCTGTTTAGTTTGGTAGGATAGGCAAGAGTTGTCCTATGTCAGTGTAGCTTTCTAGATCTCAGGGTTATTTCATGCCATGGTGAGCTTGGAGCAGAATCACTTTAATGAAGGATTGCTATTGTTATAGCAGTATCTGAAGAAGTAAAATGTAGTGCAAGGATCTAGAAAGCCACAGAAGGCCTCAAGGTGGCAGAGTCCCCACCCCAGTTATGTAAGAAACTTTGGATTGGCAGTCAGGACCTGACTGAGACTCAGCTGTACTATTTCCCAACTGTGCAATGTTGGGGACTGTGCCTCACTTTCCTCATTTTTAAAATATATTTTCTAGATGAGCTCTTAGATCCCTTCTTACTCTAAATCTAGCACTTCTTATAACCAGGAGATCAAATTATATAGTGATTGATGGTCATAAAATGCTTTTCAGCAATAGCACTTTCTCCCTTGCACTCCAGAATAAGTTTTTGTTTATTTTTATTTGTTTATATGTAGGTTCCTGTTTGAAAATGTGTTCACTCATCCATGTATTTGTATTTGTCTTTTTTTTGAGCTGGTCCCTTCCTATCTGAACACCTGATTTACCTGGATGGAGTAGGCTTTTTGGGGCAATGGGAGAAATGGGGGGGCGCATCTTTCATCAGAGAGAAAGTATAGCTATCCCAGAGAGTTGACCACTACTCTGCCACTTTAGAAGATCTGGAGAAGTCAGAGTTTGCACAAGGGGGGAAAAGTTTCAATAACTTAGATATCCAGGTATTTAGCAACTGGATAAAAGAATTTTTATATTCCACATGTCATGGAATATATATCTGGAGCTTTTATTTCCCTTCGTCACAGTGCTATATAGAGGTAAAGCATGCCTTAAATATTTAACAATATTTTAACCTCCATGAAACTTTATTTTATATAAGATTATTTCTGCAAAGGAAAAAATTTAACTTCATTGGAAATAAATAGTAATATTCAGTTATTGAACCATATCTAATTACTTGTTAAATAGTATTAGATTCATGATTTAAATAGTTGTACCTGTGATGGATAGCATATCATCCATGAAACTTTGCCTCTTCAAGAGGACTTCTTCCTGGTCTGTGTTCATACAGCATAAACTGAAGTGGAATTTTGGTAATTATCCAGTTGGTTTTTATCAGGATAGGAAGCCAGAGTAATGTTCCTTAACACATGATTCTTCTCTTCCATGTATATATATATATATATTGTTTAATGTGTAGAAAGCTGCAGCTCATAAAAAGTGTTTCGGGCATAATGGGAGAACAAGCCAATAAGTGTCCTGTCCTTAGAACATGCTCAATATTATTAGACTGCTGCCAACCCACATGGAGGTCTGGTGAACCACTTGCAGAAATAGGCTCCTGCCTAAGGGCTCTTGTGGACCCTCCTAGCTCTTTGAGTGATTATCAATAGTAAGTGTTGCTTTTTCACTCCCAGCCTGATGTCTTTCTTTTTCTTGAACTCGTTAAAAGGGCCATGTCCTGACTATTTCTTAAACAGGCCTATTCAATGAATGGGCATTGCCTCACCCTAAGTGAGTACAAGACCTTGGCCTGAAAGGGCCAAGGACTCCCAATGCATCCTGGGTCATCTCTAGTCATCCTGAGAAATATCAGGTCACTGGATTCAGATGGCTCAGGAGCAGAAGTGAGGCTGGTGACCTGCACAGCCCTCCCTCACTCAAAACAAAGTCAAGTGCAAGTCATGTCAGCATTTCTCTAATGGCATGGTCTTCTTCGGCAATGAAGGACAAACACAATTCAGAAATATATTATGAAGGTGTGCTCATTCTCCTTGGAACAGGCACAGATAATCCCTCTGTTTCTTCTTGGCACACTAAATGCTAATAAAATGATTTTTAACTGGTTTCTTAAGCAGAACCTACATATACCTAAAAGGTTCAAATACATGAACTCTCTCTTTCCTTGTAGCTTTCAAGGAAAGAAGAAGCAGCGGTTTGTGGCCCCAACATAGACAAGAGCACACATGTGTGTGCACACATATTTATGCACATAAGCACTACTTTGGGTTGTAGATACATAAATTACTTTAGAGATTTTCTTTTTCATTTATGCTTATAATATCCTCAAGCGGTAATTAGAATGATTGCCATTTTCATGGTGTATAAAGAGGGAAAAATCACAGAGAGATTAAATGAATTGATTGAGATATCACAATAAGTAAGTAGCAAAGATAATAAATAAACTCATATCTCTTAGAACCAAGTTGATAGTCAAAGGTAAATAGTTCATTTTCAACTGTGTATGCTAATGAAACTTCTGAGGCCTACAGCATTTCTTCTGCCTCACTCAAAAGGCATCAAGAAAGAGACTTCAGCTGTTGAAGTCTTTTGTATACATACTCAGTTCCAGCTTAGCATCCAATTAGAAAGGTATTTTTTGTTGTTACCACTCAGCAAGTTGACAAGAAATGGAAAAAAAAGGATACCTGCTTATGCTCTGAATCTGGGAGGCAGAGGGTCTCTTCATCATCAATCAATCAAAAAGTATTTCTTAAGCACCCAGTATGAATCAGGAACTTTGCTTAGGCATTGAGGATGTAGCAATAAAATAAAAAATCCCTGCTTACAAATAGCTTGTGTTCTAATGACAAAGGTAAGGAGACCTTGAAGTTTAGAAATGAAAGACAAGAAATATTCTTTCCTGTTAGAAACTGAGAGAAGGCCAGTTTGGCTGGATTGTAGAATACATTTCTAGAAGCAGGTTCACTAAAACTAAATACTGATTGGCAACGGGTAGAGAACTTCATGCGTACTCTTAAGAACTAGACACTCATTGGCCACCTCCCTCAGAATACAAGTATTCATTTCAGCAATCTAAGGAGCTCTTGCAGAATGTAGACTAATATAAACAGGAAAACAAGAATACGACTGTTGCATATTTGAAACTATAGTATGTTATTGGAAGAGATCAAATAACATAATCAGTTAATCATGCAGTAAGTATTTACCATGTGCCAGGTCCTGTGCTAAGCACTGGAAGTTCAAGGAAAAAGCAAAAGCAGTCTCTACCCTCAAGAAACTTATATTCTTAAGAAAGAGACAACATAAATACATACAGATAGACATAAATACTCAGGGGGATGTTGGAGCCAACCTATACTGACTCATGAGAGCTAATTGATAAATTTTCTGTGTGAGTATTTCTACTCAGAAATTAGTGAATGCTGCAAATCAGGGCTTGATTTACTGTTTTATTGAATCTCTCCATGGAAGAAAGTGAGGGAGGGCAAAGGAATGGAAATGAGAGATTGAATATCATGTGTGAAGAATGGAAAGTAGGCCAGTATGGCTGCATCATAGAGTACTTAGAGGGAAATTAATGTGTAAAAATACTGGAAAGATTGGGAGAGGCCAGATTTTTTTTAAAAAAACATTTTAAATGATATTTTTAAAGGTAATAGAGTGCTCCTGGACTTTATTGAATACAGGTTTGATGAGGACATACCTACTCTTTTGGAATATTACTTTGGCAGTTATACAGAGAATGAATTTGGAATAGTAAAAAAAATTGAAGCAATTAAACCATTTAGAAGGTTATTAAGAATGGTGATGAAGGCTTGAATTAGGATAGACTAAGAGTAAATATGGATTGCTATTATTTGCTCAGAGGCCCCTAGATATACAGAAGCTAGAAGAGCTTATGTGATATCTGTCATTTCTTCCCAGAGAAATGCCATAAAAGTTGAGGTGACAGGTCTCTTGAAATATTCCAGTGTGCTAAATAAAAAATGCCCATCAGAAGAATACTGTATTTGAAGTTGAAGTTTCTGAAAGCTGCATTTATTTATTTATTGATGATATTTCATTTTTTCTTTCTCTTTCTGTAGCAGTTATATGCTGCCCAGCTAGCTGCAATGCAGGTATCTCCAGGAGGAAAGTTACCAGGTATACCCCAAGGCAACCTTGGTGCTGCTGTTTCTCCAACCAGCATTCATACAGACAAGAGCACAAATAGCCCACCACCCAAAAGCAAGGTACTATTTCAAAGAAGTTATGTTATTTTTTAAAAATGATATTAATTCAATGTATTAAAAAAAAGGTGGAGGCAGCTTGACACCGTCTTCACTGAAAGATTAGCATCTATGTCTTTTAGAAGAGATATTTAACATGTTCCAGTACTGGATAGTAAACACTACTTTCATTGAGTGTTGAAATTGGTTAAAATATGTGAATGTCATATACACGTATGTATTGTACAGAAAAATTTGTATACAAAAACTATTTTTTATTCTAAATACAGAAATTGCTTTAGAGATTTTCCTTTTCTTTCTTTTTATAATATCCTTGAATAATGACTAGGATGATCATTTTTTCCATTTTACATATGTGGTGGGGAGCAGAAAGCACAAAGACATCAAGTGAATTGACTTAGAGAGCACAATAAATAAATGACAAAGGCAATAAATGAACTCATATCTCTTAGTTATTACTGGGCTGATAGTAAAAGGCAAGTTGAACTACTTTCAGATATCCATGATCATGTAATAGAGCAGGAGCACTGTTGACATAAAAACATTGTATTACCTATAGGCCCCATATTTGTCTTTGAATGAATCATATGATGTTTCTTTTCTGCAGCAAATTTGCTTTACTTGTTTGGTTTGGTTTGCAGTGGTATTGAAATTAACATCCAGCAAATCTTGGTTCATGAACATAGGAGACTAAGAAAACTGCTAATCTAAGATTAAAATTTCACTATGCATGAGTAAAAAAAGAAGGCGAAATAATGCCATGTCTATCCAAATGCCTTCAACTAACAAATATTTATTGAGTGCTTACTATGTAAGAACTACAGTGCTAGCCATAAACATCCAAAACAATATAGTCCTTACATTTTGGAAATTAAATGAAAGACAAGAAATATTCTTTTCTGTAAGGAACTGAGAGAAGGTCAGTTTGGCTGGATTGTGGAATACATTTCTAGAAGCAGGTTCACTAAGACTAAATACTGATTGGCAGCAGGTAGAGAACTTCATGCATACTCTAAGAGCTAGACACACATTGGCCACTCCCTCAGTATACAAGTATTCATTTCAGCAATGTAAAGAACTCTTGCAGAATGTAAACTAATATAAACAGTAGAACAAGAATACAGCTGTTGCATATTTGAAAACATTATAGGAAGAGATCAATTTACACAATCAGTTAATCATTCAATAAGCATTTACTATGTGACAGACACTGTACTAAACGTTGGAAATATAAAGAAAAAGCAAAAACTGTCCCTACCCTCAAGCAGCTTATATTCTTAATAGACAACATAAATACATACCTACAGACATAAATACTCAGGGGAATGTTGGAGCCAATCTATAGTGACTCATGAAAGCTAATTGATTTCAAAAGTATTTTTGCAAACCAATTAAATTTTGTCAACTTTCGTTATTATTTCATTTAGTAAGGTTATATAAGCAGTTGTTCAGTCTTAGCATAGAATTTTAAATTAGAAATAATATCACTGTAATTAAGTATATACACGCATGTGTCTATACTTATGGTTAAAGGTAGTAATCATTGAGGGAGAAGATTTCACTTTTGGTTCAAGTTAAGTTCGAGTTGATTTCAAGGATAAAAGATGAAAAGGCATCAGAAGAAACAAAGAAAATAGAGAATAAAGAACAAACTATGCCTTTGTTATATTAATTTCTTAATTATGATTTATGCAAAATGTATGCAAAAAGTTATGATTTATACAAAATTTAAAATTTTGACCCAGAAATTTCAGGGATACATTTAGAAATTATTGATAAGATAGTAGATTAAGTTGTTTGAGCATGTTAAAAGTTTTTAGTGAGTGAAAGAATTTTACTTCGAATTGACTTTTTATCATGAGATTCCTCCTTCATTACAATCTACTTCTCATTTATGCTTTTTAAAATATGTATTGATATATTGAATTAAGTAGAAATTTGACATAATGTTAAATAATTTAGCTACCAAAAGAAAAATTTTGCATCCTAGCTATACAGATCAAAAACAGTGTGGTTTATATATGAACTATCAGGATAGCTACCTAACTCCTCATTTCAAATTACATATACAGAGAAAGAAGTCAAAGCAGTGTTAATAGTAGAATAGGAGCTAGACTTACCATTTCACTGACGTAAAGGATGCTTGGAAGATAAAAAATTCTTTCTACCAATTCAGGTTGTAACTTTCTCTGCAAATTATAGCCTTAGAGAGTTCCTAGAGCACCTAGAGGTTGTCATTTGCCCAGGGTCACATGACTCGTATCTTTAGGACTTCTGGTTTCCTAGCTTCAAAGCAGCTCTCTATCTACTACACCAGTGCTTCTCAACAGATGAAGGAATTTCTATATTAAAGAATTATCTTTCTTTTAAAAACAAATAAAAACCACTGAAAATACCAGAGGGAAAAATAATAGACATTTCATTATTTCATTCCATTTTATTAAGAGAGTAAATGAAGTATTGAAAAGTTAAAGGACTTATGTCAGATAATAAATGGTATAGACCTAAGATGCAAATCTATGAATCAGCCAATCATTGAGCAGTTAATAAATACAAGCTATACTCCAAGCATTAAGCTTTGAAGAAGACTTGTAATTTTAAGAGGCAGAAGAGAGGATGGAATACATTCCAGGAATGGAGATGGGCAAAGAAATGTCATGTGTAGATCAGCAAGAAGGCCATTCAGATCAAAAGCTGCAAGAAAAGAAATCACATGTAATAAGATTGGAAATATTGGGGAGGGCTTTATATGCCAAAAGGAAAAATCTCATATTTGATCCCAGAAGCAATAGGGAGCCACTGGAATTTTTAAAGGAGGGGAATTACATGGTCTCATCTGGGCTTTACAGATATGACTTTGGTAATTGAGTAGAGGACAGATTGGAAAGAGAAAGACAAGGCAAGAAGGCTAATTGAGGCTGTTGTAACAGTCCAGGTGACAAGTGATGAAAGCATATATTAGGGTAGTAGTAGCTATTTCAGTGGAGAGAAAGAAACAGGTATGAAAATTGATAAGCTGCAGGAAGAAAAAAATGGACAAATGATTAGATATGTGAGATAAGAAGGAATGAAGAGTTAAGGATGGCTCGAAATTGTGAATCTGAGTGACTGGAAGGACAGTGGTGGCATCATTAGAATTAGGACTGAAGGTGATCCATGTAGGTATGCATTACTCATATTTTATAATCATGGATAAAACGATACCTTCAGAATCAGAAAGACCTTTGACTATGTGGCCCTGGGCAGACACTTAAACTTTCAGCATCCCAATAGAGTTTTAAGATTCATGTTGTGAAATTTTTGCATGTATAAAATCATAGATCTAGACCAAAACCCATCCTATGAAATACACAGTAACATTTGTTTAGGAATGTATAACATTTATGTCTTCATATATTAAATATTTGTATATTGGTAATAGATAATGAACAGTCCAGTCCCCAAAAATATTTTCCATTATGATGGTTGGGATCAAACACCTGCATTTATGATTATGCTCTGAGTGTTTTCATGGACCTCGTACTTCTGTGAATGAAGTTAATGTTTAAATGCACTGCCAAAGTCTTTGAAAGAAAGTTATGTAATAGGAATTACAGTCACTAAATATAAATCAGTCTTGTGAGTATAATTGTCTCTGTGAAGTTCTGGTGTACAGATGGACCAGCAGAGTTTTCAGTAATTATCTGTAGATTTTGCACACATAATTTAACATTCATTGAAAAGGCTAGTCATATCAGCAAAATATGGGCATTTACACAGAGAAGTGTAGGTCATTTTGTGTGAAAGTAAGGTACTGGTATGTGTTATTTCTTGCTTTGTTTATGAGATTTACTGTTTGCATATTCTCATGTTGATACATTGTTTTAAGATACTTTCTTTTGAATTACCCTTTAAAATTTCTTCCTACTAAGCAATTTTTTATAACTTTACATCTTTCTTCCCTAATCCATTTATGTTGCTAACCATTAGGGCAACATGACACAGTTGAAAGACTTGCTAAAAGTGGAGTCAGAGAATCTGTGTTTGAATCCCAGATCTTCTGCTTACTAGTTAGATGGCATTGAGTCTCATCTGTACAGTGTGGTCTTGTACTAAATGACCACTAAGGTTCTATCTATCTCAAAATCTAAGATCCTGTGATCAAGACAACCCTAGTAACCAATCTATTGTTCATTTAGCCAAGAAAACAATCATTTATTGAATACATACACTGAGACTCAAAGACTATATCATATGCCTCTAAGAATAGGAATTATTTTCAGGACCCCTCTTAATCAGAGTCAACTCTGTAGACATTTGAGATATGATCACACTATTGTAGAGTGAAAGGGGCCTTTGAGATCATATAGTCTATTGCTTTCATTTTAAGAAGGAACAAACTGAGACCCAGAACAGTTAAGTGATTTGCCCAAAGTCACACAGCTAATTCAAATCTAGTTTCTCTGACTCCAAATCCAGCATTCTAAATAAGATGGGAACTTTGAGTCATGTTTAGATCTGCCATAGTTTTATAGTTCTGGTTTATAGGTCTGTTGTCACTCAGTTCTTTAACATTAGTGAGAGAAGAGTAGAACATGTCTTTAAATGAATAGCTATACAAACATGAAGTTTCGATTTCTTGTTTGCAAGCGTATGCTAAGATTTTAAAGAAAATATAAACTCAAATGCCTAGAAGTTCTTGATTGAGTTTATAAGTGGTTTATGAAAAATAATCATAATTGTGGATTGAAAGTGTTTAGTTTCAATTATTGTAAAATAAGCAAGGATTTTATTGGAGGTTGGTTAGGAAGGGGGAGTTTTCTCAGTTTAAGTGATAGTGAGGTTTGAAAATTTATCCTTCCTTTGCATTAGTTTCTTTTAGCATGCTGTCACATCCTCTTTTCTTGTCCTAATAGATTCCTTAAAATGAAAATAATCTTAGGTTTAAGCCCAACAGGTCAAACTGCATAGATTAAAAATAGCCAAACAAATAAACTTTGTCATGGTCATTTTAATGAAGTCTATAGTAATAATTTTTTAAAGTCAGGTGCTATTGTATTAAGTTATTCAAGTTCTTTTGGCAGAAGTTGACATTTATGACACATTTTGGCTCCAAAAAGCTTTTTAAAATCTTTATGAACATTTATTTTGCTCAGGTAAGACTAGTAGTTGTTTTTTTTTTATTTTTCAAGCAATTATTTGTGCCAGGTTATATAGTTTTGTTTGCTTTTTGGGAAGGGGGCATTTATATGCCTAGCAGATTATAAAAGAAAGTTGTACATTCAAGATCGCTCTGTTATCTGTAGACTTACGAGAAATAAACTGAATTGATGGTCTGACGGGGAAGCAGCATTTATTGGTTGTAACAATGGCATTTTAAAGCTTATCCAACTGGTGGTATAAACAAAATGGTCTTGTTGGCAGCTGTCAAAATCAACCTTTTTCTTTAAATTTCATTGTTTACCCTTATTCTTAAGTGTTTCTTTGCCTTTGACTCACAACTCTAGAGAAGGACACAAACAAAACTTATTTGCAATTTGCAAAAATAGAAGGGGGGGACCGAAATGAGGGGGCTCCAAAAGACTGTAAAATTGTGCAGCATGAGTCCTCTGATGCATGCTGTTTTCAATCTGCTGTGTGCCAGTTGGAGGCTCAGGGAGTGCACGAGAGAGAGAGAGAGAAAGGATAATGCTGAGAAATGATAGAGTGGCTGTGACCTCCAAGCTCAGCCTGGAAATCCAAGACATTGATTTCACTTAGCATTCCTGCTGAGAAATCCGGCACAGCTCAGTTGTAATAAAAGAACAAGGTTCTGTTCTAATGGTAATGGCGTATGACAGACATATCACTTTGTCTGTCCTCAGCACTGGAGAGAGGAGAATTGGGGAAAGGTCGCCTGACCTGCCTGTGGTAGTGTATGAGTGCAGTACTGAGCTTTGAACTCCAGCCTTGGAACACAATTATTTATAATATTAAATGATAAAGGAACCTTTAGAGGACTTACAGTAAACCCCTGAATATAGCATAAAGGAATTGTGTTCTAGGAGCCTGAAAACATGAGAAGAAATCCAGCATATTGCAAATTTGCATTACAGAACATGAACAGTATTACATGGAGGGTTATGCCTCCTTGGGTCTTGCATTGGCTGTCTGAGGTGTGTTTGCATCAGTGCCTGACATATTGTCATTAGTTCAATTTTATTTTTTGGCGCCACCTCATTTTAACAGTTGTGAGCAAAGAAACATTTGTTTTTCATAGCCTCCTTTGCCAAAGGCTGGCTGGTGTAGAATGAGGGTCGTCAGCATGTAGAAAACCTTTCTAAAGTTAAGTAAAATTGATCTAGGCACAATTGTATATTTAGAAAGTCTTTAAGATTCCGTTGTCTTTGAATCCTTGCTTGCAACTCAAATTTTTATTGTCAAACCTAAGAAAATATGTTCAGCTGTCCAGAAACGCCCGCCTCCCTCACCCATGTCCCCACAGCTGAGTCTGTGACCAAATATTGGTAAACATCTACATCTGAAAAGTTTGGAAGCTTGAACTTTACTGCAATAGCAGTTCTGTTTGAATGCATGAAAAGCAGTAATCTCAACCTCTGTTATAAGAATGAAAACAAGTGCTTTAATTAAGAGTTTGGCAAGCATTGTTCCTTGAATTTCTTATACTTGAATATTTTCTTTCTAAGCCCATTTTTTTTTTACATCTTGACAAATGTCTTTGCCAAAGATTCACTATTCAAACACATAGAACTGACATGGTGTGCCTGGTTCTCTCAGCTGAGATATGTCTTGCTTTTTCAGATCAGTTTTCTTTATATTGAAATGGACCATTTTAATTATTTAGAACAGATATGCCTATTGGATTTGGTCATGGTTAGAGTTGTTTTTTTTTTGTTTGTTTAGTTTTGTTTTCTTCTTTCACAAATAATATGCTGTAAAAAGTATTGGCTTTGGTCTACTAGTGTTTGTCAAGCTCAAAATGTTCTTCTTAAGAAGAGAATTTATACTTAGGTTTTGTGAAAAATTTGGTGATGGCATATGTAGCCAACTGTTCAGAGTGCCCAAGAATTTCACCTAGGTCTCAGGTGGGTAAGAATACAGTGAAGTTCACTGCTTTCTTTTAAAGCACATGTTATATATCTGTGTGTGTGTGTGTGTGTGTGTGTCTAGTTTTCCATGGGCAGACGTCTTTTTTCTCTTAGGTAAATTTCTAGAAAAGTATAAATATGATCAAGGGTATCTTGATACTTGACAAAGTATTTTATATTGTCTGTAGCATCTGCAAAACCAAAAGTTGGTATGGTGTAAAAAATGTGATGACAAAAGAGAATTCCTGGGTGCTTTTCTTTTAACCTCGCTATAACCCTAGGCCTAACCCCAGTCACAGTTGTGTCTCCATCAATGGCAACAGCACACAGATTGTCCAAATCAATTTTTTTGTTCTTTTCAAATACTTCTGACAGTGATGTTACCATGTGCTCAGCAGTAGCACCTGGGGGATGTGACAAGGAAAAGAAATGTGTTTCTGACAAGCCAGAAACAGCCCTAACTAGCTGGCTAGACACAATCAGATTCTTTTCAGCTGCAATATCCAAACAAACGTTGGTAACAATTCACAAGCAAGAATTTGGACTTTATTTTCTTCTTATCTGAATCTCCTTCACAGAAGCACTGTTGAAGATCTTTGTGTGTGTGTGTGTGTGTGTGTGTGTGTGTGTGAGAGAGAGAGAGAGAGAGAGAGAGAGAGAGAGAGAGAGAAGGAGAGAGGAAGATTGAGGGGTGCAAGGAGGAGAGAGCTGTGTGTTCTGGTATATTTTTGCTGCAGTGCTGTAATGGTACCAATCAAAGGTATCAAACCAAGTAGAAACTTAAATAGACAATGGTCGTAGTGTGATAATGTTTTGTAGCTTACTACACCTATCACTTTTTTTTTAATGTTTTCAGATTTCATCTTGCAGTTAAGGATGCTAGATGGTAGTAGTATTGGCAGGGATACAATTTCCAAAAAGCAAGAGTTTCCCAGAAAATTCTACTCGTTGGCTTATGCCCAGAGCCCTTTAGGTCTGCCAATTGATGTCAAATTATTTTATTCACTATACAGGACTAGGCACATGTCATATCTCTATAAACCAACAGTGTTGAAGTAGTATTTTTAAATGAGAGAATTTATTTTCTCTCCTTTTGTCAAGAATCAGATTTCATTCATAATCTGTCCTAAAATTTATGAGTCTGATTACTTTGTGGATTCCATTTCTTACATAGCTACTTTACCTTGTTCTGTTCTGTTGAACACCATTTGATGTATCCGTTAAATAGCAGCCGCACTCTCCCTCATTTTTCTCCCTAGGCAGTCGCTCTGTGCTTTCTTGTGAACAGATGCTACATTATTCTCCTACCTTTCAGTCTTCTGTGAGACAATAATTTTATGATACCTTCAGAAGGATGCTACTGATATTCTACATACTGTAGAGATGCCTTCATTTTAAGGAGAATCATTCCACAAAGTTACACTGTGAATTGGTCCGTTGTCATTGGCATCACTTCCTGGGTGGGACAGATCTATAATAGATACAATGTAGTCAGCCAGACACTTGGAATGAAATAGTTTTTCTTTTTTGTTTCTATATTGCTAAGCTAAAATTACCTGTGGTTAGCCTCCTCCTTTCTTTTTTATCTTTATATAGTTGACAGTTATCTTAAATAGCGAGGTAATTAAGCAGAAGACTTTCTAGGGATTTGTGGCACAAATGTATTACATGTTTAAAGGAGAGATACTTATAAATGGGGACTGAGGAACAGGATCGATTATACCCATGTAACAAAAACAATTAAAATCAATCAAAACAGGTTTTTATAATGGATTTTTTCTACTTAAAAAAACACAACTAATACTAAAGAGCTAAAGGGATTTATAAAATGTCCTTAGTGGTTAACTGTTCTTAACTCAGTTTCCCAATATTACCCAATATTATGATATTATTCTGGCAAGGGACTATTATTTTTGGTGTAGCAGTCAGTAATCTGGAAAGGAAGCAGAAATGCCGCAGAAAATCCAGGTTTGGATTGTGCCTTTGTCATTTCCTTGGGCAGTCAGCTAGGCCAAGACATTTTCCTTTGCTGGGCTTCATTTTCGTCGTCAGTAAAAATGAGAAGAGTGGACTAAATGACTTTGGAGGCTCATTTTAACCTCAAGTCTGTGGTCTGTGTTATAGTAGCTCTAATGAGTTGTCACTGCTTATTAATATACAAAATCAAATGGGTGAGAAGGGGATGGGGCAGAAAAAAGATGATCCTCATCACATTTATCAAAATTTAACTTTGCTTTCTGAAGATTTTGTTGTCTTCCATTTCCCTCCTCTCAGATCTTCCTATCCTCCCAACTTATTCCTCCCACTTCATTCCTTCACTCCTTTCTTCTTTCCTTCTTTTTCTCCTTCCTTCCTTTTCCCTTTTCTTCCCTCCTCTCCCCTTCCTTCTCTATTTCTGTTTCTCTACCCCCTTTTCTTTCCTTTCTTTTCCTTTCTTTTTTTGTTTCCTACCCTCCTTCCTTCCCTCTTTCTATCTTTATTTTTGGGGGAAGTAACTGAAGACAAAGTAAGATTGCTACATCTTAAACAAAACCAAAATTCTTACTTAACAACAAGATAGTGTTGCAAGTACTTCACAATTTGGAGGACAATTAAGTTCCTTTGTGAATTTACTGCACAGAAAATGTTTGTCTCCACATACTGTGCACTTTTTTTTTGAGAAATTAAACAATTCAATGAAGGGACATAGTTGAAGCCATAAATATGAGTGCACTTTCCAAGAGAGGTTATAGAGGAAAAAGAAAAGAGAACCAAGGACAAAACTTTGGGAACAGATAACTTAACAAATGGGAAAAAAGGACAAAGAGAAAACAAATGATACAGAGAAGCAGTTAAGGATATATGAAAAACAGGATGTCTTGGTACATCTGAAGACACTCAAAAAGAAGCTATCCATTAGCATAGACTTGCAAAATGCTATAAAGAATGAATATTGGGAGAAAAATCGGAGATAGTAAAGAATGGAGGTCATCCACAGCATCTTTTTGAGAACAATTTCAGTAAAAAACCAGGGACAAGGACCAGGTAGCATGGAGTTAATTTGTGTAACCAGTGGAAACATGGATACATTTTTTTAAGAAGAATACCATTCAAGAATGTTGTACAAAAATAGGGACTCCTGGAAAAGATGAGTGCTTCAAAAGAGGTACACTACTCAGTTCTCATATAGCTTAGTTAAAAAAAAAATTCATAAGATCCAAAAATTTGTGAATCCTATGAGAAAGTACAATAAGAGGTTTCTCCAAAATTGCACAAAATGTCAGCCATACCGCCACAGACAAATGGAAAAATGGCCACCAGTAAAGCTAGTGCCATTGTAGAAAGACAAATCTTCAGCTTCCCAGTGTAACCAGAGAAGGACAAGAGATATAAGTAATCTGCAGTATTTTGTGTCCATAGGCAGCAAGAGTAGAGACTCTTCCACTCTCACCCCAAAAAAGAAACAAGGACCTCAGAAAACATAGGGGAAAGTAATTTGAAAGCACTACAAATGATAGGGACGACACTTCCATGGCAGCATGCAGATCAGGAAAGCCTACAACCAGAGGCTATTCAAGGTCTGAAGCACTCTGTCTTAAGATGCCAAGGCGGGCCCTGAAGATACAGTGCTTTGAACCTCAAATATCCAGGAAATCTTAACTCTAGGAGAAAGAATACAGGAAACCTTGGGTAGGACTAAGTAGTGTAGGCCACCATGCTCGAAAATGTAGCAGAGAACCCATCGCTGGCACAAAGTCCCAACTCAGAAACTAAAGCTGGAGAGATGATTAAATCAAAGAAAATACCAACCAATCTAAAACCTCATTTTAGATTTAGAGATATTCAAAAATAAGGACAAGTGACTCTATGAATAATGCAAGTGGTGACTCAAAGGAAAAAAGGATTTTCACAAGACCTGCATAAATAAATTTTAAAAAATGAAGCAAGAGGTAAAAAATGAGATAAAATTCTGGAGGGAAAAATCTGAAGGAATGGCAAGTGTTAAAACTTACCAGAATAATAGATTTTCTAAAAATTAGAATAGATCAAACAAATCAAGAATTCTATGAGACAGCAAGAAAGAGATCAAAATCAAAAGATTGAAAACAATAGAAGAAAACATATATTCTGTTATAAAGAACTAACCTGGAAAATGGGTCAAAGAGGAATAATTTTAGATTCATTGGCTTCTCTAAGATTAAGAAATCATAAATGAAAATTGCCTAGAGGGCAGAATCAGAGAACATGTGAATATAGAAAGCAACCACTGATAACCCTCTGAAAGAAATATCAAAAGAAAAAGTCTCGGTAATGTCAGAATCAAAATCCAGAATTTTCACTTTGAAGAAAAAAAATATATAGCAAGCAACCAAAAAAAGTAGTCCACATACCAAGGAAACATAGTATCATAGAAGATCAAACAACTTCTCTTATGAGTGAGAGGATGTTGTGGAATGCAATATTCCAAAAGGAAAAGAATATGCAATCTAAACTAAGAATAATTTACTCTATAAGTCCTAAAGAGAAAAAAGAAAGTGGATCTTCCATGGAGTAGAGGACTTTTAGGCATTTTTAAATGAGATGACCAGAGTTGAGTGGGAATTTTAAAATTCAAACATGAGTCAAAAGAAACCTAGAAAGGTAAATTTACTTGTGCAATTAGAAGCTATACCATGATAAAGAGAGATAACATGCTCAAAGGAGAGGAAATAGCTTTTGTCTTCTTTTCTAATTCTTAATCAGTTAATTAAGGATAAAAATAATTTTAAGTTATAACATTCAGCCTTCTAACATAATGTATTATGTATTGAAATAAACATTTCAAACACCTATATACTTCAGAACCTGTATAGTAAGTATTTTTTTATGGGATCACAAATGGGAAGCTGAAATACACTCTAGAACAATGTCTTAATTTTACAAAAGAGGAAACTGAAATCTCCAGAGAAGTAATTTTTGTAAACTCACCAAGGCAGTAAGCAAAATAATTGAGATTTAAATTTAAATATTCTAACTTTATGTTCAATGTTTTTTTTTCCAGTAAGCTGTGGTGCTCCCTTATAGCTGGAAGTACTATTGGGATGTAGAAATTGTATCTCATAGCCAACAGAAAGTAACTACAGTAGACAAGCATAAATAGATTTCATTAAGTTTTCCTACAAAATGACTGGGACTGGGAAGTGGAAAATCACAATTATAATCTCAGAGAACATAAATAAGTGAGGCAAAAATGTTTAGGACCTTAAAGCATATGAATAATCAGTTGGGTACCTATCTACACTTGCCCTTAATGTTAATTATATTTTAAATGATTCCCTTTGTAGGCAGCATTCAATAGTAAATAGTCATATATTATAATCTAACATTCCAAACTATTAATATAAGGGAAAATTTATTTAATTTACTGATTATAAGAGACTTGCTGTTATGGAATGAGCTTCAAAACTCATTCTTTCAGGAAGTTTTAGAAACTGCGAAGGAAACAACATTTGTGAGGGAGAGTCTGAATAAAGACATATTGTAATTCTTGGAGGCTGATATGCCGTCCAGTAGTAATGGCTCATCATGCACCTTTGTTAACAAGGGTGTACCACTTCAAATTCAGTTAAGAGGGGTAGAAAAAAGCATAAATTTTGTTTTTGTTTATTACAATAAAGGAATCTCTCTCTCTCTCTCTCTCTCTCTCTCTCTCTCTCTCTCTCTCTCTCTCTCTCTCTCTCCTCTCCTCTCCTCTCTCTCTCTCTGCTTTGCCACCACTGTCCCTCTGTACTCATACACGAGAAAGATACACATGCACACAAATTACCTCTTACTTCCCTCTGCCCTATTAACTTGAAAAAAAAAAGTGGAGACCATCTCTGATCAGTAATTCCTCCTCATTATTACATATCTTACAAATATTTAGAAAGTATGTATTTGGTGACCTTGCATTTCTCATATACATGTGTGCAAATAACTTGTAAGGTTTTTTCTTAGCTCTGTTACTGGGCAGGAAAAGATAGAGTACTATACAAAATTATGAAGGTAATATTCCAGACATAGACCCCTTGTTCTCCTCAGAGGTAGCATTAGAGCCTTTCTGAAATGTTCCTACTAATCATGTAGAAAGCCTGAAATGCCATCCAATTTAAATTTTGTAAAAATCCTCCATCCTTTTACTGTTAGGTTTTTAAAAAATGAAAACAGTCATTGTAACATCATTTGACTATGAATTACTTTAATTGAATTTTTCTAAAATGAACAACTGATAAATAAAACTTAAATTTCCGTATAGGTTAAATTTATTTAGCTCAATGGGAGTATTTCAGAATATGCAGTGAAAGATTTAATATAAATTTTAATCACTTACATTGAAATAATATCTTCAATTGACTGATTATATCTAAGTCTTTTCGCTTTATTTTAGTTTTCCTTTGTCACATACCTTTGAGTCAACATTATCACAATGATAGCCAGAGTAAAAGATCTAGTCTGACATCAACGCATTGAGAAAGAACAATTTTTGTCTTCAAGGCACAACATAAATACTGCTCTCTGCTGACAATATATATATAAATAGTGTCCATCACCCCTCAGAATTCTTTAAAGACATAAGTATGCTCCTGGTCACTGCCATGAAGACAAAGACTGCCTTAATGACTGTATTGAATTTATCATTAAAATAAAAAGAGATCGACAGACAACAGCTATAAATCACTACACATGGCCTGTGGGTAACCTTTGACACAGCTCACGTGAAATAAGCCAGAGACAAATTCATACCTTTTGTTCAAGACAGTAGGTGAACTGGAGGTTTTCTTTTTCTTTGAGTTCATTTACTATGTTAGTTTCTGAAGACAACTTTTTTTTTCTGAGTGTCTGAAATGCTTTGTTATATATTCATAAAGTACTTTACCTTCAGAGAGGTTATGGAACTCCCATGTATATGAGAAGGAAGGTAGTAGTAGTCATGTAGAGAGTAAGGATTAGAGGTAGGATTTGAAATCAAGTCTTACTGGTTTCAGATAAACTGTCTGAATCATCTACAATGTTAAGAACTTAACTTTTTTGTTGCTGTTAGAACATAATTGGTGCATTTGATTAGTCTCACGAGTATGTTAAAGTTCTCTACTATATTCACCATTATTTATGAATTATATATATAAGTATCATTTGTAATCAGCTTATATTTGTTATGTAAAAATAAAGTTATAACTTTTCTATATGAACGTATTATAAATTAACTGAATGACAGAAAATTGTCTTTCCTTGTGTAGATTTTGGAGTAGGATAAGGGAAATGTCTTGAAAATATGGAAGTAGTTTTATAATTCAAGCTGACAGTATGATTTTCAACTCGATCAGTATTAACAATACTGTTTCCCTATTTAATAGTTCGTTCCTCAAATATGATCAAGGATTATACTCACTGGCATACAGCAGAAATGGCAGAAAATTTATCCATCAAATTCAAGTGATGTGCAATTGTTTTTCAGTTTTTATAGTAGCCTATGATGTTAGACTGGTTTTTCCTATCAGGCAAACTCTTTTTTATCTACTTGCAAGTTGCCAAAATTTTTGAGAAGAAATTCACCAGTACAAAGGAGTATACGCCTTAGTTTCCTTAGTATATGCTACCTAAGCCTAGTATTCCAGTCTGCTGACCACTTATTAATGATTTTTTTTTGGCTGTGGCAACCTACGAAGCAAAGACAAAGAAGTTCTTTTTCCAAGACAAAATAGTCCTTAGTCCTTTGCAGACCCTTCTACTTCTGCACTGATGGTAGTCGAGTGATACAAAAGGAAGCAGGGAATGCTTAAAATTGGAAAGGATTTAGGCTGCCTATCAATTTTAACTTGAAAGTCAGCAGGAAAGCTTGGGTTCAAATGCTTCCTCTAATCCTTACTCTCTGGATGACCACTAACTTACCTTCCTGACCAGATACCTGTAATTCACTTAACTTCTCTGAGTCTTAAGAAATGTTCTGACTTAATATCTATTAAATTACGCTTTGTGAAATGTGTTGGGTAAAGGAGTTACCACACCAATGAAAACAAGTATCTTTGACATACTGTCATAAACATTAACTTAGCTATTGTTAGTCCAAATGTGCGCTCTTTGTCCAATAACCAGATAGTGAAAAGACAAATGAACACCTGAAACATATAAGTGTTAGCATTTTCACTATTAACACAGTTACAAGAAAAAGGAATATTTCAGCTAAATGGAACTCTCCTTGGAGATTTAAATAAAGGGGTTAATAAAATTGGTTTCATTATAATTCAAAGACAAGATTTATACCATCTTGGGACCCTTGATTTATTTGGCTAAAATGTATGCAACATTCTCCACCTATAGTCTTCTACCACTCTGGAGGACAGGAAAATGTTTTCAGTTCTCTGGATGTCTTTTAGTGTTATATTCATTGACCTTATTCAAATCACTGTTTTCCCTTCTCCTCTAATTCTTATTTCTTCATCTAGATTAGTTCACTCAAATATCTCCATGTAGTATTAAAAGAAAATTCTTTAAATTGTTCATTTCTTATAATATAATGATAATTCCATTAAATTCAAATAAAACTATTTAGCCATTCCCTTTTCAATGTATACCCATTTTGTTTTTAAATTTTTGCTATTACTGAAGTGTTGCTTTCTCATTTATAACATTTTCTTCTGTCACTAACTTTCTTGGAATATATGCCCAGTTTTCAGATTATGTTTTAAGTATATTTATTATTTCTATACTGTTTACTTTTAAATAATATCATTTATTTTCTATCTAAGATTAAGTCCTTTGAGCACCTTTCTGATGTCACAGTTTTATGTGTGATTTGTATCATTTTATGTATTCTCTGTAAAAGATGTAATTTTGGTTTTTTATTTTGTTTTTTATTATTAATAACTTGACAAACATTAATGAATATGAAAATTTTCTTTTTTCTTTTTTTAATAATTATTTTGTTTTCAGTGTTCTGCAATCACTTCAATATATCTTAGATTTTTCCCCTCCCTCCCCATTCCCATCTTATATAGTAAACATTTTCTTATACAAAGAACAGCAAAAGTATTGTACATGACACTATGAGTCTCTGTTACATATAGCTTATTTTTAAGTACATATTAAATTTGACATAGTATTTCTAACACTGTTATGCTTGCCTGTCCACTTCAAAAGATGTGTTTTGTATTTCTTTCTTCGTTTATTTATTAATTATAGAGACCCATATAATCAGTTTTTATGAAAGGGCCATGCAGTATTAAAAATATACTATTTACTGAGTAGTGTATATGTATAGTTATAATTATTACATTATGTATTATATGGTTATATATAATTATGATTGAAATATAATTCTTACTGAGTAATCACCACAGATCCATCATCTAATTTATCCAATATTTCCTTTATATCCTTATTTTTAAAGTCATTTTTCTTTCTATAAACTCTAAATCTGAGACATGCTGATATACCCAAGAATGATTGCCTTTCTGTCTATAACTTCCAGTTATTTATTTAGCATTTTTCTTTGTTTCATCATTAACATTTGAACAGTGTGGAACTCTAAAGAGTTCCCCTTTCCAAAGTGTGTACACTGCATGGCTTAGTTAAGTTCAAATTGGTCAAGAAGCATGCTTATTGTTCTTAAGTTGCTTTTTTCTATTGTGTTTATTTTTCACAGTCTCTATTCAGTTATAGTTTTTTTTTAAATAGGAATACTTACAAATCAGATCTGCCTCAAGTCCATTTTCCTCCTTTAAATTCTTAGTTTTGTCATATAAGTTGTGTTTGTGTATAAGACATTTGTTGTTCAGTATTTCATATTTCAATCTTTTTGTTTACTTGTTGTTGTATTCTTGGTTATATGATATGTCTCTTACTATCTACTTGAAGATTTTTTTCCTTTCAACCTAAGAGCTCTGGAAATTGGTTATCATATTACTCAGTGTTTTATATCTGGCATTTCCCTCTGACAGCAAACCTGTTGAATCCATCAATCAACACTTTGCCTTCTGTTTCCAATATATAATAAAAACTAGCAATTTTATTCCATTTTAAGATTTGTAAAACACTTTATATATGTTATCTCATCTAATTGTTCATGTCCTCAAGCATGTACATAAGTAATATGTTATAGTCCCATGAGGACATAGCTTCTCAACTTTCCCATCTTGAGCAATGAAGGACTTTGACTGAATCTTGCTCTGAGGGAAAGCTCTGCAAATTTCTAATAGATTCTGAGATGGCTGGTGAAGGACCTCTATGGAGGTTCATCTCAGCCACTCTTAGGTCCAGAAATCATAGAATTATCATAGATCAAGAGCTTAAAAGGACCTCGGAGGTCATGTAGTTCAAACCAATCACAAACAATAAAACTTAAACCCTGGGAACTGAGTTAACTTCCCCAAGGTTACTCAAATCACAAATGTCTGAGGGAGGTTTCAGAGGCCCAGTGCTCTATCCATATTTCTGTGTTGCAGTTCCCACTAGAAAGAGCCTGTAAAACAGTGTTTTGTAGTGAAGGCTGGGGCAGACAAACAGAGTATAGAATGGAGCAGGGAGCTTCTATCAAGTGCAGAAGGCAAGTCTTTGATAGAGAACATCCCCATTTACTTTTATTCTAAGCTTTGCCTTCCCTTTGAAGTCTACTATCCATGGAAGACATAACACAAGAACCTGAGATAAAAGTAGCAGAATTACATGCAGGAAGTGGGGGAAGGGAATAATATTTATATGGAACCTACTATGTGCCTCCTTCTGTGCTGAACCTTTTACAAAATATCTCATTTGAACCTTACAACAACCCTGCAAATTAAGTGCTATTATTACCTCAGTTTTGCAGTTCAGGAAAATGAGGCATAGAGAGGTTAAGTGACTTGTCCAAGGTAACATGGCTAGTAAGTGTCTGAGGCTGCATTTCAATAAACTCAGGTATTCCTGAGTCCAGGTACAGAGCTCTATCTTTGCTGCCTGGAAGCAGGAAATAAATCGTAGCGAGTATGGGATGATGTGCTGATACTGTGGTTCTCAAGAATTCATTCCCCCTCCCCCCTTTTCTCCTTTAAGGATTATCTTTTGGAAATTTCTCTTCCAATTTTTTTTTCTGTAGAACTCATTTATGGTGGTGAAGAACCGATAAGAAGCAGACATTCACCACACCAACTTGTCAGAAGTCGTCAGTACCATAAAGATTTTGGACGGAAGCTACCTATGTACAATAAGAAAGTCCCAGAATTGAAAAAGAGGAGGAACATGAATTAGATTGCCTTTGGGAAATTGATCTATATTTTTAGTAATGCCAAGTTTCTCTCTGAAATAATGGCCTATTCTTTTAATACCAGTATTATTTTCATGATATTGCATACTTTTGAGTCATGAAATATAAGTCTCCAAAGAATTAAAATTGAATTTCTCCCAAAGGGTAATTGATAGGTACATAAATCTGATCAAGAACCTACAATGTCCTCAGCTTGAGATTTAAAATCCTTTATACACTGGCATCAACTGGATTATCAGGTTTTTGGTATTTTCTCACTAAAGTAGCCAATTGTCTATTGCCCATTCCCTGAAAGCTACTTTCTGTTTTCAACCTTTATGCTTTGCATAGCCTGTCCCCAATGCCTGAAATATCCTGCCTCCTCATACAATCAATAAACATTTATTAAGCATCTACCATGTACTAGAACCTGTGCCAGGGATACAGAAGGAGGAAAAAGACTGTCCCTTACCCGCAAGGAACTTACAATCTAATGGGAGAGACATCATGCAAATATGTACAAAGTGAGCCATATACAAGATAAATAAGAAATAACTAAAAGAAGGTACATGGCTCAGAGTCCTTGGCTTTCTTCAAGCTTTATTGACTGGCTATTTCCTAAGGCAAGTCTTTCCTGGTTGTCCTAATTGTTGGTTCTTCATTTTTTTCCTTACATGACCATATTTATACTTATCCACGTACATATATCTCTGTACATAAAATCCCTGAGAACACACACAGGTTTGTCTTTGACCATTTTCTTCCCAGGGCCTGTGTCAGTGCTATACACATAATAGTTCAACAAGCATTTATTATTTATCTAGCACTTATTGACTTAATCAGTCAACAGGCATTTATTAACAGCCTTGTTCCTTTAGGTTTTCTTTCAGGGTTCCATTCTGGGTCTTCTACTCTTCTCCCACTGTACTACTTCACTTGGTCATCTCATTAGTTCTCGTAGATTTCATTACAATCTCTGTGCTGACTATTCTCAAATCTATCTCTCCTGCCCCCAAATCTCTGCTAGTCTCTAATCTCCAACTACCTTTCAGATAGCTCAAGCTAGATGCTCAAAAGGCATCTTAAACTCAATATGCCCCAAATAGAACTCCTGTTCCCCTCTAAATTCTCCTCACCTCCTACCTTCCTTTCTACTATAGAGGACAACACTATCCTCCCCATCCCTCAGGTTTGTAACCTAGGAGTCATCCTGGATTCCTCACTCTCTCACTTTCCCCACCTTCCTATCTTCCCACATTCAATCTGTGGTCCAGGGCTGTCAATTTCTTTGCAACATTAGTCTGCAAAACACCCCTTCTTTCCTCTGACACTGCCCTGTTCTAGGGCAGGTCCTTAACACCTCGTGCCTGTATTTTGGGGCTCTCCCACTCCATTCCATCCTCCAGTCAGCTATCAAAGTCATTTTCCTAAAGTGCAAGGCAGATTGGATCATGTTCCTCCCTCCACCTTCCCCGCTCTCAACTCCATAAAGTCCAGTGGTTTCTTATCATCTGCCAGATCAAATATAAAATGCTCCATTTGGCATTTAAAGCTCTTCAAAACTTAGCCCGCCCCTTCCTTCCTTCCTTCCTTCCTTCCTTCCTTCCTTCCTTCCTTCCTTCCTTTCCAGTGTTCTTAACATCTTACTCTCTAGCTTGTACTTTTCTATACAGGAACATAGGCTCCCCACTCCATATCTTGGCTCCAGGCATTTTCTCTGGCTATCTCGCATGACTGAAATGCTCTCCTTCTTCAACTCTTAATTTTTAATTCTAGTGCTGGCCTTTTGTTAATTATTTACTGTTTATCCTTTATTTATCTCGCTTTATATTAGATTGTAACCTCCTTGAGAAGAGAAATTGTCTTTTGACTCTTTTTATATCTCCAGTGCTTAGCACAGTGGAGCACCATAGTAGACACTTAATAAATGTTGATTGATTAATTTCCAGGCATTGTACTTAACTCTGAGTACTTAATAAATGTATATTGAATTGAATTTAGTTGGATCAGATTAGGTGGTGGATTTGAGTAGTTTACTACATATTACCAATGGGAGTGGAATAAAATATTTTACTGGAGAGATCTATGAGGGAAACAAAAGGTGGTCTTATCACCTAACAATTACTGTTGCAAAGGGTGTATGCTGCATTGGCACCCATGAAGGATCAAAAGATCTAAAGCAAAGCTCTCAGTTTTTAGGACCCCTGTATAGAGGATTTATGTGACTACATAAACAAGGATGACACAGAATGATAAGACATTGACCGACTGCAGGTTGTCCCATTGTGGGGAGTACCCATATCAGTGATGTCACAGAGTCATCACAGGACACATCACATTACCCCTAAAGTAAAAATGCGCTTGTTCACTTTCCATGGAGTGTTCTTTTTAGTGACTTTCTTTTGCTATGCAAAGGGGTTCCTCATTATTGCTTATGAGTTGATGTTTTAGTGTTGAAGTTCTGAAGCTTGACTGAAATTTCTTGTTGAGTTAAAATTGAATCTTCTTATGGCATCCTGTGAAAGCTATCAATCAGTACAAACATGCATAGGAAAATGAAGTTACTGCTATATTTAGGAAAATTTTCTTTCATGCCTCTTATTTGGAATGTGTGAAATGAACTGGTTGGGTTTTATGAACTGCTAGACTTCTTTCAGTTCTATCTTTCTATATAATTCTATGTAATCAATAACATGGGGATTGGGGTAAGGGTGAGGCTAGAATTAGCACTATGACCAAATGTAATGGGCCATGAAATTCAGTGAGTTTTGCAGCGGGGTTAGAGGGAAGGGGTAAATCAGGTAAGATAAAGTCTAACCATTTCCATAGTGATATTGGCTAGGCAACAGAGGACTAAAAATAAATCTATGGATACTTAAAACATGCATCAAAGAGGAAATGTAGACCTGTGATCAACAGAGAAAATATGCTAAAACCCAGCCTACCTGTGAATTAAAAGTCATATTCCTTAACTTACTTATCTCATTTGTTTGCACTCATAAAGTCTTAAATTTAGTTCAGCTGTCAACATTTCAAAAGTCACATAAAGTGTCTCTTTTTTTAAAGCAGAGGGAGTTAGTGGGGGCAAGCTGTTACCATCTTATTTCCTGTCTTCCATTCCTCACCAAAACACATGACAATATGTGTATAAAATCACTGGCAGGAAAGTCAGAGACATTGTAATGTATATTACGTTACAGGCTCTCATTACCTCCTATGTGGTCTCCCTGCCTCCAGTCTCTCCTTTCTCTAATATGTCAGCCACACACCTGGGACAGCTAGGTGGTGCAGTGGATAGAGCACCAGTGCAGGAGTCAGGAGGACTTGAGTTCAAATCTCACCTCAGACACTTGACACTCACTAGCTGTGTGACCTTGGGCAAGTCACTTAACCCCAATTGCCTCCTCCTAGGTCATCTCCAGTCATCCTGATGAATATCTGGTCACTGGACTCAGAGGGCTCTGGAGGAGAAGTGAGGCTGGTGACCTGCACGTCCCTCCCTCACTCTAAACAAAGTCATGTGTAAGTCATGTCATTATTTCTCTGATGGTGTAGTCTTCTTTGGCAATGAAGGATGAACACAATCAGCCACATACCTACCAAGCTGATGTTCCCAAGATGTAGATCTGACATTCTCAGAAAGCCTCAGTGCTTCTCTGTTGCCTCTATGATAAGGTGAAAACTCCACTCTTTGTCATTTAAAGACCTCTGCAATCTGACTCTGATAATCTCTTTCTAGACATCTGACGTTGCTCATCATACTAAGCTTTATGTGTCAGACAAACTGGACTGTTTTCCGTCTCCTGCACACAGCGTTCCCTGTCTTGTCTCCAAGTCTTAGGTTTATCAACTATATTGCTTTCCTTCTTTGACTCTTCCTCTTTTTTAAACCTTAGCTCTATTCAAGACTCAGTTGAAATGCTACCTTTTACATGAAGCCTTTCCTTATCTCTGTCAAGTGTTATAATGCTCCCTTAAAAAAATGGCTATTTATTTACTTTGTGTGTGTGTGTGTGTGTGTGTGTGTGTGTGTATTTTTGAATGATTTACCTGTGTACATATCATTCTTAGTTGGAAACAGCTAGGTGGCTCAGTGGATAGAGTGCTGGGTCTAGAGTCAGGAAGACTTGAATTCACATCTACCCTTAGTAGCAGTGTATTTCTGGGCAAGTCATTAACAATCTTCATTTGCTTTAATTCACTAAAGAAGGAAATGGCAAGCCACTGCAATATCTTTCCCAAGAAAACCTCACCATGGTGTTATGAATAGTTAGATGTGACTGAGCAACTGAACAACAATAGTTTTGGGGCAGCTAGATGGCAAAGTAGATGGAGTGTCAGGCCTAGAGTCAGGAAGACTCATCTTCCTGAGTTCAAATCTAGCCTTAGACACTTACTAGCTATGTGACCCTGAGCATGTCACTTAAACCTGTTTGCCTCAGTTTCTTCATCTATAAAATGAACTAGAGAAGGAAATGGCAAACTACTCGAGTATCTCTGGCAAGCAAACCCAAAATGGGGCCACAAAGCATTAGACACAACTGAAAAATGACTCAACAACAACATATTGTTTTCATAGGAGAATGTACACTCCTTAAAAGCAGGTAAACTTTTGTCTTTGTGTCTAAGTGTGTCTAAGTTATCTGGAAGGGAATACATGCTTATTAAAGGCTTGTTGAATTAAATTACGTTGAATATGAACATTGTTGTAGAGCCTGTTAAACTGTGACTGCCTTGATTAATTTCTTTAATTGCCTTCACGATCTCTTGGCCTAGTGAGATTGATAATAGGAAAGAAGAAATAAATGAACAAGACAATAGGGCATTTGTGCCAGCTAAATGGCCCAGTGGATAGAACCTGGGGCTTGAGTCTGGAAGACAAGAGTAAGCCTAGTTTCAGACATTTACTAGCAGTGTGACCCTAGACAAGTTACTTAACCTTTCTATCTCAATTTTCTTACCTGTAAAATGAGGATAGTAACACTCACCTCCTAGAAGTGTTGGGAGAATTAAATAAGATGTTTACAAAGCACTTTCCAGAGTACCTGTCACACAGTGTTTATTTGTTGTCTTGCCCAATGGTCAGTCACCACTGCAGACAAATAGTTACCACTACCATCATCACCACTCCTCCAAAGAAAAGAAATCTACCTTGTAATCTCATTTTTTTTAATCTTAAGGGCATTTTCTTTCTAAGTCCCCTTAAAATACATGAAACCTTAGCTAGATTTAGTTGACCTTATTTTCAAGAGTTGGAGTAAAATAGCTTGAAGGGCATGGGAAAGACCAAAGTTGACTTTACAGTTTTATCTATGGCAGAAAAATGATCTCTTTGGCATATACTGTTGATGCTTAAAAATATACTTTTTTTAATCCTTTGACTTTACACTTTCACAAAGATAACCTTGATCCCACAAACTTCTGGTTAATGAGGGTGTCAAGGCCAACTATCTCTTTATTTCCCTCTTGACTACACTGCTTTGGCCTTCTCATCATCCTGCAAGACCACAGGGGTCTTAGTACTCATACAACATAAGTGCCTTCTGCCCCAGGGCCTTTCTGATTGGAGATCAGTGAGGAGAGTTACTCCTTGAATGTCCATGTAAATGAGTTGTCCAGTACAACCATCTCTTAATATTTTGGACTTCTCCATCATGCCCTTGACCTAGATCACATCCCTATCCCTTACCCATCCTGCTTTTGGGTAATTTCTTCCTCCATTAGATTATAAGCTAATTTAGGACTGGCATTGTCTTTGCTTTTGATATTTGTATCCACAGCACTTAGCAGGGTGCCTTGCACAGAGCAGACACTTAATAAATGTTTATTGACTGAATGATGCACAATATCATGAAGACCAAGATGCCATTTTAGGAGTGTCATGTTTCTTTTTGCCCTGTTTAGAAATCTTGGAAAATTATTCCCTTTTAATAAGAAATACCATTTTCATTCGATTGTAATACCAAATTTCATTCATGCTGCCACAATCACTTAGACTTTTATTAAATGAGAAAAGAAAATCCATTACACTACCATAGGAAAATCACAGTAGTCTAAATGGCATTTTAGAGAGAGATCTCAAAGATCACTTCGTTCAACATGTACCTGAAAAAGTAGCCTATATGAAGTATTCCCTAAAAAGTGGTCATCCAAACTCTTTTTGATGAACTTTAGGGAGCAAGAAACCCACTGCCCCAGGAATAGCCATTGCATTTATTGAGAGTGTTAATTGTTACAATTTTTGCTATTTTCTACATAGGAAGCTTCAATCTGTCTCTTCAGTTTTCACCTAGTATTCTCCATTCTTTTTGTTGGGGTAAGGAAGCATGGGCTCTACTAGAGACAAAGTCCCCTGGGTTGATGGAGGTTTAGTTGTTTTTTTTTTTGTAACTTTGCTGGCCAAGTGCTCAAATCACTTGGTTCTGTGCTGGTGAAGGACTCCAAATGTTGTGAGCATCCTAGAAATTTGGGCACTTCAGTTCAAAACTGTGTTTCCTCTAGTTTTATCTCTGACTATACCTATCCTCAATCCCAGGTAAAATAATGCATGTGATATAGGGGAACAGCCCAGACACTGTTCTTAAAAGAAGTATGATGAGAGACCATTTTTTTGATGGGGGGGTTGTGGCAGGCCTTCTGGATAAGGTGACATTTGACCTGTTGAAGAAGGATGATGTCGACAAACAGATGTAGAGGGAATATTCTTCAGGTATAGATGTCCTGTTTCAATGGTACCACCAAAAGTGCTGCCATAACATTTTGATGTATATGAAAATTTTTCTTATTGATGGCTGCCCAGTAATGAAAACTCTGGTTCAAAAGGTATTGCCATTTTGTTGTAGTTGTTCAGCCATTTTAGTAGTGTCTGACTCTTTGTGACCCTATCTGGGGTTTTCTTGACAAAGATACTAGGCTTGTTTGCCATTTTCATCTCCAGCTCCTTTTATGGATGAGGAAATGAAGGAAAACAAGAATGACAGACTTGCACAGGGTTACATAGCTAGTAAGTGATTGAGGCCACATTTGAACTGACTCCAAGCCCAGCCTTCTATTCTCGCTGCGCTATTCATATTTTAAACATTTTATTTGCATAACTCCAAAATGAGTAGCCTACATTTTGTGAAATTTTACAAAATACTTTCCTTACAAAAGCTCCCTGAGGTAGGTGTGGTGCAAGGTGTGAACATTCTACATATAAGGAAACCGAGAGTCAGAGAGGATTAGAGACTTGCCTGTAGTCACACAAATAGCATATGGTTTGTGTTGGGAGTCAAATCTGGGTCTTCTGTCTCCAAGATCTTTCTTCTTTATCATTCTGTTTCTCTTACATTCATGTCTAAAATGTAGATATGCTTTAATTTCTTTCCCCCCTTCCTCCCATTTTGGCCATGTATGGAACGCCTACCTTTTCAATAGGCTTTGACCAAACTTCTCCATAGAACCTAGAACGAGAAAAGGTGCAGGTGTGCTATTGAAAAGGAGATTCTTAGTCTTCTGATGGCTTCCAAACTATTTGATTTTTGTTTTCTTTAAAGGTATTTTGACTTGTTCCTTTCAAGTTTTCAGCAGTAGCTTTCTCTTGTCTATTTGACGCTCTCTGCTTCTATGCAACAACACTTTTACCTCTCCTCTATATGACCCCTGTGGAACAAGGGGGCTGCTGCTAATTTGTTTTGATATAGCTTGCTTTGGTCTGACATCCTTTTTATAGTAATTCTTTTTGGAGGAGCTAGTGGGCTTCTAGCAAAGGCACCATCCCTAATACAGAGAGGAGGCGGTAGGCTAGGCTTTGATCAGGGAACCGTCTGTCTTCTTCCTGTTCATCTCAAATGTGCCAGTTTTGTAGTAGTTGTGTAGCTTCGGAGCTTTATACGAGAGCTATCTTATTTCTTCCCAAGTCCATCCCATCTTTTGAAGGGTTCTTGTTTTGTTCTCCTTTATTATTTTTCTTTCACAGTTCTTATCCCTATCTAGCAGGAAAGCAGTAGTGATAGTTATGTTTTTTGTGACATTTGTTAAAAAAAAATATCAAAGACCTTGGTTTTTGAAACTATTTTTCATGTATAGGCATTTTGCAGATTCCTCCTCGGGTCCCTTGGAAAAGTGTTCTTTGAGGAGTAGTGAGTGACCTACTGTGTCATTTCTCTAAAGATTGTCATGTTTAGAGAGTTATTCTATTTAATTGTTAAAGGATGATATTTTCAAGGGAAGGACTTGCATGGTTATTTATGTCATTCCCTACTGATATGTCGTTAAAACACGTTTTCCCCTCCTGTTTAACAGCTAACAGAACCTCTTTATGGAGAACTCGGTAGTATTAAAACAAAATAGCAATGGCCCAGATGTGAGGAATGCAATTGGACAATGTCTTTATTATTAGGAATTAGAAGTTGTCAAGGGACCAGATGTGAAACAAAGTGGAGATAAACTTCAAATAACAAGTAAACCTTACAACATTGGATCATGCTGTGTGTGTTCTTATCATCAAGCTATTTGTTCTTTGTGAGGGGCAAGGTGTTAAGTAATGAAACTATAGGCTCAGGATTTTATTGACTATTATTGCATCCTGTTCTGTCCACTGTCTAATAAAATGTAAAAAAAAATTATACTGGGGAGTTCTGAATGAGGGTTTGCTTCTGGTATAGGTAGGACCTCTCACCCACCAGAGCGTTTCAAAAGAGGTAAAGGATAAAGGAGAAAGCATTGTATATTGCATTCCCCTTAATTTTTGTCTGTCCCCCAAAATATACTGCTGGCCATACTAATAGCTATTGTCCTTGTGTCCTAGACCTACAACTTAGAAATTAAATCAGAAAGGAATAAACTGAAGGAAAAAAATCAGAGATGGTATTAAATGGAACAGATCAGGAGAGAGTAAATAAGGAAGAAAAAAAGATTGGTGCCAAGGCAACATGGTAATATGCAAAAGGAATTGGAATTGCAAGACCGAGCTTTGAATTTCATCACTTCCCTTTATTAATTATGTTACAATGGACAGTTTACCTTTCTGGGCCTCAGTTTTCTTATCTGTAAAATGAGAGAATTGAATAGGTGACACAAAATTCATGCTCCAGTGAATGATAATTTTTGCAATCATTTCAAATGGTAAAAATCTGGAAAAGACCCTTGAGAGTTAACTACATATCAAAGATGAAAACAGGAAAACAAAAGTGTTCTCAGGTAATAAAAGGCATCTTTGACAGAAACTGTTTTTCAAAGATGAAAAGAGAACACATTACGCAATTAGCTATCTTTGAGGGTATTATTAAGAGAAGGTAGAGGCCTGATTATAGAGAAAAAATTTAGCTAATTTGGCATTGGAATTTTTGAAAAATGAGAATCATGCAATGTCCCTACATGCAATGCCATGAGTTATCTGATAGGTTTGTTTCATGACTTTATAGGGAACAGAACTGGATCTAGGATTTATCTGGTTTAGGGAACTCCTTTCCTGGTAAGGAAATTCCCAATCTAAGTCAGCAACTTATGGTCAGTCTCCCATAGTGGCGTATGGCATTGAGAGGTCAAATAAGTTCCTGAGGGTCTGATAGCCATCAGGTGGGACTTGCACAAGGCCTTTCTGGCTTTGAGGCCAACTTTCTGCCTGTTTCACCATACCACCTCTCACTTTGAGAAATTCAATGAAGACAACTAGGAAACCTAGAACATCAAAAGTGTGAGAGATATCTTGGGTTAGTAGGATTTGAAACAGTAAAGAAATGATAAATTTAGTTTGAATAACAGAAAATACAAATGAATGATCAGACAGGGGAAGTTTTAACCATGTGCAGCTACTATGCCAAAACAAATGGTTCCTATTGCCCTACCAGTATCTTTGCAAAAATAAGAACTTACATATTAAGCAAAAAATGTAAACTGGGACAACAAAGAAGGCAAATTAGAAACTAGAATTTATTACCCTCCACAAAAGACTTGTATTTAAGTAACAATCAAGAGTATTGAAAACATTAACACCTGTCATAGAATTCCTGGAGCTCTTCCTGCCTTGCTAACATGGTATCTTGCGATTTGTGAATCTCAAAATAAGCATCTGACCATTAAGGGGACTTTAGGATGAGCTAACTTGAAAGACTTGGTTTGAGATCCAATGGAACCTACCAATTAAGTATGTAGTTGGGGCAAGAGATGGAAAAGATTCGTAATTCTTAGTTGTTGCCAGTATATCATCTTTTCCCTCTCTCCTTGATCTCAGCTTCTGACCTTTCTTATTAAGTGTCTTTACCACCTCCACACCCCACCCAACCTCCCCATGCTTTCTGCTTCACCTTATAAATTTACTCCCTAGTAGACTATCCCTTGCCAGAGTCCTTGCCCTAAGACCTCACCATGCATAGGGTTCATGCATACATAGCCCAAGTGTCTTGGGAAATGTATTAGAGAGAATCTTTTGTATTGGTCATGGTTATTGCAGCCCAAAATGTTGGTTTTGCAGCCCAAAACATTGTGAGAAATAAATTCTTATAGATATACTCTCTAAATTTATATATTCATCATAAGAACGACATTCTATATTGGCAAAAGTTCCATATCTAATGAATTTCTTACAATAACTAAGACTTGTGGAGAGATTGCTCTAAGTCTAGATTTAGATAATTTCTGAATGTTTTCCTTCAAACGCATTACATTTCTTTTTTCAGAATGTCACCAATATGGTGAAGGGTTTTGATATTATGGTTTGTGAGGAACAGTTGAAGGAATTAGAGATGTTTCCCAAGTAGAAGAGGAGATATTGAAGGGACATGTAAGATGTATTCAAGTAGTTAAGATATGTCCTGTGGAAGAGAGTTAGATTGGTTCTGCTTAGCCAGACAAGAAAGAACTAGAAGCAATGAGTAAAGGTTTAAAAAAAAAAGAAAGAAAAAATGGTAGATTTATATGTGATATAAAAACAGATTCCTAACAAGCAGAGTTAGTGAGAGATAGCTACCCCAGGGGGTAGCTCCAGGTCTACAAACAAAGGTTGGACATTTTTCAAGTATGTTTTAAAAGAGAAACTTGTCCACATAAGACTTGGACTAGATGACTTTGGAGGCTCCTTTAAAATATTAAATATCTTTAAACCTAACTAACAAGGTACCTACTGACCTCAGGGTAGTAAGCAGAGGGAAGTTTGTAAGGTCAGTGTTTTTGATGATGGTAGTGTATTTGTGGTGATGGCAATTAGTATTACCATTTTAATATTACCTCTCACTCATTTAAGTGTCAAACAATTTTAACTCTTTCTGGATCATAAATGGAAAGGTAAGCTGAAGCATACCCTTAAATCGCAAATTGAGGAGTTTGTAGCTTGTCCTAAGGGTAAAAGGGAGCCACTGAAGTTTGTCATGTACAAAGGCATACCACAGTGAAACATTCTTAGTCAAATATTCTTAGGAATAGCCATCAGGCAGCTACGACTCGAAGCCAGGAGTCCTATTTCACTGTGAAACTTAGCATTGTCTCCTAAGCTTTGCCTAGCTCAGAGGCCCCTTCTTCATTTCATTGCAGTCCAAAATCTTCTTTAGGACCTGTGAAGTCTGTGACGGAAGAAAACTGAGACCAGATAAGGGATGGCTGACTCAGAAAACAGAAGACCTAAGGAGTGAAGAATGCAGTGAAGACAAAGTAAAAGCAGAATGAGACACAGGGAGAAATGATAAGAGAAAACACAATTACAATCAAAAAACCTTTCAGAGTTCAAAATCATAGGTGTGACAGTTATATAAAGAATAGCAAGCAATTGGGGTGTGACCACCTTGTGGGATATGTGATGTAGATGGAGGATGTAGTTCATAAAAGATGAGGTTGAGGAATTGGAAAATCAGGATGTTGAAAGTCTGACATTTAAAAAAGTGAGAAATAACATGAAAATGGTAATGCTAATTGCCATTACCACAAAAACTGAGCAAATTTGTTCAGCAAAGTTTGGATTCAGTCAAAGGCAGGTTCCTCAACCCTCCTCTACGCGAAACTTTCCTGATTCCCCTCGATTGCTGGTGTCTTCTTCCTTTATGTTGCCTTGCATCAATTTTATATATATTTTGTATTTACCTTTGTATGTCTTCTCCAGGAAGTTTGCAAGCTGCCTGAGGGCAGGACTCATTTTTCTCATCACCCAGGACTATGGTTGGTGCATAGTAAACACTTAATAAAATGTTTTTATTTTATTATAGACAGTGAACTACATGAAAAAAGTAGGAGGCTGAACCATTATAAAACCATCACCATTGCTAATTTCTATTCTGTTCTGATTATTAAAGTGAAGTGAAAGTCAAGGAGACATACTCCTCAAATCTTTGCACTGATATTAGGATGATGAAATCAAAGCAGCCACTCCTTATCCCTGTTTAAACAGAGAGGGCTTAAGCAAGGTGTTTTTTCCTTTTTCTTTACCCCTTGCCACATCCTATCTCTAACCCTTACTCCCCTTATGATGAGATATTCCAGACCTAGTTACTGGCGTCTTGTCATTTTGTCTTCCCTGCCTATTTATCAGTTATTTAGAGATTAGTAATCAAATAAACACTGAACTAAGGGTTGGAGCCTAGTTACTGTACCTACTGGGAAGGATATGAAGGATGTGATAATTTGCTACCCCACAGGTAACACACTGTGTAGTCCACTGAGAATTCCAAGTCATCTGAAGGCACAGGCTGCCTTTGTAAAAATACTTGTTCTGGTGTCCCTCATGCCCGTCCATGTCAGCTAGATTGTTCCCAAGGCCCCATCCTACTTCACCTTCCCTTTCTATTGTGTCCACAAGTTGACTCAGCACAGTTCATAATAAAATACTCAACCTAAGGGAAATGAAGGACCGGATATTTGGCACAAATAGGCTCTATCATCTTTCCAGTGTGTCCTATATGCAGGCAAGATATAGGAGATATTACCGAGGTAAAGAATAATGACAAACAGAAGATGGACAGCCCCAGTGCAATGCTAGCACATATAAATGTTTAAAAAGATTTAGAAAAATGGGAACAAGGTCTTCAGAACTTTGAGGGTATCTTCTGTGGCGGCTCTACAGGAGAATATAAGAAGATAGGATGAAAAGTCTGAATGAACTGAGATCTCCATTAATGGAAGGAGTATCCACACCACTGCAAAGATAGATCCATTGAAGTCTATATGGAGGTCTAAGAGGATGATGCATTTTGAGGCAATCTCTGCAATGTCAATTGAGTTAGTAAAATAATAGTGATTTCACATTATTTAGTCGGTAATAAAATGCAAAAGATATAGTATCAATTTTGTTAATAGAGTTGTCTACGTATTCAGTAAGAATCTTATGGTGGGCCAAACTTTGACAATTTAGATAAGTTGAAGACACTGAAACTTAATGAAACTGAAAATTAAAGAGTGGGCAAACAGAATTATCCTTCCAGGATTCAAGAGAATACTTTTGTTTTTGACAACTTCAGTTAATTTAGACTTTATTTGTTATAACAGTATAGGCCTTACCCCTATATATTACTTAGTTTTAGATAAAAACTTTTCATTGGTGGATTAACTAGATATGGTAAAGAATTCAAAACAAATGTTCATCAGTTTTGATACTCTGGATAAAACAACAACTAAAAACCCATAGCAGAAAATAAATAGAAAAAGCAATCACTGCTTATATAGCTATTCATGTAGTTGATCATTTTCTTTTAAGTAAAGTGTTTTGCCTTTGTCTAAATCATTAGTAATTATAAGCAAATATGAATTTAAATTTTAAAAATATATGTGAATTGTATGTTTCTTGAGTTTCAGGAAATTTAATTTACACCAAACATTACTTTGGGGACACTGTCAACAAAGCACAGAGTTTTAAATAATTTTAGAACCAACCACATGATACTTAATCTGTAGAATAAATTTTTTTTTCTGTATCTAGGTTAATCTGCCCTTACAAAGCATAAGATACTATTTCCTTGCATTTTTCTTTCTTCAAAAATTCTTTAGTATTGTACTTCCATTATCTAAATATCTCTTTGATGTAATCAGAGGGAATAGAGGATTTTATATGGTATATGTAGCAAAAAAGTCATAGAACGAGTTAGAAAGAGATCCACTAATATATATATAAGTCCTTTAACTCTACAGCCATTGCATCCATATATAAATATTTTTATTAAATGATATAATCCATTATCAGGACTGAGTTTCATAGGTCATGTGGTCCAAAGTTTTGTAACATAGAAATAATTTATTACTATTTTCTCATATTAATTAAATTTCTGAATTTACTTTGTCGCCTTGTGTAAACTTTACGATGGTAATCAGTTAAATTTAATATTGATTATTTATTTGAAGGCTATTAATGTAACAATTATCAAATATTTCTGCAAACAACATCTAAACATCATTCATTTATTACGTATATCATTAAAATGAGAAATATTTTCCTGTCAGTTTAGCCAAATGATCCCCTCTACCTGTTCAAGTGCTCTCTTCCTATTTGAAGAGTATATTTTGCTCTTACATTCAGCTTATTCTTTTACAAGTGAAAATGTTTTATTAGTATGAGATGGATAATGTTACATTGTTTTAGAAAGGCCACTTTTTCAGTGCCTGCATATTTAAATTATGAAGTCTCACTGAATAGTATAGCATATCTATTAGTATAAAACCTATTTTTGCCCTGATGCTCAGTGTCAACAGGATATTCTTTTATGAATAGTACACTTCTATTTGTAGGTAAGTTTTTTAGTAGTTCAACTATACAAATATAAATAATGAATTACTTTTTTCTTTTTCATGAATAATAGATATTTGATATGATTCCTTAGTAAATTATTAAAACATCCAAATTGTGAAGTAATATCATATAATGGGTCCTAATTATTTACAACACAGTCTCCTGTATAAAGATCAAGCATGAGAGCTCTTATTAATATACCATTAGTCTGAACACATAATGAAAGGGCAATTTTGAATGACATTTATCAACTCCAGAACTGTCAACCCTTAGGGTCTTGCTCTCTTTGGCTTTAGAAGAAAGAAATGCAGAGAACAGAGAAAAGTATTCAGAAATCCCCTACTTCTTTGTTTTATGCAGACATATACCATGTAGGACACATGAGCCTTCTCACCTCAAAGATGAGATGTGTCACCTCCAACCCATCATCACTAATATACATAAGAATTTGCTTTCTTCTGTCTTCTATATACAGAATTTATTCCTTCTACTCTCCTAAATCTTTTTGTTGTTGTGGTTCCTCATTTGGAAATATACTCTGCCCCTATAGTGGGTTAGTGTTTCTGTTTAGTCAAGTGCAGCAGTCACCTTTATTTCCCCAAAGCATCCCCAAACCTTTTGCACCAGCTGTGATAGTGTCAAAGGAAGTTCTATGGCTGTCAGAATAAAGACTTTTGAGACATAACTAAGCCCTAAGGCCTGCCAGCATTGAATAAGCAGGGGCACCATTTTACAGTAAAAGTTAGTACCTAGAAATCTTGCACCCTGATATTCTTAAAATGACCAATAAAATCTTAACCTGACACTTCAGCATACCCCTGTCTGTATCACTAGCTATCACACAAATGCATTCACACAACAGGCTTCCAGATAAAAGATCTGAATTAGAATATTTGGATTATCCTAGTAAATTTTCTTATAATCTAGGACCCAAGGAATTTATTTACTTTTATATTCATCTCTTGACTTGTTAATTGTAACACTAAAAGATGCTCTATATGGAAGATCAAGGTTACATTATTTCAATTTATCTATTTACTATCTGGTAATGATTGTTGGGATTTTTGAATCAGATTATTCCCCATGATATTCCTTTTATTTGGGTAATAAACACAAGTTTTTAGTATACTTCTATTTAAATACCTGCTGTATTGTTGTCAGCGCGTTACATGAAGACCCTTTTATTCTTCATCATCTGGTGGCTAGCAAACTTTGACTTCTTCCTCTTTTAAACTTGGTAATACAGAATGACAGTTTCTTAAATAAAGCTATCCCCTTCCATGATCTCTGTTCTCTCATTCCCAGATACCTAGTCCTATTCCTACCGTATTCCTATCCCTTTGCATTGTGTCCTTTGGAAACTTCGTTCTATTTTTGACAATTTCTTTTTATCTTGGACCTTTTGTTCCTGTGCTGTTTTTATCTTCTGGTGCTGATGGGGATCTGGTTTTCCTCATAAGGCCTTCTGTGCCTAGATATCTTCTACAGTACTGGATTACCTTATCTAATGTTTCTCAACACAAATTCTTCCCACAGTCACATCCAGAACCTCTCTCTGCTGTTTTCCCTTCTCTTGAATTTCACTCCATATAAACATTCAAAGCCTGGTAACAGTGATCTCCCCACTCTCAGGTCTTTTTTTTTTCCTTTTCTCTTGTGGTACAGTACCTGATTCACAATCTTCTATCCATCCCTCCCCCTCCATCTACACTTGAGGACATCCAATGAAATGCTGATGTTGCTCCAGGCTAGTCTCCCAGTTTATTGATCTCTTAAAGTCCCATGGTTTACAACTCTACTGTATCTCAGCCGCACATAGGGTTACTCATATCTCCCTTAACCAGTCCGCTTCAGTAATAAAGCAGTGCTCTGACTCCATTTCTTATTGCTTATTCTTCTTCCTTTATCTACTTTTGGATGTTGTTTCTAGTCTTTCAGTCCTCGGTGCTTGCATAGGCTTCATTTCTTCCACTTATTAACTTTGGTTTTTTGGTTAATCTTCTTCTGACATATCTTGTCTTAACCTGAACCCAGGACTACATCTGACCATCCATTCTCTGCTTTTTACCCACCTTTGACAAGTGCTAGAAATATATGCTGACTGGGTCCACTCCAAATTGACAACTAAGAAAATTGAAGCTATAAGTTATTCTTTTTGCCCTTTTTTCAAATCACAAAACTGTCTTTCAACCTCATCACTCAACTAAGACTATTCTTTCCACCATTAACTTTTTCTTGAAAATTGTATCTATCTTTCATTTTGGATCGCCTACGTTTCCTGATACATTCCCTCTCCCACCCAAAGATCCACAGCAGTTGTTGCCTTGCTCCACACCATGAAAAGATTTGTCCATTCATTTCTTTCATATGCACACAGACTCTAACTAAATTATCTATTTTATCTTTTGTAATCTCCTTTCTTTATGGTTAACAATTCACCCCTTAACCATATCTGTGAAAGATGTCCCGTCTAGTTATAATCTATTTTTATTGTATGTTATTTAATATTCAAGTATTATGTTTATTTTGAGTTCAGTGTGGTATGTGGTACAAATTATTAATCTAAATCTGATTTCTACAAGAGTTTTTCCCCCCCAGTAATTTTCCATAACTTTCGGCCAGTGATTATGACCAAAAAGGGAGTTCTTTCCTAAGAAATTTACATTTTTAAGTTTATCCAACACTGGGTTATTGAATTCATTGATTTCTGGTTCTTCTTTGGCTAGTCTTTCCCATTGAGCTACTTTTCTATATTCATTAACCAGTACCAAATAATTTTGATGAGCACTGCTTTAAGGCCTATTTCCCTTTCATTTCTATCATTTTCTTTATTCCCCTAGATAGTCAATAACTTTTACATTTCCAAACGATCCTTTGCTCCTCCAAATTAATTTTTGTCTAGTTCTACAGAAAGAAACGTTTTCATAGTTTGGTATAGTCCTAAATCTGAAAATTATTTTCAACAGTATCATTTTATTATATTTGTGCTATATGGACATGAACAATTAATATCCCTCCAATTATTTAAGTTTCTTCATTTCTTTAAGGAGTGTTTGGTATTTTTACATATATGGATACTTTAGTTTACTGTGGTTATTTCTAATGAAACTTCCCTTTATCGCTTCCTGATTTTTTTTGTTGTTACATCAAACTTTTGTGAGTTTTCTGAGTTTATTTCATACCCTGTAACTTTATTGAGGATAATTTTCTCAATTAGTTTGTTTGCTGCTTCCCTAGTATTTTCTAAGTACATTGTTGTGCATGTAGGGATAATTTTCTCTCCCCCTAAACCCTCACTCAAATCTACCTTGCCTTTTACTCTGGAGAATGACACCATCCTCCCAGTAACTTGGGCTCACAATCTAGGTGTCATCCTAGATTCCTCACTATCCCTCACCCTCGTATCTGATGTGTTGCCAAGACCTCTTGATTTCACCTTTGAAACACCTCTCAACTATGCCCCCTTCTCTCTAAAACTACCACTACCCTACTGCAGACTTATCACATCATGCCTGAACTATTGCAATAGCCTACTCATGATCTACCTGCCTCCACTCTCCCCACTCCAAACCATCTTCCATTCAACCACTAAAGAGCTTTTCCTAAAACAAAGATCACAATATCCTACTCAATAAACTTCACTGCTTTCCTCCAGAAGCAAATATGCAATTTGCTGTTTGCCATTCAAAGTCCTTCAGAACCTACCCTCTCCTACCTTTGCAGTCTTCTTACACCCTACTCCTTCCTACTTTCTCCTCAATCCATGATAGCTTTCTTCAAATACATGAAAGACTGCCATGAAGAAGAGGGATATTATTTATTTTGAATTTTAAAGCAGCAATTTTCTTTTATACTTCCTAATTATTAGAACTATCTAAAAGTGAAATGAGACTCCTCTAGAGGTAGTGAGTTCCCTTTTACTGAAAGCCGAGACCGGCTTTCCACTTCTCAGATGTCTTACAGTAAAGATTCTCTTTTGGATATGAATTGGCCTATGTAGTCACTAGGCCTCTTCCAAATATGAAATTCTGGTTCAGGGGGTCCTTAGAAATTATATAATATCAAAGCTAAAACATTTTGACATCTACCTATATAATATAAAATGCTTTGTTGAAATATTGATACAAAAAGAAGTTTCATACAATGAATCCAATTTTATGTCAGGATATGAGAAAGGGTAGTTAACATAAAAGTTTTACAATAAAAATGGCATAACTTAGGATGAAGCTATGTAGTTCTAGTGCAGCTAGCATCAATTACACCAGAGAAGTGCATGAATGAGCCAAATATGAAGTTGGGTGTTCATTAAGATAGACATATATTCAAGTATATTCTAATGCCAACATATCATATCAAAATTGGATATTACCAAAATTTCTGAATTGGTCATGCTCAATTTTCCATTGCTGTTGTGTAATATATCACACACAACTGGAAACCCTTGCTACATTTAAATCAATCTGCTTCAGATACGGAATCCAACTACATCCAATTCTACTGGTTTTCATATACGTTACATCAGCTATCACTTATATCTAGTTACTTTAACTGATTGCCATATTGTACAAATTCATCCCATACTATATTCTATCATGTGTAGACAGACTCTAAGATTTTGGAAAACAAAAAAAAAATTTTGTCTCTGGAAGGATCAATAATATAATAATAAAAAAGATAATTTGTTTTATAACATTTAGTTGGTTTTAGTTTGGGTCAAATCCAGGGGCATTTCTTTGAAATCTGGGGGGAAAGATTTTTTCTGTTTGTTAGGGGACTCAAGGCAGTGATTTTTATATGAATGTGTGTGTGTGTGTACACATACATGTCTTACCTACATTACATAACTTTTCTCATGGTTAGCTGTATGCATGTTTCATTTTACATTCTCATGCATTCAGAGGCAGCATGGCACATTGGAAAAGAATAATTGGACTGAAAGTCTGTGTATTTCAGTTCTAGTTCCAGCTCTGCAACTGACTTTCTCTAATATATTAGGCAATGACTTCACATGTATAATCAATATTGTATTACTTGCATTCTCAAGGGGTGGGGAAAGGACAAAAAGGAGGGAAAGAATTTGGAGCTCAAAAAATTTTTAAATAAGTGTTAAAAAAATTTTTTGCAATTGGGAAATATTTAATGAAAGAAAATATAGTAAAAACATAAAATAATCGGCAAGTCACTTAAACCTACTAAAGCCTCAATTCGCTCATTTGTAAATGAGGATGATAACCTTCCCAGAGCTGCGGTATGGTTCAAATGACATAATGTCTGTCAACATATTATGATGGGCTATATAAATGAAAACCACTATTACCATTAGAATACATTGTAACAGTAAAATATAATAAGCTCCTTGAGGACTGTGGCTGTTTCACTTTGATTTTTCTCATCAGCAGCTAGCTCAGTATGTGGCAAGTGGTAGTGATTTAATAAATTACTCTTGATTGATTACTATTACTAACGACAACAATAGTTTAATGTCACATTTTGATATCCTTCTGATATATAGTTACGACACCAAACAAATTCTATGTGATACATAAGCAATAAAGATAACTAACTGATAGACGTTTGATGAGACAACATTGGGCTGCATCCTTGTATTTCTCTAGTTGCCTGAGAACTTTTCATAGTTTATGTTCTGTCAATTATTGCAGGATGAAGTGGCACAACCACTGAACTTGTCTGCTAAACCCAAGACCTCTGATGGAAAATCACCCACATCACCCACTTCTCCCCATATGCCAGCTCTGAGAATAAACAGTGGGACAAGTTCTCTCAAAGCCTCTGTCCCAGCAGCATTAGCCAGTCCATCAGCTAGAGTTAGCACAATAGGTAAGTTAATTTTTTTTTTTTGGAAATTTTATTACTGGTATTCTATCTTGTTTGTGTTCTACATATGACTCTGATTTGACGAAATGCAAATAGTCAGTTTAAATCACAGAACTCAATTTAAACTGAAACTAAAGATGCAAAGCCCCATTAAGGAATCTATGTTTATCAACTGTTCTTATTCAGGAAGAGTGGATGGATCACATATTCTCTCTTTATAGTGGAGAGCAGGATTTAAAATCAGGGAGACCTAAGTTCAAACCCTACCTCAGCTATGTGATCCTGGGCAAGTCATTTAATCTGGTTAGCTTCAATTTCCTCATCTGTCATATTCAGATAGTAACAACATCGAATTCACAAGGTTGTCATGCTAATCAAATGAGAAAAGGTAACCCACTGCGTAACTGTTAGCTATTGGAAGTGGTGGCCATAGTGTGTGAGGCCAAAACACCAGAGATGCGGCTAGAATCCGCGGATCCTTCTAGAGGACTCGATGTGTACAACCTTTTTCATGATTACCTTCTTTGCCAAATTTGCCTATGATGAAGTGTATGTAAAGATAAAATTTATCTGCCATAGTTGACAATCACCAGGCGATATCCCTGACATCCCAGTCCAGTCCTGCCTGGGTTTTACTTGAGCATATCCAAGTTAAAGCTATGCATAATTCTTATCTTCTAAATTCACAACTGTGATTCTAGTGAGACAATTTCAGGGATACACGGTCAGACTTTTCAGATGCTCCAGACAACTTCAGTGCTGCTGCCTTTTCAGGGAGAATGGTAGAAGAATCAATGCCTATCATTTCACTCTTATGAAGAAGTACAGAAACTCCTTCCAAAGACTAGATCATCAACAACTTGTCTATAACTTACAATCTTAAAGAGTTGCCTGAGACATTGAGAAGGATAAGAGACAGCTTATCACCACACATTTCATATGTCAGAGGTAGAATCTGAAACCACATCTTTCTGACACCAGAGCTACAGCTTTACCCATCCACTCCTTACTCCAGGCTCCTTATCATCATGTTGTATTGCATTATAAAATATTATTCATATGGTATTTAATAACTGTGGTTGATATTTAACTCTGCACATGTTTTTTAGGATTATGTATTCTTTTGTTTGGGGCAGCTGGGTGGTATGGTGAACATAGAGTACTGGGCCTGGAGTCAGGAAGACTTCTCTTCCTGAGTTCAAATCTGGCCTCAGACACCTACTAGCTATGTGACCCTGGGTAAGTCACTTAATCTAATTTTCCTCAGTTTCCTCAATTGTAAATGAGCTGGAGAAGGACATGAAAAATCACTCCAGTATCTTTACTCCCCTCCCCCATAAAAAACCCCAAACAAACTCAAATAGGGTGACAGAGAATTGAACATGACTGAAAAATGACTGAACAAGAAAAATTATTTTGTTCAGATCTAACAATGGCTAGCGAATACTCTATGGTAAAAAAAAAAGTTTATTTTAGTGCTCAAAGATATGAAAGGGGGAAAATATTTTATTTGGCATCCATGAATTCCCTAAGTCCATCAAATATGTAATTGAGTTATAAATATCACATTGTTTAGCTCATGACTTACTAAATGATGTTATTAGAACTACATCATTTAACTAGCTGGGTAAATAATATATTTGCATTTTTATTATCAATTTTTTTTCACTTCGCCGTCTGTCATGTTTAAGAATTGTTCCTAGAAGTAATGAATAGTGTCTATTACTACATATTTAGCATTTAACTGGTCTTTTTTCAGTAGTAAAAATTCCTCTTGGTTTTCCATAAAAAAATCTTTTCCCCACCTACATCTCATTTTTTTTCACAGATTTTAGACCTCTACAATTTGCTTTTCTCCTTTCAACAAAATGCAGATGTTGAAAAGCTCTATGTACCTGTAATGAGTAATAATGTAGCTGGATAAAAGCTGTGAGGATTAATGGAGCTGTAAAGGTCACTCTTGAAAGAAGAATTAATGTGTTAGACCATTAATAACCCATGGAAAACTGTGGACCAAAAGATAACATACTTAAGTTATCATTAATGGCATGGGGCTCTTTGCTATATATCTGCTAACTAGAAATATAGAAAATGATTTTTTTGATGTTGCAGAACAATGTTACTGTGTAATATATAAGAAGTAGTGGTTTAAAAATGGTGCACAAATGGACAAAGCTGCCCAAAAGCAGAATCCTTAACAAATGTGAATTTCGTAGAAGAGTGACAGCAGGTTTCAGAACCTGTGGCCAAGACATTGATCCTTGAGAAGTGTTAAATTTAGGTCTATGAGACAAATCTCTAGTTTCTCAGGCCAGTTTTTTTTTGTATTTGACCAGAGTTTATTGGTGGCTATGAAATCTCAATTAATTTATCCCATTCCTAGTTAACTTGTCTATGAAATTTGATACATCATGAAGACTGAACTACCACTCCACAATTTTATAGTAGAGTATCTCATAGTATCTGGAAAAATGTGGTAGAGACACACTGACAAAATGATATATAAAGACAGCTTGATGTTACAGAATAGTCCACAGTTAATCAGGAAAATTTGAGTTCAAATTCTGAACAAAACACTTACCGATTGTTTCCCCAAAAAATCACCTCATTATGCTTTAGTTTCCTCACCTGTACAATGAGAGGACTGGCCTACTAAGCTGCCAGTTCATGACCCCATTTGGGGTTTTCTTGACAAAGATACTAGAGTTGTTTGCCATTTCCTTCTCCAGCTCATTTTGCAGATGAGGAAGCTGAGGCAAACATGCTTAAGTGACTTGCCCAGGATCACACAACTAGTGTCTGAAGCCAGATTTGAACTCAGGGAAACTGAATCTTCTTGACCTCAGAACTCCATCCACTGAGCAACCTAACTGCCCTGCTGTGATGTGTTCAACATGCTTTTAACAAGTTTGAAAACAAAAACTCAAATATACTAATATGAAATGGGAGGGAAGGAGGAAAGGTGAACTCTATGCCTGAGAAATGATGTTTCTCATTTTCACAATCTACAATAAGAAGTGTAATGTTCAGATGTTAAAGTGAGAAAGAATACAGTAATATTTTTTCACTTGCACAAAGTTTTAGAAATTTAAATAGAGCTTGTGTATTTGGGTAGAAGGCTTTTAGACCAGTATCAGTGACCTAAAATTTTTGTGAAAAATCAACATTTACTGTAATCATTTGCAGTATTTGTATCTGTTTCATGCACGTAGTGATAGCTGACCAAC
>CM053770.1:142497191-142599173 GCA_028658325.1 Potorous gilbertii
GAAAATATAACTACATCATTGGTCAATAATTCTTTAACAAAGCATACATATTTACTTCAGCATAGAAATATAATCGTGACAGACAAACATATAACAACTAAAAAACCTAAATAATGTCTTGTTTAGATTCAACTGCCCACTATATAAATAATTCTCCAGTTTAACATAGGAAGTCACAAAAGTCAGGATTTCATATAGTTTATTAATTAAAATCTATGTCTCCAAATCCAAGAATGTTTACTTTAAACTAGAAGCTTATTTTTTCCTCTTTCACACACCAAATTAAAAATATATATACATATATTTCAGATTGCATTTTATTCATTTGAGTTCCACTTTCTGTCAATAGTTCACCCCCTCCATAATAATCTAAATTCTCTTTGCATCTATATTAATCATTTTTCTTGCACACTAGCATCTTGGCAGCCACTGAAAAACATAAGGAGTTCATGCTTTTATTCACTGCTATGTGCCAAACCTTTTCAAGTATATTTGTATTCTGTAGAAACCAAATAGTTCACAGAATATCATTCTTTCAAGTTGGTAAGCAAACTCAGGTTAATAGGTAAAATTCTGAGACAAAACTTCTTAGAACTTATTAATTGAACCGTTTCCTAAGACAATCACTGACTTTTAACAGCTATAGTACTGGGTTTTTTTTTCAATTATATTGCCTAATCATATGTTTCAGGAACAAGATTTCAGCTGTTAGGAAGAATAAAATAAAGATGTTAGGAGTTATACAATATTAAACACAACTGTCTTTTAATGGTAGATTTAAACTTGATTTTTTTTAACCCATGTAAGTGTTGTTGCCAGGTCTTTTTCTAATTACAAGGAGTGGAAATCAAACTGTTTCTGGAAATAATGTCACTGTTTTCAGCAGAATACTTAGTAGACCCTCTAGACCTTTTCTCCATCCCCCATCAGAAACTTTTTATTCAACCGTTAAGGGAGATCCGAACACCAGGTCCAGTTTGTGCATAATAAAAAAAACACGGATCATTTAGAAACCTTCTAGCAGAGAAGCCCTGAACTAGTCTGACATCAGTTTCTTCAATAGAAATGTTTTAAGCGGCAAGATAATATTCTGCATTTTTTGGCAATCAGCAGATCAGATAGAAGAGTCTCTAGCAATACAACGAGGGTGTGTATGGTAATCTGACATGATTAGATGAGGCTCTTTAGGAACAGAACATTCATAATTGAGACAAAGAAAGAGTATTAATAACACTTTCCTAACACGGCAGTTAGCCATTTTATATTTCCTTTCTTTAATCTTAGTGTTTTTCAACAAATCATGGGATTTAATAGCGTGTTTTGGCAGATTAGAGGATTTATGGCCCAGATGTTTTTTGTTCTAAAAATGGATTAGGGTGTAAAGTTTGCTGGAATCCATGGAACATGTTGAGGCAAGCCGGTCATTTTATGTGTGATTAGTGCCTGCCTTCTGTCTCACAGTCCCTCCATCTGTCACAATTCACCAATGGATCTGGTTAGATTTAGCCTCATGTCACAAACAAGTCCCTTTTCTGGGCAATTTCATATTATAGATTCATTTTATGCCATTTTTATGCCCTAGTTAAAAGTGAGAGAGAGAAAGACAAGGAGAGAGAGAGAGAGAGAAGGAGGGAGGGACAGGCAGAGAGAGAAAGAAACGGAGGGAGAGAGAGAGAGAGAGAGAGAAGGAGGGAGGCAAGGATAGAGAGAGAGACAGAGAAACAGGGGGAGAGACAGAGAGAAACAGGGGGATAGAGAGAGAGACAGAGAGACAGAGAGAGACAGAGAGATGATAGATATTAGCTTCCTTTAGAAAATTTGAAAAATAGACAAGGACTTAAAGGCTCCTATCAGCACTCCATCCTATGAATCACTTGCAGATTATAATAAGTATAATCTACACTAAAGAAAAAAATGACAAAATGTCAGATTTTAAATTGCTTCTGATGTCTATGTTTTAAAAGAAATAATTCAGCAATATATTGTCTAAATTTTAGATTGTGGAGCAGCAACCTTAAATTAGACAGCTGACCTTTTATTAGCAGCATGAATTAAATGTAACATAGTTATGATAGCCACAATTTCTTACTAAACACTTAATGACAATCACTTGGTAACATTCATAGCATGAGATGATCATTGTGAGTTTTATATCTACAACAAAATACTTGCCACCTGTGGTTTATTTTAATATATCTGGGTTTAGGGGAGAAATGACCTCTTTTCAATGAGTTCAAGATCTGTTCTCTCTGTCCCTAGAAAATTCAATCCTGCTGTCCAAAAGCCTCACGTTGTCTGTCTAGTATTAAGTGAATGTTGAAATTAAATCAGGTATTGGAGTGTTATCAGTACACGTTTCCTAGGGTTCTCATACAACTGCCAATTTCATTAGAAAAGTTTAATTGCAGAGCAAAAGCTATGTCAAACATTCAGATAAAAATGTAGTGTGAAATCTATTTTTTTATGCCAAGCATCTAGATACGTAGAAACAGCCTTTTAAAAAACAACCCATCTTTTTTTTTCCAGTTTCATTCAGATGTTCTGTCATCATTGTCATTGCTCCCATGTGTGATATTTTCACTGGCTTTTTCATTTAATTAAATGAAAAAACGCTTAAAGAAAATACGAAGGAGTTTTTCCAGGGCAAATGATTTTATCCTTAACTGTATAAAATGATACACTTTTTTCTATCATGTCAGGTTATTTAAATGACCATGATGCTGTTACCAAGGCAATCCAAGAAGCTCGACAGATGAAAGAGCAACTTCGGCGGGAACAACAGGTGCTTGATGGGAAGGTGGCTGTTGTGAATAGTCTGGGGCTGAATAACTGCAGAACGGAAAAGGTTAGTTCCTAAACTAATATATGACATGAATGATCTATTTATATGTATGTACATATACACAGACTTTAATTTTTTTTCTTACCATCTCTTCACAAACTCACTTTCTTCGTAGTAATCCTATGCTCTTTTCCTCTCCGTCTTTATGGAACCTACGCTCCCACCCTATACTTGCAGAAATGAAATTCACCAAGACCCAGTTAAGAATTAAACTGTACTTAAATCCTTCCCTAGATGCTTGACAATTGATGACAACTCATTCTCTGTTTCATGTGTCAATATGAATTACAGTAAAATTAGATTGTCTTTGAAATATGTGGGTCTGCGTAAAGATGTTACTTTATGGAAATGCTCACATGGTTTGTGAGATGAGCTGGATTTTAAAATGCTGAAGCCTCTTTAAGTAGCATAAGCTGTGAGCTGATGATACGCAAGCTCATCTTTGAGGCACCTAGGCTTGTGAGGTTGTCATGGATGATGTTATATTTCTATAGCAGAGACCTGTCGAGTCATGTTAGATGGGTTTGAAACTAGGAAACATAATCCTTTGCAAGAACACCATGTACTTTTTACAGAACTTCAAAACTAGAGTGGTTGAATCTAATATTCTATAGCTCTGAATTAGCTTTAGGTTGTTAATGAAGCCATTGTCTAGGGAGAGAGTGGCTTTTCTTCATAAGTATTACCATGAGACATTACTACACAGTGTTCAAAATTATATGTGTCTATATCTGGTGTTATTTGACTTATACTGAATGGAAATTTTTTTATTATAATGGCAGATAGTTTACCAAGTCAGTAAGAATGAAAAAAGATCAGCTATTTAGCACTAACTTGAAAGTTAATCAGCATGGGAAGCTTATGAATCAAACAGTATTGTCCAGAATGAGCAGATTGCTAATTTGGATAGCTTTCCAGTTTCTGTAGGTTTTATAGGAGTTCGATCAATAAGCTCGGAAGCCAGCAGACTGCATTAAGAATGTGAATTGGATGTATGATTCTATCGCTAATGTATTTTTTTCACCAATTCTTATATGGGTGTCAAGGGCATAGAAGCAGTTCCAATTTTATTCACTCCTTAGGGAAGAGACTAAAGCAGGGGTCACAGTATCACTCCATGTGTGGCAGTACCTAGAATATAAAGAGGAGTGGCATAGGGACTTTATGCTGCTTAGCATAGGAGAATACCAGAAGGGAAGGGGAAAAGGAAAGTGTCTGCTATAAGAAGAAATGATCACAAGCATAAAGGAATTTATGTTCAAATATTTAAACATTCTTGAAAGGATGCTTGTGCAGAAATTTCTTTTCTGTGCTCCCCATGTAGAAATGAGTTTAACACTCAGCCAGATGCTAATGCAAAGTGACTCAAGCCATTCCTCGCAAGCCTAGCTAAATTGCCGTTATTTGTTAAGCGCATTGAATTCAGCTGTGGATATAGCAGTTGTTTGCATTCACAAAGCATCTGTACCCTTTTTTAAATCCTCCAAAGCAGAGACAACTCTACCTATCTCCCCCTTCTCCTCCCCAGTGCTGGCTGGGAATTGTCAAGTGACAACCGACCAAATCCTTTTGGACAGGAAGCCTTCATCCTGAGTTCTATATACTTGCAAAGCAGGCCTTGTGGTTGGATTGGGAGCCCATTAAAGGCACTTTGATGGTATGGAAATTCATCTTCGTGAAGCTCCTAGGCCCCTAAGCAACATGCTGTTTAACTGTGGTTACAGATCAGTCATTCACATCGGAGGGCAGTAATTGTGTTGACGGCTTGTAAGGCAATGGAAGTACATAAAATAATCCTGGGCCCTCCACCATGGCACTGGAAGTTAATCTTCTGTAATACAAATCAGCTGTTGTTCTAACACATGACTTTATGCCGGCTCCAGTGACTCTGCACAGCCTTTTGATTAAGTAACAGGAGTGGAACCATCTGCATTCGTTTTATTCTGTTACTTGCCCATTATGGGGCTAAATTCATTTTTTCTTTCCTCCCACCCCCATCTAAAGTAAAAGCTTATTTTTTCCTCCTCTGATTAGCACTTTATTGTATAAAACTATCCTTTGTGACTTTCTCTTCCTCTTTCGTCAAAGCTTTAAAATCTTCTTTTTAATATGATGTCTGCCAAAAAAAAAAGCAACTTATTGGCTGATTCTGAACTGCATTCTTAGAGCGTGTTCCCATCCTCACATCTCTTCCCTTAAATGTAGCTAAAAGTTGCATTGTATTTTCAGGTATGTTCTGAGTTCCACTTTCTATGGCCTGTCCCTCCTTTCTATCCTCAGTAGCCCTGAGTGGCATTAGAAGTGCTGATGCTTTTACCTATGAAGAAGTTTCTCTAACTCTTCCTTGAGCTGTCATTAGGTTCTCTTTCTATAGTCTCAGTTATCAGGCTGCTCCTGGACTGTCCTTGGGAGTAAGACATAACTGTTTAATTCACAGTGTTTTTAATGATCAAAATTATCGTTGAGACTTTTCAGATATTTTTTAAATGTTTGGAATTCTGTGTCAGAGTCTATGTATGTTTCTGTATACAAAGGAATTTAATAGAGAATGCCATCTTACTAATCATAATAGAAATACTATATTTCTGGGGAGAAGTGGGTTAGTGTGCTAATATATACATAGAAACATAAAGATGCAGGCTGTGAATCATATGGTGAGGTCTCTTCCTGAATTCTTTCTTTTGGAATTTAATACTCAGCTGCCTGAATTCTTAAATTATGAATATGATGGTTTTTGACTGGCAAATCTTGATTTAATATTATCTAATGAATTAAGCACAGTACATGATGAATATAGATTGTTTCCTTGGGAGATGAGAGGGTCAGGGGAACTGGAGATTTTATTAGGATAGATAAATCCAAGTGTAGAAATGCCTTCCCCCCATTCAGATGGGCAATCTGTAATTTAGGGTCTTAGAAAGTTGCTTGGGTCACAGAGAAGTTAAATGACTTACCCACTGTCAAATAGCTTGTATGTTTGAGAAATAAGAATTGAACCCAGATCTTCCAAATGCAAGGTTGGCCACAGTTTACTAGGACACTATCATATGACACTTTAATTTTCCTTTCCCATGGAACCTACCTCTTCTGAAGACAACCTTTGATTTTCTTTAAACCAAAGTAATTAATTTATCCAACCCAGGAAAAGTGCTGATATGAACCCAGGAAACTGCTAAGGTGAGAGAAAAAGTTCAGTTCAGGATAACTTGTAAGAGTATAAAAGGTTCCAGGCTAAGATGGAAAACTCAGTAATCACAGAATTGAGAAGCTAGAGCATTTCTAGATTTTTTTAGGTCTTCACAGAATATTTTCACCATTCTCTTGAAATGTGAACTTTCACAACATCAGACACATCCACGTTCTTTATGAATTATCACCGTACTATATTATCCATATCATTAGCACAGATAATGTAGGGCATAGTTTTGCCTGCTCCCTCTACTACACTCATGTACCAGGCTACACATACCTCATGCATCTTGTATCTTGGACCAGGTTATAGACATCTTGCATACTTGAGAAAACAAAATGAACTTTTTATTGTAATAATAATAGTAGATGACAAAGAAATCACTTTGTGCAGTTACTCTGAAATGGGAAAGTTAATAAGATATCAAAAATTAAACCACCAGGAGGAACATGTTACAAATGCTACATCTCATATAAATAACTGTGTTGTCCCAGTTCAGAGGGTTTAGTTTTGAAAGTAGTAATTGGACTGAACAAACATAATCTGAATGAATGCAAAGAATCTTGCTTTTTAATAATACAGATAAAAATACATAATAAAATTCATTTTTACAAAAATACATTTCAATTGTGAATTCAAAGACTCCTTATTATTTTACTTTTCTAGGAAGTGTTTCAGCATACCCAAGAATTGTGTATGTTTCTTGGAAACTCTGGGACACAGTCTAATTTCTAATTGTCATCTCTAGTTAATTGCAGCTTGATTGTGCATTCAAGTATTGTTACCTTGTTACACATTGCTCTGAGATCGCAAATTTGCATCCAGAGAGAATAAGCAAGCACATCAGGTGGGAAAAAGAAGGTGATTCTGAAAAAAATAAAAATAAAAAATTATTGCCTGCTACATTTCAATCCATATGGTATATGTTTAATTATGCAAATAGCTACATTAGGGTTGGGAGGGTCCTCAGCATCCACCTAGTCTGATTCATACACAAGAGGAATCTCCACGGTAACCTACATGAGAAGTGGTTGTCCAGCCTCTGCTGTAAAACTTCCAATGAAAGGTAACCAAATGCCATTCAACTTGTAAATAGCCCTAGTTATTAGGAAACTTTTCTGACATCAAGTTTAAACTTGCCTCTTTGCAACCTATTTCTCCTAGTTTGGGCCTGTGGGGTCAGACAGAAAAAAAACTAATCCCTTCTCCACATGACAGGCATTCAAATACTTGAAGACAGTTATCATGTCCCAGCCTACCCCTAATTCTTCTCTCCTCGGGTTAAACATCCTAGTTTCTTCAATGGATCTTCGTATGATATGGATTCAAGGCTCTTCATAATCCTGGTGGAAATCCTGGGAACTCTTCAATTTAGCAGTGTTCTTAAATTATAGTGCCTAGAACTGAGCACAGTACTGCAGATGAAGGCTGACAAGGACATAGTACAGTCACCTTTTTATTTCTAGAAGCATTGCCCCTCATAAGGCAAGTCAAATTGAACTTGTAGCTAATTCAGAACAGTTGTTGGGTGTAAATATGTTTAATCTGTCTTATATTTTAATTAATTCATTGATGCCTATTAACCCTGTGTATATACACATATATTCATAGCCATGCATCGGATCTCATATATTTTCAAACTCCTCAGTGTGTGCAGTCTAGACAGCAGCAACAAATTACAGAGTAATTGGGATAAAAGAGGTTTTCAGGATTGTACTTCTAGTTCTCCCTCCAGATGTGACCACCATAGGCAGGTTTACATCTAACCAATTTTAGAAAAGTTTCCAAAATGTTTTAAATATCCTTCTACCCTTAAATATACAAGTGCTTCTACCATTTTGCCCATTATAAATATGATTATATAAGTACATTTATATTAAATAATATTATTAAAGTATCTGTTTGCAAACTCATTTTTATGTATGTCCATATTTAATAAGGTGAGTGAGAACTACTTACAGATTTATTATTGCAAAAAAATTGTGTATGCATATTTTGATATGCATAATTCTTATATCAATTTATGTACATATTCACACACACAATGAACTCACTCATCCATAACTTTACGTAGTGACATCTGTGTAAGAGTTCTTTATCTCGCTTTAGTGTTCTATAGTATGTCATCAGCTTCTCAAAAATTAGTAGGAATTACACATAGAGACAAATGGCAATTTGGTGAATACCAGTTTCTTTAGGGGTGCCTTATCCAAATGTCCCTAAGAGGTTTTGACAGAAACTGCATGTTAAATGATAAGCTATATCTTATTTTCTTGCTGTATGAAATTCTGAGTTTCTTCTTTCCCAGCACCACCTTTTTCTCTTGCCACCTGCAACCGCAATGTTGACTTAATGTGAATGTTTAATAGTGAACAAAAGTGTGTCTGTTTCAGTGTTAGTTACAAATGGAAATGTATTGGCCTTAAAATAATTTTACATCAGTCATTCTTTTCTGATGCTTCACTGGTCACCTGATGGATTGAACTAATGGTGTTAACTATTCAAAATCTGAGGCAGTATATCCAGCCCAGCTATGGACTCTACACCCATATTTTCCTTTCCAGATGACTGGTAGGCATGTGAATTTGAATTCAAATTCTGATTTCATATGGAAGTTAAAATCACTGAAATGAGTGAAGGGCATTGTGAACACTGAGTTGTTTATTTTGAGTGAGTGATTCTTTTAGTTAAAATGGATCTATAATGAAATTATGCTTTAAAGGCTGAATAAGCAGATCTTGAACAGGGAAATCAGGGAGGGTTGGGCTAAAATGTCACTCTTTCAGCATGCAAAAGTGAGGTCATTATGGTATTTGGCAATAGCTAGAGATTTATGTAAAATTTGTTTTACAAAGTTGAAGTGTTCCCCCTCTAAAATGTTAATGAATATTTTTTCTTTTCAAAGCTATGTATGTGTGTATGATTTTCACTTAAAATACATCCATTTACACTGGGTATTTAATCTTTGTTTTTGGAAGAGAAAATATTCTTAAAACCTAAACTGAAGTATTTTACCTTTTGAGTGCAGGCACCTCTCTGCTTTGAAGAATTATTATACAGTATGAAAATGGGATGTTTTCAAGACAATTGATTATTAGACAATTTGGATCAGCCTTTTTACACGATAGTTGGCATTTGATCCTTGGGTTTTCTTTCCTTTTGTTTTTCATTCATAAAACCTTAATTCTGTTCAGCTGAGTGTCTAAGCTGGGGAACACTTCTTGTGGGACAGTGGAGGAGGGGAAAGCCCCTTAGTGAATATTATCAGCAGAGAGCAGCCAGTTTTCAAAGAGCAGGACAAAAAAGCAAATAGGTATTATGTCATCACACATCCGTCACTCTATGTGTCAGCCTTTTCAATAATTCCACTCCATGTTCTCGATGGGATTTTGCAAGTTAAAGGGGCTGTTTGTTTCCAGAAAGCAAGTACAGAGTGATTCTAGTCTCTTCCAGGTGGCTCTTTGCTTTCCTTTTTTTCCCTTCTCTTTTCTTTCCTTTCTTTTCTTTCTCCTTTTCTTTGCCTTTCCTTTTCTCTTCTATTCTTTTTCTTTTTTTTGCATTTAATTGAAATACATGCCGAGTTTGCAGACTGCAAAGATCAGAGCTGTTTTCATCCAGCAGTGCTAACTATACATTAAACATTTTGAATTGTTTGAGCTTTAAGTTTCGTCCTTTTTTGCCATTTGCTTCATGGAGTTTGTGTATATTTACAGCCTCTGCATTTAATGGCTACATGCCTTATTTTCACAGATGGCCAGTAGAAGACTTTTTCTTTCCCTTAGTATAGTCTGCTTTCTGTTTTGCTACATTTGTCACAGTGCCACTACTTGCAGCTAGCAAGTGCCCACGCTTGGTGGGGAGCATTTATGGTGTGAGCTTTTTGTAGAGCTTTTTAAAGGTGGTTGGTTTTTTTTTTTTTAGTAAACTTTTTATGGTTTAATTTCCAAGCCTGGAAAAGCTGTGCATGTTTTCAAACAGAGAGTCTTGTGTTCTTTACATCGTTCTAGTAGGGAGGCTTGTTCAGGATTGTCCAATAAAACAAGACGCAAGGGACATGCCAAATTTCCTTTTCAGATAGATTTCCACAGGCCTAAAGATGATTAAAAGGAGGAAAACTTCCCCCATGATGTCTATGACCTTCTCATCCTCTGTATGAGTTCTTCTAGTTTAAAGGGAATCTCCATCAAAACTAGTCAGTGAGATGGCTAGGCTTGGAACTGTGAAGATCTGAGCTCATGTACAACCTTAGACACTAGCTATGTGACATGGGGCAAGCCACTTAACCTCTGATGCTTCAGTTTCCTCATCTGTAAAATGGGGATATTAATACCACCCATCTTCCAGAGTTGTTGTGGGAATAAAATGAGGTATTTTTAAAGCATTTTGCAAATCTTTAAGTACTCTATAAATGCTATTGTTATTTTCCTAATAGCAATAATAATTTTCCTAAATATTTCACTTTATAAGTCTATTTCACCAATTCCAGTCATCCACGCTTGCCACTGAACCCAGATGGCTCCAGAGGAAAAAGTGAGACTGGTGACTTTGCACAGCCTTCCTTCACTTAAATCCATTTCACTTTTAAGTCATGGTATCACTTTCCTGATGTCATGGTCCACTTTGAGAAGGAAGGACAAACCAGCGCAATAAACAACTATTTCACCAATGCTGAATTTAGGAAAATTGTCAGAAAAATATTACACATTTTACATTTTTATCTAAAAACATTATTGTTTTACAGATTAGGTATTTGTTTCCTCTTTTACAGATAGGAGAGAGGAAAGAGATTTGTTCATGCTGTCCCTCCCATGTGCTTGCAAGGGGCTCTACCTCTATTTTTTTGCCCTTTGAAATTTCTCCCTTCCTTTAAAACTCAATTCAGACATCACTTTCTCCATTAAGCTTCCTCTCATTCCCCAATGATAGAAATGATCTTTCCAACCTAAAACTGCTGTTAGAACTTCACCCTATCGTCTTACTTAGATAAATGTTTGACTCTCCATGTGAGATTGAAAACTCATTGAGGGAAATGGCTACAAATGACCTTTTGTCTTTATATTTCCAGAGCTTAGTACAATGCCTTACACTTATAAATCATTTAAATTGGACAGGAAGTAGGCCTTAGAATGGAGGCCAGACTATTTGTGTAATCTGACGTTAGTCAGCTGTCTACTTGATTACAGACCTAGGCAGCTTTCTTATCCAAAGGAACTTCATTCAAATTACAGTTACATCAAGGATAAATGCTAGCTTATTTTTTGCCTTTTCCAAAATTCGCTTTTACTTCTTTCTGGTTTTCTACACTTTATTTACTTTACCATTCATTACTCTCTCTACCAAAGAGGAAAAATATTAAAAAATGAAACTCTAATTTATCAGATTTGTTCACTGTTAGCAGTTCTTGTAAAGCTTTCATAAGGGGGTGGGGTGATGGAAAGTCTGGACGAAAATGAGGATTTTGATTATATGTGGATTAACCCTGTCCCCGTGACCATGGATAATCAAGAATTTACTGCAATCTTAATATGCCTGTAGCATATTGAAAGAATTGGCATTATTGTGCTTTAAGAAAACCCAAATATTTTTATTCAGCAGTGAGATCTACTGGAATTGAAGCAGACATCTAACAACTTTTTACTTAGATTTTGAATAAAAGACAGGGAAAATATCATCACTATACATTTGTTTGCTGTCTAGTTACTAAGTCCACAAATGTTTATAGAACAATTGCCAACAAATGATAATTCTGATTTTTATGTTTACATATGTGCAGACTCTCCCACCCACTAGACATCCTTTTTGGGTTGTGAATTTTTCCTATTATTCTTTGGGGGAAGGAAAGGGTTCTAACTTTTTCTACATTAACCCATATGCTTTACCTCAACCTTCCCATCCCCTATACCATTCCCTCAATGGTTGATTAATAGATAATAGTTGGAAATTAGCAAAATGTTTTCTGAAATTGTCACCGAATTCTGCAGTCTATAAAGGATTCATTTAGGTTATCAAAGAAACAGACTTTGAGAATTGGTAAGGACCTCAGACATAAAAAAATAATCAACCATAATGTAAACATCAGGATTCTAGGATAAAATTCTGGCCAATCTGGTCAAATGCTAGCTAGATAGGCAACTCGGTCTTCTCTACGTTAGAGTTATTTAGGTCTTTTTTCCTAACTTTTTTCTCTTTTCCACACATTTTCCCCATCCCTAACATACCATCAACTGAGACAAATAAGAAAATAACAACAAGAAAGTCAATATTTATTACAAAAGCAATTCAAATATGCCTTCTCTTTGAATGGCCTGGTATGTATTAATTCCTTTGAGAGCTAACTATAAATTATAAACTCTTCACCTCAGTGACTTCATATTTCACACATAGATTTTTTTTTTCCTCTGCCTATTTGAAGCTGAATGGAAATTTTGTATTTGTGCCTACGACCCTATCTTTTACAAAGTATCTAATCCTATAAGGCAGTGATCCTGATCACAGCCCTGCTTATCCACAAGGGAAATTCCTATCAACTTTCACTTTTTTTAACCTACTGAAATTAGTGGGGAAAAATCTGTCACATTTATGCATTTATGGAATAGATTTAAGTCTGAACCAACTATCACCTTATTCCTTGGGTCGTTAATGGTTTGTGCACAAGAAGAACATGAAAAGGCAAGTAACTTTATAAGCTTTGTTTGTTTTAAGGGCTTTAGCTTTGCTCTCAAGACACAAGGAGCTATCAATTAACAGGTTTCAGTTCATTCATTCTGACTGAATGAGGAGATCTGTGTGCTGTCAGCCATTTAAAGGTACCCTTGCGAAGGTTTGGGGGGAAGAGTGTCAGCATTTATGTAACAACTGTTACGTGACTGCTGGGACTGCGCTAAGCATTTTATAGATATTATTATAGATATTGTCATCTCGCTTGTTCCTCACAAAAGCCTGTGAGGTGGATGCTATTGTTATTATCTCCATTTTACAGATGAGGAAACTGAGGCAAATGGTGCTTAAGTGACTTGCCCAGGCTCACACAGCTAGTAAGTATCTTAGGTTAGATTTCCACTTGGATTTTTCTAATTCTGGGTTCTATTCACTGTGTCACTTTGTTATCTCCAAATCTGGGCCAGCAAATTGAATGCTATCATGAAATATACATATATATTTTTTTTTCATAGTAATTTTCCAACATGAATTTATTTTAAGTGCTAGGCAACATGCTTTGGCCATGAAAATACCAATAGAAAAACAATAGAAAACAGTCCTTTATCCTCAAGAACTGTATCCTTCAATGGGGAGCCTATGACCTCAAGGCCAGATGTGGCCTTTCTAGGTCCTCAGGTACAGTCTTTTGATTGAGTCAAGTTATACAGAATGGATCCTTTTATTCAGAGGATTTGTTCTGTAAAGTTTGGATTCAGTCAAAGGGCCACACTTGGGGACCTAGAGGGCCACACACAGCTTTGAGACTGCAGGTTCTCCACCCCTAGTATAGACTATTATGGGAAAGCTAAGAGTATAGAGGTCTTGAAAGCCTTTAGAATATGTGATTTTGAGGGTTATCTTACCCCACTGGTATTTAATTGTATTTAAAAGATGTGAGTCAAATGATGAGGGAAAATACTAGAAGAAATGCTTCCTGCTGGACCCTCTCACAGGATGGCTCCTTTACTATACAAAAATTATCCAGAAACTCTTGGGAAAGGTTGACAGAATACTTGGGTAGGGTTCATTGGTGCCAAAGCTCCTTTGATAGGACTTACTTAATCTCAAGCAAGATAATATGAATGAGATTTGTGTTTCTTTTTTATAAAAACATACATATTTTAAATCCTAGGAAAGATTAAAAAAAAGAAAAAGATTCCTTTCCTCCACACTTCCTTTGTTTGGTTAGTGGTAGGTTGTTATTCCGTAGAAAACGGAGATCCCAGATAAGCAGGGTTGAAACTGAAGGATGGAGGGGGTGGACAAATACATTGTTTCTTCATATTTTACTTACTCTGATACAAAGCGAAAGTCCATCTGATAAATCATTATGACATTATAAATAACCTTTCATCTCTGGTGGTCCAGGACATCCACATATCCGGAGCCTTAAAATCCTTTCTGTGCTCTTTCTTCCCTTATCAGTGTAGTAGACTATTTTTTTTGAAAGCACATCCCAAAGAGGCTTACCAGTTATTGAGTCAACATCTGACGAGTTTATTCTATTCTAACATTTTCATGCATGTGCTTTTTATGTCTTTTACGGTTTTGTAAGCATTATTTAAGTAGAGTCCATTATGACAGCTGATCCACAACCAACCTTTTCTCCTTGTGCATGTGTATGTCTGTGAATGCTTATTATCAACAAGAATCCCAATTTCAGGGAGTACTAGAGGAATCATTTATTGTGGCACTACTTAATTTAATATTATTTAAGTAAGGAAAGTCTTCTTCCTTTAAGTAGATTTCCTTTTTTGCCTACTTTTTAGAATATTGACACAGGAAGTCTGAGACTTTCTTATTAATTGGTGCAAATACATTATTACCACAATTTCAACTCTTGCTATTATATGAAAGCCTAATGACTTACAAAAATGGATGGTGAATACTAATATATATGTGGAAGAAAAGAAAAGAAATAAAAGTTGTATTTCTAACTGTGTACTTTCTTCCCCACCATGAGGTGAAAACATAAATTTCTAAAAACTTGCTGGGGTTCTTGCTTAGATATCCTGCTAGTACTTCATACTCAATAATCAACAAATCAACAAACATTTTTAAGCACCAAATCTGTGATAAATATTGTGTTATGGATACACGGAGGTTAAAAAGAAAGGTATAAATAATCTTCACTCTCAAGCAACTCACACTCTAACAGGGAGGATTAAATAGGTACATACGGGATACATATACAGTAGATGAAAGATCTCTTGAACAGGGAAAATTTTACAACTGAGATGACCACTAAAGGCCTCCCAGAAAAGATGGCCTTTTATCTGAGTCCTGTAGGAAGCCAGATATTCTGAGAATAAGAGGTGAGGGAAATAAAGCATAAGAAGACTGGAAAGGTAAGAAAGGTCCAGGTTATGAAGAGATATCAATGCCAAACAAAATATTTTGTATTTGATCCTTGAGGTAATAGTGAATATGTTGAGTGGAGGAGTAAATGGTTAGACTTATGTTTTTGGAAAATCATTTTGGCAGATGTAAAGAAGATGGATTAGAGTGGAGAGAGATGAGAAAATAGGGCACCCCAAATGGAATAAATGAACTCTCTTTCCCTACCCAAAACAAACAAGCGAATAGTAAATGTGTGTTCTTCCTGGTTTTTGAATTTTCATTAATGGACTTCATAGTCCTATTTACATAGGCTTAAAAACTTCTTTGATTTCTTTTTTTGCTCTCTCTATCCGTTCATTGCTAATTCCTGCTAATTTTACTAATGATGTCACATTTGTCACCTTCCTTTCCATTCATTCTGTTACTACCCTAGTGCAAATCCATATCATCTCAAACAGGATGATTCTAACAGTATCCTAGCTAATAAATTCATCTCCCCCTCTCCAAATCACCCTGAACTGCCAGAATAAGTTTCCTTAAATAATGTTTTCTCTCCTACTCAGAACCTGCACTGACTTCCTATTTCATTTTCTATCAACTCAATTCAACACATTTATTAAACACCTACTACAAAGGATCTGTTCTTTTTTCAAGGCACTCCATAATGTTTCCAAACTGATACCCTCCACTCTAAAATAACATCATCGTCCCAAAAATTCTTGCACATAGCCCTTAGGTCTTTGCCTACAAGGTCTGTCTCATCAGGAATGTCTACCTTTTCCCATTTACCCATCCAGATCCTTGCCATCTTTACAAAGTTTAGTTCAAACACTACCTTTTCAATAGAATTGTCTTTGGAATATTCCTGCCATCTCTGGCATTTCTGTTCTATCAATTCCATAGCACATAGTCCATTGCACAAAATTTAACATTTAAAAATATTGATTCATTCAACATACATGTATTAAGTACTATATAAGCACTGTAATAGACACTGGAAGATATGCAAAGTTTAATTAATAAGATGGGGAGCTCATAGTCTCTAGCAAAAGGTTAAGAGCAACACAGATAACTATAATGACTGATGTTATGTAATAAATTCATTAGAAACTTTCTCTGTGAAAATTGATAGGTAAGGTTATTATAAAACCAAGTGGTTGTGGGTAAAGGGTTTGGGAGGGCAAACTATAAGGTTCAGAGACTTCCTAGAGATATATAAATTGGATTTTAAAGAATAGATATTAATTCAATAACTGAAAAGAAAGATATATAGGCAGTAAATTATAGTGCATGTTCAGAGACCAAGGCTATTTCCAATTCAATATGTCCCAAATGGAATACATTGCCTTCTTCCTTTACCTTTACTTTCTCGTATCATGACACTGTTTCACTGTTTCTCAGTACACATGGTTTCCTCTTGTAGTGCTTTATATTTCTTTGTATTAAGACTATAAGCATGTAGGAGGCAATAAGCATTTATTAAGCACTAACCATATGCAGGTCACAGTGCTTTGTACTGGGAGTACATATACAACCAAAAAGAAAGACATTCCCTGTGTTCAAGGAGTGGGGAGGAAGATACCAACATGATGCCAAAGTTTGGGCATTCAAAAGCACAGCCAGGAAGAGAATGAAGCATGGCTGGCCTGTATCCATCCCCAAAATGTATGCCCCAGACATAGCTCACCAATGAAAGAAGGGAGAAGTATATGGTAGAGGGAGGGAATGTCCCAGTGTGAGAAGGCAGGTGAATCATGATGTAAAGTCTGTAGAGTTAGAAGTACATCTGAAAAGGAAAGAGGATCAGAATTCCCTGCCCTGCTGTCACTTGGCAATATGGTTTTCACTGCTACAATGAGCATCTACCTTTCATTTCCTTTCTTCCTTGTTCCATTGCTATCATGGAGCCTTTTCCCATTTTTGAGGCTGTTTTTCTCAGAAGGGGTACACAGACAGCACTTTTCAGCACAGACATCACTCTCTAGGTCCTTATGTGGGTTAGAATCTCCAACCCCTTCTTTTCTTTGTTTCTGTAAGAAACTACTCCAAGGTTTCTGAGAAGGGGTTACTCCAACTCCGTTAGGTAATTGATCAATATACTTGGAAGAATTCTAGCAAGAAGGACCATCATCTTCTAAAGAAGGATGATACTCAATATTTCTCCCTGTCTATGCATGCCTACAAATATAGATCATTTTATATTATTTACCAGAAAGTGACTCTATTCAAGAAATTAGGAGGGATACAAAGAGGGCAGGACATTGTATTTATTGAGTGCCCATGATGTGCCTAACACAACGTATGTATATTCAACTAGCGTTCATAAGCAAGTTTTCTCAAGGAGAAATGGAAAGAGGAAGAGGAAACCAAGAGGGCAGACAAGCCACAAACATAATCATTGAGCCTCAGGGAAAACTTGAACACATTTATTTAAGAAAATCATCACTTGGAAAATAAAAATTCCTATATACAATTCTCTACCTTATATTCATTTGAAAAATTGTAGCTATAGACATTAATAAATAACATATTATCTTGAAATTATGTAGTTCTTTTTTCAAGTAGATGAATGTGTCTTTCCTCATATATGGAATCTATAGTTAAATGTCTTTATATACCCACACAAATATAGAATGCTGCATAAGGATTTAGAATATAGAAAGAATATATAAACATGTAGATATTATATATAAGTATATATGGATGCACATGTATAGTCATAGAAATATAGAACATAGTCTATATCCATTTTAGAGAAGTATCATTTCTAGATTTATTAATCTAATTAAATGGTTAAGCAAAGATAGAGACCTCATTTCTAACATGGTAACTTATTCACCTATACAATAATAATACTTACCTTTTTTTTCCCATTTGAATACACTAGTTCAGTTTTCTGATCAGGGAAATCAGCATCATGATTGGAGATGTTCTTTCAGAATTTAAAATGAACTTGTATATAGCACAATTATTTTGTTAAAAAAGTACATATATTTATATAAATTAATTTAGTTTTCCTGCAAAAATCTTAGTGGCTGAATTTATCACACTTGATGTTGTAAGGCAGTGACTATCCTTAGCTGCTGTTCACTTATTTATCAGTCATGTCAGAGACTTCATGACCCCATTTGGGGTTTTCTTGGCAAAGATACTGGAGTGGTTTGCTGCTTCCTTCTCCAGCTCATTTTACAGATGAGGAAACTGAAGCAAATAGGCTAAGTGACTTGCCCAGGGTCCCACAAATAGTAAGTGTCTGAGACCAGATCTGAACTCAGGAAGATGAGTCTTCTTGACTCCAGGCCTGGCACTTTATCCCCTTCATCACCTACCTGACTAGATTTTCTCAAGGTTGTCCAGCATAAATGTCAATATGAATTGAGATTCTAAATAATATTGGCAGATCTGTGATACCATATCCTTTGGTGGCTTATCCTCTTTCTCCACACTAGCCACCATTGTCAAAAGAGGTCAAAAGGCTGAATCTACAGTGACATAATTTCAAGTACAGTGGCACCTGGTTGGGGGAGAGCAGGGACCTTCTCAGTACACTTAGGCTACCTCATCACCAAGCCAGTCCTGGCTTGTATTTCAATAAATAGCCAAAGACGTCATGTGACATCGTGATAAACTCACTTCCTTTCCTCTCACCTCATGTCTCATTTGAGTTTAAATTCTTCAGGGCTTTTGTAAAGTCAGTTCTCTCTTCTGGCTGTTCGCACATAACCCAGTCTCTCATATATAACTTCTTTAAAATTTCAGTATAGTGACAGTTTTCATGTGGAATCATATAATTATTCACCCTTACACCAAAACATATCTGTCTTCTTCTTTTAATCTCAGCTAGTATTTGCTGAAGTCTGGCAACCTTACCATTCAGATTCACGTGTTGTTGTAATGTATCATAATTAAAGGCACATGGCATGTTCTCCACCTCCTCCCTCCATTTCCCTTTCTGTGTGCCCGAGGGTTAACTAAAGTCACAGCGCCAAGGGGCAGAAGAAAAGCACAGCTGACTGTTTTGACATCTACTGTTTCACAGTGACATCCTTTGAGAATTATCTTAACTTCCACTTTACAGTGACTAATTGAATTATTTCATTATACTGAATGTTTTAGTAGTGGTAGGTTAGAGGTCACCTTGTTGCTAAAAACTGAGTGCGACTTTCCCCCTCTGATCACTTGCTCATTCCAGCTTTTTGTTACGACATAACAAAACCCACAGAGCTGAGCTCAGAATCTCAGTATTTGCCTGACATTTCTTTCTTCTACTCTCACTTCTTTCATTTTTCTTCAGTGTTCTGAAAAACTGCCCTTCAGAATGGGAAACTCTAGAAACTGTGTAACATTAAAAGCCCTATAGACTGTTAAATCAAAATCTGATGGATGATCCATACCCAATGTGTTTCCCATAGATAGAACTGAATAATATTCATTGACCCAGGGACTATCATATCATGTTGATGGAATGTGCTTTTGGATATAGCTGCTTTCTATCTTAAGAGCTGCATTTACTGCAGAAAGACATCTGTTCAGCTAGTAGCCTTGGTACTGTTGAACTCAACTCAATACTATCCAGCCCTCCCAACCAAAAGAAACTTTGAGCATATCAAGTAGCTGAAAATTCTTATTTCAAAATGGTTTGCCTCCTTATATTTGAAATTGGTTAATCTGTTTCAACACTGACAGTTTTAGATCAATCAAGTTAAGTTAAACTACTTTCTACTTTCGGTTTTACTACTGCATATGAAGTTTCTTCAGAACCATTAAAAATTCCTACTGCATCCTAAGTAAATATCAATGATGAATATGACATAATGTATTGTTTTAAAATGTCTTTCTTCAGCAACTGTGTAGTTATTATAATGTTATGAGTTTTCTTAAGGAACTCTCAAACAATATATTAGGGATTCAAAAACTGTTCTCATTTGTTCTTAGTGGGGATTTTGATTGGATCTTTTACATGTAAAATAAATTATCTTAGGAGATTTCCATTTGTGAATGTCTTTTCTAATTGTACAGGCATAGAAGATAATGTATGCAGTTCATATATACAGACGATATACAAATATTCTTCAGAAAATGGAATTAACCATCAGAAAAAAAAATTGCCCCAAATTGAATGAGGTTCAATTTCAATTTGCATCTTAGAATTATAATGGAAACCTACCATCCTTTGAACAATACAGATAAGAGAAAGATTTAAATTGACCATTGCAGGCTTCTAGTGTCCTTAAAATAAACCACTTTCCTGATGTGATATAGTGCCATGTTCAACATAAATAAATTTAAGATCTAACATTTTTCTTACCAAAAAATTAAAAGGATAGCTTGTAGTGGCATGTTCTGCATGAATGCAAATCATAATCTGTATGCTTTTAAATGACTTGAAGTCTTTACAGATCTAATTTTTGTATATTTGTGTCTCAAACAATTCGCCAATTCAATATTTTGGCTTAGCAGTCCAAATCAAATTGTGGTCCAAGTACTAGGCATTCACATTTGATGTACAGAGACTTGACAAGCAATTAGCAATGAATATTTAAGCATCTTCATTACCCTTGCATGAAGAATGCAGATGGCATTTAGGGAGATGGCAACAGAGGGCACTACTGTGAAGTATGTTTCTATTATTTAGTCACCTGACTATTGGAGGACTCTCTTTGGGCCCAATGCCACATCTATACTTCAACAGTCTGGCTGGAAATGAAGCAGACATTTGAAATGTCAAAAAGCAGGTTGCTTCTATGAGATTTCTATGCGCATTTTGTGATTTGGGAAATTTGGATCCAACGAACCAAACGTTTGCATCCTTAGTCATACCAAACATAAATTCCCAATCTCCATATGAGTTTGTACAACCTGAAATTCCTTGAGAAATCACCTGGATCATTGACCTTTGTTCTCCCCATCTGGTAGATGACCTGATGATTTTGCTTCTGAATATTCCTCACAACTACATTTATCTCATTATTGTCTTTTAGGACAAAACAACACTAGAAAGCCTGACTCAGCAACTAGCAGTGAAGCAGAATGAAGAAGGAAAATTCAGCCATGCCATGATGGATTTCAATATGAGTGGAGATTCTGATGGTTGGTGAAAATTATTTGTTCTCAGTAATGTGCAGAGGAGGTCTACTCATTGCCATCAAATATATATATACATATATATTTTAACAGCAAGGATCATGTCATTCCTACATTCCTTATTTCTTATACCTTCAATATATTTTCTGAAGTTTTATATCCAAGGCTTATTTTTGTGCCTTATTATACATGTCTTATATCTTATACATGTGTTTTACCCAGAACAAGGCCTGACAAAGATATATTTTTAAAATGGCAAGACAAAACCATACAAATAATGATGTAATGGAAGCAATACTTGACTGAAAGTCAGGAGATCTGGTTTCTAGTACCAACTGTACCATTAACTTACTATATGACCTTAAAGAAATGATTTCATCTTTCTGAGCCAGTTTCCTCTTCTGCAAAATAAGACCATTAGACTCAATGTCCTAAGTACCTACTAACTCTAAGAGTCTATCGGTTTATGAAATAAATGAGGTCATACAAATGAATTTTTGGTATATTAACACATCTGCTATAAACACACATTGAGTAAAGGCTGTCAGTCATCAAAATTTATCTTCATGCATTTCTCTCTTAATTCTGAATACCTTATTTGTATTTTAATACCATCCTATACTTTGAGCAACCACCATCTTCTCATTCCTTTGTTCAAGGTGTCACAGCAGCTATCCAGGTCTATGTTTCCCATAACTCATGTTGAAACTCCCCTGTCCTATATCTTCTACCAAGCTCTCTATACTTTTTTAAGCTCTCCAACATGGCAAGTAGTCAAATCAGAAACACTCATGAGAGAAGGAAAATGTTAATTCCACTTATCCTACATGTATGACCAAGAATCTATCTCCTGTATCATGCAATATATGTACACTTCAACTGTGTTTCTAGAGACATTACTCCTGTCTATACTGTCTGCCCCAGAGTTAAGCCTTAGAATAACAGAAGGGCCAGGTAGCAAGGGAGCCAGCACCATGGCAAGCTAGTGAGAAAGAAAGATAGTTTAAGTCAGACCAGACTTTGCAGCAGCCTTCAGAAGGTACCTGTTGGTCACCTGTTTTGCTTTTTTCTAACCCTATTCTAAAATCAAGTCTACACTAACTAATTAAAAATAGAACTCAAGTAATATGACTGATTGAGACAAAAAAAAAGTTTTACTTAACTGTTTGTTTCATATATGATGTATGTTTGGGGCTTGAATTCATCCATATAATTGGCTTATCTTTTAAAAACCATATTTGGCTAATGCAAACCTGGCTCAAATATCAAGGCATCTTTATAGATTTGATGAAACACATATAATGTTATTTTTCTATTTTTATGTGTCTATAGAGGTGTAATAACAGATAGATGAAGACATGCATGTAATATTTTTCCGGTGAGTGACCTTTCTAGGTTCATGGGGTTAATTTCAAAGGTCAGAAAGATGATTAGACTGTCTAGCTCATTCCCCCATGTTACTCTAAGAGAATAGTTAGGTGGTAAATGTTACTCCTGTGCCATTAGAATGGGAAAGCAAAACCCAATGCACAGCTGTTGTATATTCCAGTAGAATTTGTTGAAGGATATTTTATAGCTTATCAGCTTTCAAGTTGAAAGTGGGTGTAGGGAGTGAGAAAGCTATGGGTTATATTTTTTCTTGCCTATCTACTTTCTTTTTTTTCACCAGCCTTCCAAATAAACACCAGCATCCATGTGAGGGTTACAAGTCCTCAGCAACAATACATTTTGAGAAAGTATTGTTATAGAGATAAAAATGTCTATTTGTGATATAGATCTCAACAGATCATGCCTCATGATTAACTTTGAAGGTTTAGGGGAGTAACTGGTCAAATCACAGCTGATTGGGTTCATGTATACTGTTTAATGAGTTCATGATTGTTCCTATGACCTCACATATAGGGGTTTTTGTTTGGGACAGAAACTTATGATAGGCAGCTACTTATAATTAGCCAGAGAATGAGATACCATTCCATTATCTGACACTGGGTGGGCAGTTTGACCATTTAAGGTACTACTAAATTAAATGGATGAGTTATCTTGGAAGAAATTATTGGTATCTTAAGAGTATTTAGCTTGGGGAGAAGCAGGGGTGGAGGAGATAAGGGCATGGTTCAAGTCTTTTTTCAAAAGTTACAAGGAAAAACGTCTGACCTTTTTAGTATATAGAAAGGATATTTAATATGAAAGGAATATTCCAAAATATAGTCGTACTTTCAGTTTCAACATATTGTCAATAATGATGGTGATTACAATTATAGATTGATCTATCACTTAGCCTTACTTCCCTAAGAAGAAATTAGTAAATCAGTAGCATGGTGAGGTGTGACAACATACACAGTGGCCACCAAGACAAAAAGCACTTTTAAAAGATGAACTTACTTTTGTCACTAAAAAGAAGATTGCTTATTTTTAATGTATTTTGTAAATTTTAAATTCTATAACCACTTTGAGATTTACCTCAATGGTCATCGGTTTTAATACATCAAATGATTTTTTTTCTCTTAAAAAAAATTCAGACATGTTTATATGCCCTCAAACTTTAATGAAGTTAGAGATCGCATCATGAATATAAACCAGCTATACGTAAAAGAAGATGAAAAAATTCCCATTTGTAGGTCTAATTGATAAATATGGATCCTTTAACCTCAAAAGGTATTATTTCTAGATGTGTTGCTGCAGTGATCTTCTGGTCTTACTGAATAGCAGTTGTTTCTTTAGGGAAAATGTAAAGAAATTCAAGGAATTAATTTATGACTAACTGAAGTATTAGAATCTACCAAAATTCACTCTGCTATTCTCTCAGATCAGGAAGTGGCAGATCTGATGCATCTGTTGTAAATGTAGCCATGGAGAACGAGTTGCATGGTGTTTTAAGCACTATTCAGGTTTTCATTCTTTATATTCATCTCCTAAGTTAGGTACCCTTTGAAGCTGTATTAACTTATATGAGGTCATCAGTGTAATGAGACAGTAACTTAATGAGTACCAATATGGAATAGTACTTCAGTACCTAATGGAGTTAATGTGACTTCCAAAAGTACCTCACATTGTAAGGCTGTGACTTAACACTCCTGAAAGCTTGTTGACCCTCTACCAACTGAGTTTCTCTAAAGAAATGCTTATCTTACACAATTTCTTTGAATTAATTCAGCTGATAGGAGGGAAAACTACTTAAGTGAATAGTTTTATATATTTTGAAGATGTGGTTGTATATTTTGCATATGTAACTACATGTTAATACATTTGCTTTTTTCCCTATCACTTTCAGATGTCTATTTCACTTTATAGTCTATCATTACTGTGCCATTTTGCGCATTTACAAACATGCATCAAATAAATAAATGAAATTCAAACACACACTAAAGATGTGTATTTGTCACTTATTAGCATTTTGTTTTCAAATTTTCATCTTGTGTAACTCTATTTTGAAGAACCCATGCCTAGAAACAAGTTATATGTACTTTTAGGTATATAACAACCTTTTAAGTTCCCCTGTAATTTCCTCTTCCATAATTATGTTTCACTCAAAACTGAACAGATTTGTATTTTTCATGCTAGAAAAAAAGGACTTTTAACTTTTTTCATTATTTCTGCTGTACTAATTATGATTTGCTGACCCCAATCCAAAGGTACCATGTCCAGCTCAGAAAAGAAACCATACAACAGTCTATTGTTGTGTCATTATAAGAGTAAATGGGGGAAGTAGCACTAGGTTCATTAAAGGAAGAAATGTTACAATATGATTCAAAAGATAAATATACTATTTAATAGCACTAGACATGATTAAAACCTATCCCCAAAACCTAAAAAAAAAATTTAATGCAGGAGAGGTTCTTACTTGAAAAAGATTTTCAAATTCACAAAGAGAGTTCCCAAAATGTAAACATAAACCTGGAATAATTTTCATATTGTGTGTGTGTGTGTGTGTGTGTGTGTGGTTTGGTTTGTTTCTTTTAGGAAGTGCTGGGGTCTCAGAGTCCAGAATTTATCGGGAATCCAGAGGGCGTGGGAGCAATGAACCCCACATCAAGCGTCCTATGAATGCTTTCATGGTATGGGCTAAAGATGAACGGAGGAAAATTCTTCAAGCCTTTCCTGACATGCACAATTCCAACATCAGCAAGATACTAGGTAAGAGGTAGTTTAGTAATAGCTAAAATAAGCATACTTTTAATTTGCAGTTTTTACCGTTTGTAAAAGGATTTGCAGGCCAGAATAATTCAGGTTATTTGCTAATATAAAGAGTACAGATAAATACTGGTGAGTCTTTTTCCATGGTGATATACTTTATACTAAAATTTGAGCAGTAAGAAGAAAATTGCTTCCATAATTGATTTAGTTCTCCACCAGTTTCATACCAGTGATGTATGTATATAAAGCACACTGTTATTTCTTTCTAACCTTGAGCATATTTGTGGAATTTTTTTTTTAAATCAAACACCTTTTTGGCCTTTGCAGCTTTCAGTGTAACATGGAAAGAATATAAACAAAAGCTACATTCACACATGTGTACAGAAAGAAATAGAAAATCCACCATTTTTAAAGGAAGCTGTTTAAGTTAAGATTTCAGTTGAAGTCCCAAGAAAACAAGAAAGAAGATTTTCCACTTCCTTCCTCTTGCCTCCATGCCCTTTCTGTTACTGCCATCAATGTCAACATAAAATACTCATCATGAACAATTTAAACAAATACATTTCACTCTTCTAAGAGTTTGTCATGAAAACAGAGAATAAACATTATACCATACTAGTAAGTTACTATTTGGAAAAAAATAGCAAATGATAAATGTCTCTCAAGGCTGCAAAGTAATAGGTATTACACATGGTAAGTATATAAAGAGAGGGTCCTTACAGAGCCTTCTAGTTGTGGAAGGAATCTGATTCTAATATAGTTGCTATTAAATATCAATTTTTAAGCCATGCTCTTAAGTAAGGTTCCATGCAACAGACACTGACCAAATGCTTTTGCGGTTTGTAAGTTTATAATCTCTGTCTCTGCATCTGAATTTGGGGGAGGGGAGATTTACATGTGTATGTAAAATATTTTGTGGTCTTTTTTAAAATTCTCCTTTCTATATAAAAACGTTTTGTTTCATTTAAAAAATAAATTTATAGAATAATACATTAAGTGATTAGAAACACAAATTAACGCATTTTGAATATATGTGTATATATTTATGTATACACATGTATGTATATATGTATGTATATATACGTATATGTGTGTATATATGTGTATATATTTATGTATACACATGTATGTATACACTTGTATGTATATATATGCCATATTTCCAATTTTTTTCATTGTATGTTTTTTTTTAATTAAAACAGCTTTTTGCTGAATTAGAAATTATAAGTAATGGAGGGAATATAGGACTAGAGAAACCCAGATGTCCCAATTTTTTTTAAAGAGAATAGATTATGCAGATTATAGGCAAGTTAACTTGAGTTCAATTTCTGCCCAAACTCTAGAAGATCTAGAATAGAAAATTGAGTGAGGATCACAAGGAGCCAGCATGGCTTCATCAAGAACAATTCATTGTATTCTAATTTCATTTCATTTTTTTAATAGTTAACAGATTATAACTATAACAAATCTATTTTAGCAAAGCATTTGACAAAATCCCTCATTCTTTTCCTATGGAAAATATGAAGAGATAGGGAGTAGAAAATATATATATATGTGTATATATATATATATATATATATACATATATATATATATGTATATGTATATATATATATACATATACATATATATATACGGATCCATAATTGGCTGAATGACCAGAGCCAAAAAGTAGTCATTAATGTTTTAATGTCAACTTGAAAAGAGGCAGCCAATGGAAGGCCCTGGGGAATATGTGGCTGACCCTCTGTTGCTTGGATAAAGGAAAAAAATGGAAAGTTTACCAAGTATGCAGTCAACATAAAGCTGGGTGGGGTATCTAAGAGAATATATAACAGTATCATTATTCAAAGAAATCCTTTAAAGTTAGTAAGGACAAATGTGCAGTCTTATTCCTTGGTTCATAAAATCAACCTCACAAGAACCATTGGAGGAAACATTAAGATAACGCTTTGTTTGGGAGTTTAGTGGGCTACAAGATCAAGTCATCAATACTTTCCAGAAGTTAAAGAGAAGAATAGTTTCCAGGCCTTGGGAGGTCCCTAAGATCCAAGGTATTCTCTGATCAGACTATTTCTGAAATATTATCTTCAGTTTGGGGCACCAAATTTTAGGAAGGGCTATTAAATTGTAAAGCATCCACAAGTAAGCAATCAAGATTGCAAAGTGCCTTAAAGTCATAGTAGATGAGGATGAAATCATTTCAGGCTGCTTACTTAAGAGCAGGAGACTTTGTTATGAGCTTGAATGATGTTTTCCCATATTTGAAAGGCGCTCATATTGAAGAGGCATTACACTGACTATGCTTGACTCAGGACAAAATTAGAGAAATGGCTGGAAGCTGCAAAGAGTACAATTTAAGTTTGCTTTAAGGTAAAACTTGGTAGCCACTGGAGATGTCTAATCAGTTGATAATGGTCTCTCTCTCACTGGAGGGTTTCCAGCAAAGGCTGGAAATATCAGTTGTGTTACAGAGTGGATTCCTTATTTGAGTATTGAATAACAAGTACAACAAGGTTGTACTTGGTGACATCTGAGATTGTATGATAATTAAAGCAAGTTGTATTACAGCGTTAATGAAAACAAAATGATATTTTGTGAAACATTCCAAAATCCCTAAATGAATCAAGAAAGATAACATTATTTTTTTTAAATAGAGCATACTTTAATTACAGTAGTATGGTTTAGTTATGGCAGATACCCTTTCCTAGAATAACAAAAGGATATTGCCTAAATTTAGTAGTTTTTGAGGGTTAATTAGAAAGATGCCATTTCTATAGAAAGCAGATAAACTAAGGGGCTCTATGGAGGGGATGGCCTCAATATTTAACCCTACGTAAATAAGTCATCTGTTGAAATCTACAAGATTATTCCAAGTGAGTGGCCATTTCATACAGAAAGTACAAAGAGAGCTTGATTGTTTTGGATAACAACCTCCGACAGCACGCTGCTAATTCATTCTGCTTAAAACAGGCGCTTGAGCTGGGTTGACATTTTATGTGGTCTCTGGGGATCCTAGTTGACATTTTAAAGGGCTTCTAAGCATTTTATAATACCCTAAAATCTGGTTTTAATAAGCCATTCTGCTGAAATTATTAACATAAGGAATCACCTTTTACTGTTTGGCACTAGATCAGGGGATACAGGGACATCTTTTTTTGATCAGATATACAGTAGTTGGAGTAAAATGTGCAAATTCATTACAGACCCCATAGAGGTGACAGACAGCGTAGCTCAATCCAAGCTCTTCCTTGTTTTGTTTTCAGCTTTAGAAGGAAAGGGGAGCTCTTTAAGACAATGTGAAATGCTTCCTTTATTTTGAACATCAAACATTATTTTCTGGTTTGAACCTTCTCCCTTTGCAATCAAGAGAAATACCTGAATGTCCTCCTTGACAAACATATTTCAAAGGTCTCCTTTTGATTGCAAAAGACCAATCTTTTGAAATCAGCAGGTCCCTCTTAACTGGCCCAGGGTGAGTAACTAGAGACTCCCAGATCAAGTAGGCATTTTCATCTCTTTGTGAGGTATCTAAAATGGTTTTTTCACCATCCATTCTTGGTTTGTTTGGAGGGAATTGTACCATAGCTTTGTGCAGGGGTCACAGGAATTTTGTTTCCACTGAAAATAGCTGGGAATGGGTCAATATTTTTCAAAGGATATTTAGAAAATATGAAGTATGATGTGACTAAAAAAACAGAAATATGACTTATCCAGCTATATATCTGTATATTATATATATATATAATATATATATAGTTAGCAGAAATTTATCCCATTATAGTACGTAATTTTGAAAATGTCTACATTTATTTCACAGTTATATTTTAAGTACTTTGGAACTAGTTATACTCATAAAAATTCCCAGGAATCATTTGGTGGCACCAAAACATGTTGCCAATGTGATTGGTTACCAAGACTAGATCCTAGAATGCCAAAGAGGTGATAAAGGTCATAATTGTCATTATCAAGTAACAGTTATTTTGTTCTCCTATTTTCTCACATATAAAAATTACATATAAATGTATAGCAACATTCTTCCTGGCATATACAATGGGTCCTGGCATTGTTTGAATCCTTTCTCTCTTCAATAACTGAGACCGAAAATGTTTTTTTGTGGTTTTAAAACTTTAAGTGATTTTATTTTTCTTTATAAATGAAGTGTATAACTGAAAGATAGCAATTTCTTTGTTATTTATGCCATCACCTCTCTCCAGAGGGTATTTTGCAGATTTTAATTTATGGACCAATAATGCAAAGATGCAAATATCTTACAACATCCTTATGGGACAGAGGAAAAAAAGAGATTTTGAATATTTTTAGTAGGTAGCTAAACTGAGCTACACATTTCAGAGATTACCTGATGGTTAGACAATAAATATTTAGAAACTTCCCTAAGTATAGTATGGTATTTAAAATCACCAGTAACTATACTGTTGCTATCATTTTCCACGTATGTAAGAAAGAATGAGTTCTTTCCTTTTTGGAAAGCTTGAGTGCCAAGGTATATAATTGCCATCTTTTACCCCCAAAGGCCCAACCTTTCTTTTATGTTCCTCACTTCCTAAATATACTAGTAATCTTCAATCAGCATTTGCAAAAGCAGCAAACTTCATTGTAAAAATGCCTAGTGACTCATTTTTGAAGCCAGGAATTATATGCAATGGATATAGAAAGATTACTGAACTGGGAGTCAGAAGAAAGGTTCTTCTTTGAGCTTCTACTATTTAGTAGTCATTTCCTTAGGAAAGTCATAATTTCTCAAAGCTGATTTCATCATCTGTAAAGTGGGAATTATAAGACCTTCCCTGCCCAGCTCACAAGCTCACTATGAGGATCTAGTGAAATCTGGTAGAAATGATAACTAGTAAGTTATGATTACAAATCTGTTTGCATTATAATGTTTATTTTCTACAGTACACTTTTCCCTAATTTATACTTTCTGTCTTAATTAGTTATGTGGTCTTGCAGTTCTTTAGTTACTGGAATAATACTATCTCGAGCTTCCAGTCATGTAGTATTCTACCTGGATGCTACACTGAAGTAATATATTTGTGAAGACTCTGTTTTTGTGGATTGCTCTTCAAATACATTCCATCAAAGTAATCAGATAAGTTTCCAGTATCATGTAAATAACACAGAAATGATCTACTTAATTGGTTAGAATGATTTGGCTTGTTATATGCACAGACTAAGGAAATCTACTCTGATAGGAAAAAATTTAGGGAAAAAAAATCTGCTTTCTGGTTATTTAGTGTTAAATACATCAAAAGATGAATTTTTCTATTTGATATCTGTTATAAAATAATATTGAAATACCTATCACAATGATAATCAACTTTTATATTTTTATAAGTATTGGGCTTCTGAAGAAAAACATATTTCTTTACAATATGACAAATGCTATTTTTAACAAGAGAAATCAAAGGAAAGAACATGCTGAAATGATGATACTTGCCTTTGAAGCTTTCTTAAAGAACTCAGAATAAAACATTTAGTACCAGTATATTCTAATAGAGTAAACACAGACCAGACTTTCAGAAAATCTTGAATTTTTGCCACAGTGTGAACACTGTCTTTTCAAAAACAATCATTTCACGTGTATAAAGTGGAGATAATCATGCCATGTGAGCTGTCCATAAGAATATATATCCAATCCAGAATAGAAATTAACATGAGGCATTTACTACTGCTAATAATTCAGTTCAATTCAACAAGTATTCATTGTGCACCTACTGTGTTACTGAAAATATATTAGGGATGCAAGGGCCCAAAAAAAGGAAAAAAGGAAAAATTCTCTGCACTAAAGGAATTTATATTCCATTAACATGGATATATAGAGAAATAGATATAGCTAAATATGTATAAGGTACACATAGGACAAATAGAAAATAATTTCTTTTGAAGGAGTATGGAGAAAGCACTAACCACTGAAGGAGTCATTGAAGGCCTCTTGTAGGATTTGATCCTTGATCTGATGGAAAATAGCTTGTGCAGAAGGACAGTCAGGAAACAATGTTATATATGGAAATGCAAAGAGGCCGGTGTGGCTTAAAAAACTCAGTGGTTGAGATGGAGGAAAGTAAAATAAAAATCAATAGAAAATAATTACTGCACCGTTCTTGTGGGAGACAACACCAAAACTAGATGAATTTGGAAACTATGAAATTAGAAATATAATTAAATATGAAACATTCCACAGAACATTAATAATAATATCTCAGCGTTTTAGGTTCATAAAAGTTTCTTTATAACACCCAGTGAGGCAAATAGTACCAACATTATTACTCCTGTTTTTGCATTCAAGGATGCTAAAGTTAGGAAGGTTTAACTGATTTTCCCATTATCACACAGCTAGTAAGTATCAGAGCCAGATCTTGGAACATAACCTGATTTCAGGTCAAGAAGTTCTGTGATCTCCATATTTAATTTTTGAACTTCTAATTCCTTTATAATTTCTTTAATTTATTTCTGGATGACTTTTTGGAAGTCATGTCTGTTGTTTTAGCGAAGAACTTTTTCAATATGTACTCTGAATTAAAAATACAAAAGCACTTGCGTTTACCTATGAAACATACTCATATTTCTAATGGATATTATAATTTTTTTGTCATGCCATGTCACGACTGAGATATGCATGGGACACTATAAATAGTATGCATTTTGTTTGCTAGCTTCTCATTTTAGAGCTACATGCCATAGGCTTCACTTGAAAATTGGACTGTCAACTTCTCTAATTGGGTTTTCTGCCAAGAACGAGAACTTGGAATTTCTGTATCCGATACTTAGGCATAAAAATCCTAAGAAATATTGGATCTAGTCTAACTTTACAAAACACTAGAACTATGAGAAGATGAATTTGAATGGGAGAAGTTTCTGCCCTAATAGCCCTTTATATCTCTGCAAGAGGTAGAGAGATTTTGTTATCTGTTCTCTGTAACCATCAATGGTTTTTGAATTTTTAAAGCTTCCCTTTAGTTATCTTTTCATTGGTGCAGTTATTATGTGTATATTCTTATAATTATTTTGTACCCCAAGTTTTGAGTTTAAAACCCCCCCACAGTTCTGAATTATTTAGCTATGTGTCATAACCAAGCCTCTATGCAGCATCTGTTTTTCTTGAGGTGAATAAACATTCTTGTAATGCAGGTTCTGCCTTCATTAAGTAAGAATAAAACAAAGTAGTCACTTTTAAGATTTAGATTTTACAGAAAAGTTTTAGCATGTCCCAAGGAAAATCAAACTATAGGGAATGCAGTGGAAACACAGTAATTTATTTCTTCCACACCCAAAGCCTGATTTTTCTATAGGTGGGGTATGATTTCTTTTAGTTTCAATGGCTGTGAGCTGGTTGTTTACCTTCATGTCTGAACTATAGTTAATAGTTCTATAGGAAAGCAAAGTTGTTATATGATAATTATTTTAATAATGTTTTCATCGCCGACTGCACAAACATGCTGTTTTCATATACCAGGTTTTTGAGGGTTTTTTAGCCATTCCCAAACTGATGATTCCATACTTTGATTCCCATTCTTTTTACTACAAAGAATACTCCACAGATTATTGTTTCGCCTAAACATTTTTCTTGGTGTATGTGTGTGTGGGGGGCGGGTATTATCAGGAGGATTTATGAGATAGATCCAATATTGAACCAAATTTGTTTTAGTTACAACATTTCAAAAAACTAGGATCCTTTCACAAAAAAATTGCAAACCAAGTATAGCTATTCCAAAAGTATTCCATAGATTGGTATGCATGTAGTACTAGCTTTGAAAATGATCAGAAGAGCATTGTTGTCGTCCTCATCTGGAGAATACTACATTACTGAGCTAACATAATGAGACTTTAAGAGTTGAGTAGTAGATATCCAGATAATATCACCTGACCAGCAGGATTTATATTGCAGATACTTGTAGCAATAGATACATGAAATTGAATAGTATGCTATTTAACAGTTTCAGTTTTTAACTGTAGAAAGAATAAAATAAATGTATCCTCTTTCAGGTATAGGTTTTCATGCCATGAGGCTGGGTTTTATGGAGTTGTTTTTCTAAATCAGAACCATGTACGTCTGAAAATCTACATAACACATGTGTATCTAGGCATTATATATATGTATATATTTCTGACATAAAATTATAGTAAAGAGATAGGTACTTTCTTTTCCCCCCATGGTTTCAGACCATATGACCTATACTAAATGTACCCATTTACAAACAGGCATCTTGGAAAGATGGCTATTAACAATACAATGTGAAGTTACCTATCACTTGAGATAAGCAGAATAAACAAGCTTTATGAACTTTGCTTTGATGACTCTGGAAGCCAAACCAAAGCAACAGTATTAGTTCCTAGGTGGGCTGGGCTATTCTTCTGTTCATTCTGTTTATCTCCTCCAAGCTAATATACCTAATGGTTTGAAAATACCCTAAATGATTTTTTCAAATTTGTGCAGGGCTACACTAATCACTTGCAGAGAGGTATGCCTATCTGCAAATGAGCTGATTCCCCCATATGAGCTATAATATGAACATAATAGTATCAGCAGAATCAAGGAAAATAACTTGTATGGAGAATTTACTGAAATGATTTAACAACAAAAAAATAAAAACTCCCAAAATCCAAATTGGAACTGAATTGGAAGAAAAGGAGCAGGGAGAAAGTGTGTGTGTGTGTGTGTGTGTGTGTGTGTGTATGTGTGTGTGTATGTGTGTGAAAATAATTTTTGATTGATCTAGCTAGCTTATCTATGAACTTAGCAGGGGCACCTGGGAACTGGGGCCTGTCTCCAGAGATGAGAACTCCTGCTGCTGCCACCTGGAGGGAGTTTCCTCATGTGGGAGTTCCTCATGTTCATGACATCACAGGTGCAGTCCCTATCTCTTATTATATGCTAACTCGAGTTGAAATTTTACTTCAAAATTATTTTTAAAAACTATTAAAGTTATGTATCTGGAGAAGGAAATGGCAAACCACTCCAGTGTCTTTGATAAGAAAACCCCAAATCCTGTCATAGTTGCCCATGATTGAAAAATGACCAAACTCAGAATACACATACATATCATCAGCATGTTCATTTCTCTCATTTTTTATTTAGCCATTGTTGTATAATAAATATATTAGTTATTTATTGCATATAATATACATGTATTGTTATATATTTATAATAGTAAATTGATATGATACAGAAATATTATATAATATATTTATTATAAATATATTAGTAATATCTATAATTATTTGTAAATGAGTGAATATATAAATAGAATTTTTCATGTAGGCATAATCCAGTATTCAGATTTGTGATCTCATCATTTTCCTGTTATTATGTCACAACTTGTCCATGTCTGCCTGATCTATGCAATGTCCCTTCATTAAGAGGCACTTTTTTCATTGTTTCATGGGTTACTACAACCAAAGAATTAACCAACAAGTGGCCAGACTACTGATGAGAAGCTTCTATATCACCATCAAGATGGCGACCTGTTGCTGGTTGCTTACTCAATGTATTCCTAGCACTGTTGACTTTGCCAAAGCTTGTACTTCTCATATCTCACAGAAACATATCCATGCCATTATGAGATATAGGAGCAGAACTTTAGAAAGAAAGTAGGCATATTTAATTGAAATGATAGCTATAGAGGTATGTATATATAACTTTTAGGTGGCAATATGACATATTCTATATATCTGACTGATTGAACCTAGACTTACACCTTACATACCTACCCCCCACTCACATGCTCTGATCCAGTACCACTGACCTTTTTTGTTGTTCCTGTAACAGATTATATCTCTAGACTTCAAGCATTTTCACTGCTGATTCCTACTGCCTGGAAAACTTTCCCTCCTCATCTCTGCCTCTTGGTTACCTTCAAGTACCAACTAAAATCTACTTTCTTCTGGAAGCCTTTCCTAACCTCTCCTAATTTTAGTGCCTCCCTTCTGTTGTTTTTCATGTTTATTCTACATATAACTTGTTTGTACATAATGTGTACATGTTCCGTCCTCCATTACATGGGAACTCATTGAGGGCAGGAACTGTCTTTTACCTTTCTTTTTAACTTCAGTGTTTAGCACAGTGTTGGAACTTGTTATTATTCAGTCATTTTCAGTTATATCCAATCCTCCATGACCCTCTTTGAGATTTTGGTTCCCCACCTGGGCAGCTAGATAGGACAATGGATAGAGCATGATCCTGGAGTCAGGAAGATCTGAGTTCAAATCCAGTCTCAGATATTTACTACCTGTGGTGACCCTGGGCAAGTCACTTAACCCTGTTTGCCTCAGTTTCCTCATCTCTAAAATGAATGGAGAAGGAAATGGCAATCCACTCCAGTATGTTTGCCAAGAAAACCCCAAATAGGGTCACAGAGAGTCATATATGACTGAAAAATGAATAAACAACAACAGATGTAGCTAGCAAGAAATGTATATGAGAAAGATCTACAGATATTAAGTGGGCTCATTATGATATGACTCTCAAAAACACTAATGCTATCTCTTTTTTTGGACCAATTTGTGTTTTTATTGGTACTGGGAATTCCAGTGGTGAACTCCCTTCGATGCACATCAGCCCACTCTGCAATGTAAAGACAGATTAGAAAGTTGCCCAAAGTTGGAATCCAGAGCTTCCTGACTTGGAAGCAAACTACTGCAATAAGCTTCTTCTCTAATGTTCATTTAATGCTAATTTGGGCTATGTTATGTGGACAAGAAGGCGCAGAATGACGGAGATGATTGTTCTGCTTTGGTCAAATCACATCTAGATTTCTAGGTGCCACTTTTTCAAAGGTACTCTAACAAGACTGGAACATATCCAAAGGAGTATCAGCCTGTTGGCTAGGGAACTTAAAACTGACTCATGGAGTTTAAAGAAACAACAGTATTTTTTTTTGTACAATGTAAGTGCTTAATAAATATTTAGTGAATTTTTATTTTTCGATAAGACCACACAATAAAAGTGCTCAGTCCTTATAAGCTGGCACAGTATATTCTTCCCTATGCAATATGTCACATGGACTTTGGAACGTGTACGGATATTCTGTAATTGTTTTCTGTTTACTGTGAGGCAAGGAGGGACCTTTTGATTGGCTAGACCAAAATTCAGGGTGCATACAAAAGACAATAAGCAGCCATATCAACCCTGCTCTCTCCTTAGATGCATTCAAGTAAGGAGTACAAAATACTATAATCCTCTGGGTAGGGAAAGAAGCCTTTATCTCCTTTCTTCTTGGGCTGTGATTAATCAAAAGGCCTCTCTCTGACCCACAGTAATTTTACAGGAACTAGTCATAGCATACCTGCACATGCTTCAAAGTCCACATGGTGAATTACACAAGGCAGAGCAATTGCACATGCCCATGAGGACTAGGCTTTCACTGGCCAGTATCTCATTACATTTGGATTGTATTTTGAGTGTTTCCCTTTGAAAAGAGAAATCTTAAAATAGATAATATATCCCCATTCAAATATCTGAATGATTAACATGTGAAAATGTATTCTTTGTAGCAGAGCTAGAACCAACGGGTAACAGATTTTAGTTCAACTTGAAGGAAAATTTCCTAAAAGTTAGAATTGCCTAAAAACACAATAGGCAACTTCATGATGATAAAGACTTCTGTCTCTGAGATGCTGAGAGATACCCATTACAGACTTATCTGACATTTCTTGCCTTCATGTCTCTATGCTTCCCCTAAGTGGATGACTTATTTCCCAACATTTTTTGTGATTTTCTACCTCCTTTCTTTTGCTTAGACTATTCCTTATATCTTGAATGTCTTTTTTTCTTGCACCTTATTTCCCCCTTACCATCTAAATATTACCCGTTCTTCAAGATCCAAGATAATTTTTCCCCCATAATGTCTGGCATTATTATCCAGGGTAAAAAGTGATGTCCCCTTCCTCTAAGTCTGCTTGAAACCCTTATATATCACACTCTATTTTGTGTTTTATTTATTTGGGTACATACCACTTCTTTCCTCATTAGAATGGAAGCTTTGTGAAAGCAGGGATCACATTTTATTCCTCCTTGTATCCTTCTTCTTGTCTAATAAAGCCAATAAATTGACCATCATAATTGAAGGAAGGAATAATAGTCCTTTGGACTCTTATTTAATCAAAGCACATTATCAAACGTAAGGATTTTTACATTATATCAGACTTTAGCGTCAAAGTGAAGAATTATGTGTTATAGGAGCACATCAGAGTTTTAATATTTTGCTAGGGAATTTGATTTCTCATGTAAAATAAGCAAAAATAGAACTATAAATTAAGCATCATCACATCTGTAGCATCCCACAAACTGGGTCAAGGTCTATCTTCCTAAAATATTTTTTCATTTTATATCTATAAGTGAAACTCATTTATTAATATCCTAATTTTGACCAAGATTGTAGCTCCAGGTTTACTTTTTTTTTTCTGAATGCCTTTCCTTTTTTAGGATGTTTTCAGATGACCAAGTTAGAATGCTAACTCTGCTTTTTTTGTAGGCTCTCGCTGGAAAGCAATGACAAACCTAGAAAAACAGCCATACTATGAAGAACAGGCTCGACTTAGCAAGCAGCACCTGGAAAAATACCCTGACTATAAGTATAAGCCCAGGCCAAAGCGAACCTGCCTTGTAGATGGAAAAAAATTGAGGATTGGTGAATATAAAGCAATTATGCGGAACAGACGTCAAGAGATGAGGCAATATTTTAATGTTGGGTATGGGTCGTTCATTGTTTTTTCTTCTAAATTGGGGAAAAACTCTTACATTTGGTACGGTTAGTGATATGTGAAACTCACATGATTACTAACAATGTACCATTTTAACATGAATATGCAGAAAACCTAAGTACAAGGGTATTTGAAAACTGCCCACCAAGTCCCCTAGAGACAGTGAAAATTATGAAAATGATAATAGGCTACATGGAATAATGGATGGGGAGCTAATCTTGAAGTCAGGCATACCTGAGTTCAAGTCCTGCTTCTGGCATATACTGGCTATGTGACCTTGGACAAGACTTTTAATTTCTTATGACTTTCAACAACACTGCATTGCTGGTAATATACAGTCTTGGATACTTAAGTAAGTTTCCTCATCTGGGACCTTCTTATATCAATGGAATTATAGGTCCAGTCCTTATTCCTAATAATAATTTTAATAGCAAACATTTGTGTAGCACTTCAAAATTATGAAAGTATTCATTTATTAAAAGAAATTAATACATATAAAAAGTCATCAAATTGCTTAAATGCTGAAAATTGACTGGCGTTAGCTTACTTAACATTCTAAAAACAAGATCTTAAACTAAAATATTTTAAATTTGTAAAAAAACAAGGACAAACCACTAGATCTATAAATCAGATTCTAAATTTTAATAATTTCCTTGGTTCACTAAATCAGACTCATCATCTAAACATCAGAATGTTTAGATGAAAAAAAGGAAATCATAAACTATAGCATATGATTCAAAGCAAATATGTATGTAGTCTTTCAGAATCTTTGTATTTAGCATAAGGATTATGTTCAAGGAGCAGTGAAGCTGTGAGACAGTGAAAACTTCCATTCTTATTTGATGATGTTCATATTAGGAGATCCCAACTCTGGCTCATATGCTAAGGCTTTTGAGTCTAGACAAAAAGAATGTTGACATTACAATGTGTTTTCTATAACAGTACAAGTATAGTAGAATATACCATCTCATATGGTATGGAAATAGCAAGTGCATTTGTTTAAAGCAGAGGCTTTAAGGACACTCAAACTTCTTAGAACAGTAAATCCTAGGCCTACCATGGCTGGAATTCAAGATAGAAAAAATATTTTCACATCTTTCCTATACTCCTCCACTTTTGAAAAAGGTTCTCCTTACTGCCTCCAACACTGTGAAGAAGAACAAAGCTTAATGTTTCCCATTTCCAGAAAAATGCCATACATATAAAATAGTTGTGCATAAATGAATGAATAAGTCAAGGGTAAGCAGTTGATGGTTATCTACCCTTAGTGTAAATCTCCTTGTCTCTCTCGTTACAGTTGTCCCAGACTCTAATGTAGATAGCTGCATTGTTTCAGTCTCAATTTTGAGTTCTTTCCACTTCCCCTTTAACCACATTTGTCAATCAGAATTGTGAACTTTATCATAGAGACCTCATAGACTTAGAAAGAAGAGGGGGGCATTGCTATAAAAGGGCATATGATAGGTACAATAAGGTTGGCTATTGAAAGTCAGTTTCTTGATGTCAAACACTAGTGACCAAAATATTGTTAGTTTGAGATGGGTAAGTTTACCACAGCTTCTGAAGTACCCAAATTCTCTTTTTATATTTCTAAATATAGGCAACAAGCACAGATCCCAATTGCTACTGCTGGTGTTGTATATCCTGGAGCAATTGCCATGGCAGGAATGCCCTCCCCTCATCTGCCCTCAGAGCATTCAAGTGTATCCAGCAGCCCAGAACCTGGGATGCCAGTGATCCAAAGCACTTACGGTGTAAAGGGAGAGGAGCCACATATCAAGGAAGAGATACAGGCTGAAGATATTAATGGAGAAATCTACGATGAGTACGATGAAGAAGAGGATGACCCAGATGTGGACTACGGGAGTGACAGTGAAAACCATATTGCTGGGCAAGCCAACTGATAAGAGTCAAACCATTGTTGTGACCCTAGAGGACCTAAAGAAGCCCCAGCTGGTTCATCCTTACCAGTGGCCAAGCACATTAACTTTCTCATACACTGACTGTTATTTTAACTGTTAGTCTTAACTAGTTGGGACATCAGCTGACTAATAGACCTCAGCCTGCATCAAAAGGCTTTGGAAGGAGAAAAAATAAAACAGCAACAATGTCAACAACAAGAGATTGAAATAAGCTATGGGTAAAATAATGCCAGTAATTCAGCTGCTATATCCAAGCACTGAAGTCTTACCCGTCAACTCTTTTTTTTTTTTAAATAAACTTTATGGCTGTTTGTTCTACAATGTTCTAGAAATTCTCACTCAGGTACACAGTGCCAACAAGTGGCTTGTGAATGTGTTTTGTTGTTTTGTGCTACAGTTTAAAAAAATAATAATTTTTTTTGTTTTTGTTTTGGTAATGCACCTGACAGAAAAAAAGAAAGATAAACTTCTCTTTACTCCCTTCCACTGTCTCCATCTCTATACCTTTGCATATTTTAGGGGTGGAAGTATATGAAAGGGGAAGAGGGAAAGAGAGCCTGTTTTTTTTTTAATTTTTATTTTTCTGCCATCTGACACCCAATAGGCAATTATTTTCTTCATTGAGGACTTGGTTCATCTATTGCACACCACACTGCATCTTTGAGCAAGTGCCAAATTTGTACTGAAGTGTTGAACTAATTCATTTTTTTTTTTGTTTTCTGTTCTTTCTCAGTTAGGACAGTGTTATGTCTTAGACAATCCCTTAAAGAACCTAATATACCAGCAGCTGGTGAGATTTGATTTTTTTTTTTTTTGGATACTGTAGGTGCCGTTCTCAGGTGAAAAGAGAGAGAGAGAGAAAGAGAGACATAAAAAAAATTTAGAGAAAAATATTTTCTGACCTTGGATTTTTGTGTGTATGTGTGTATGTTTATGGTACTAATAGGAGTAATATTGGACCATTGTGAGTAAAACCCACATCTGGGGATGAAATCCCACATCCTCTAAGTGACTGGTCTGGAAGTAACTTTGACCTTTTAATTTGCACTTCAAATGACAACTTAACTTAATCAAGTATGGGGCTCAGAAATTATGTTTTTAAACTTCTAATATTATCTTCATTGGATGGATCTGGTGGTCCTATTTAACAGAAGCGTGCATGTATAACACGGAAGCCACTAACAATACACAACCTGTTTGCAGATGCCTTTTTCCCTTTGATGATTCGTTTCACTAACCTTTGGCTATTTGAGGGTTTTGTTTTGTTTCATTTTGTTTTCCTTAAGATCCTTTGGCCTGTATGATTATGCTTCACTTTGAGTAAGTCTGACCTTTTGGCAGAAATCGAGTAAGCCTTTTTCTTCAACATTCCATTCTGTTCTAACCAGGAATTGGATCTAGTGATTTTTATAAGGTGTTGTGTTGCGTTAATTTTTTCCCCCATTTTTCTTTGTGATGAGATAGAGTCTCTTTGTATTTCATGATGGTGGAAATAACAAATATTTTCACATAGTAGACAGCAGGATTCATTTAAAAAGCAACTACAGCCAAAGTCAATTGATAATATCTGAGCTCAAGCCACCATTGTCTGCTGAACTTGCCTTTGCTAAAAACTTCTGAAGACATTCTCCTAAGGCAGGGTGTGTGCCCATAGAGAGACAACAGGTGATGACTGTTTTATTTTATTTTTTTTGTTTGCCAAAGGGCCACTGAAATTGTGAGGCCTTTGCAAATAAATGCATACTTTCCAAGGAAATTGCCAACAATGGTCATGAAACAGGACAATACCAACCAGTAATTTGGATGTGCGATGTTATTCACTCCATCTTTGTACTCAACCCCGCCACTCCCTGACCTCTATACTCCCACCCCCACCAATTTGGATTTATACCTCTGAATAGGAACAAAACATCCTTTTCATTTTTTCTCTCTCTCAAAAGACTTGCTCTGGGGTTCTGCTTGGAGGAGCTATTCATATCCTGCATGTCAGAGATTTTGTTTCCTTTGTTTTTTCTATTTGTATTTGATGACTGTATATTTCAGTTGAACTGCCTCTTCTTGCTAGTGTTGTGATGATGATGAAAATAATGGTCAGCTGTTCCCAGATTAGTAAATTATGTATAATTTATTTTATTTCCCCTATTCTATTTTATTCTATTCTGAATTGGAAATGCAGCCAACAAAGCTGTTAAGATATTTAAAACTAATTTCCCTTCTCCAACTTTTTACATATATAGTACAAAAAACTATATATATATATAAATATATAAAATATATATACAAAAAAACTCACTTATCCCAACATCTTTTTTTCCCTCCCTTTTAAAAAATTTTGGCCTCAGCAATGTCAAGTTCTGATGTTTATTATGAAGGAGTGAATTAATGGGAGTGTTGTGTTCAATCTTAATTAACTTCTGCTCTCTCATCACTCATTTTAGTTATTTAATTACCACAGTCATCTAGAGCCAATTTTTTGTTTTGTTTTGTTTCTTTTTTTTTAAGCACTCTGTTTGCATAAGGAAAAAACTAGACACTTGTTTTTATATCATTATTAAGTACAATGTGAAAACAGATTTTTAAAAATTTGTTCCCTGTCTTTGTGAACAAATTATTTCTGACTTATGTGGGTTCACCTTTCACGTTTGCTGGATGCTTATTTTTCCACCATGTTAGAAATATGCTTTGTTTTAATTTTGTGACTTTGGGCTACAAGAAAATACTTTGTTTTAGCTCCAGGTAGGTGCCACCAAGGCATTCATGGTTAGAGCCAATTGTGACACCCTTGTGAATAAATGACAAAACTTTTTTTTTCCCAAGGGAGAAGGCCACATCCTCTACTTTGAGTTGTTGTTCATTGTGAACTTTAACAAAACTCTAATTTTAAACTCAGACATAAATTTTATCAAATTAGATGTGTGCCAAAAAGACTGAGCAAGTGTGGTTCGGAATATAAAGCAAGCCAGCAACTCTTTATCATATTTCTCACCTCTGCCATTTGACTTACTAGATGGTACTGTGTGTTCCAACTTTCCCTTATTATTTAAAAAAATCACACTAATTTATAAAATGATTTCAAGTTTTAGGTTACTACGTAAACTCATTGCCTTTTCTGCATTTGATTGGTTGACAATACATAATGTCATAAAGCCTTATTTTTCTCCTTGCATTTGTTTGTGCTCCATGATAGACAAGCTGGAGGAAAAGAAGGTAGTTTTCATCTAAAACAGACAACAAAGGTATTAGTCTATATCTTGGTTAATCTGGCATCTCTGTTCTCGGTCCCTTTCACTATTCTTCTTGCGTCCACACACACTCCTCCCTATGGCAACAGTTCAATGTAATACATTTGGTGAATATCTAAGAGACAAGCACTGGAGAAAGTGGATTAAAGTTGCTTATATTTAAGCTGTTAATAATTTGGCTGGTTACCTCAATGGAATGAAATATAAACCTTTTCTCAATACATTCATGCCTTAAGTTAGTCAAATAAATTTTTAAGTACATTTAGCATCTACGTTTAACAGCAATGCAATCAGGCCCCAGAAAGAACACTAGCTATTGTTCTAGTATGTATTTAGTTTGGTAACCAAATCATCGTGCAACAAATAAATATGTCCTTTTTCACGACAGAATTTTTCTTTACTTAAACCATTATTAGAAAGTAAATTGTCTTTAACTTTTTTATATTCCACTTTCACAAGTTTGGTTTTTTTTTCTAATCCAAAGACATGAGCCGTTACTTGTCCCTGAGGAAGCCTCTCATATCACATTTTAAATAACAAAAATCGTTACACTTTCACCCATTCTACTAGGTGGATTGTCCACTTGTAACTAAATAATTACATACTGTATTCACATGTGTAGATTTATGAAATATTGGTCTACCAATACTGGCAAAAAGTACAGTTTTGCAAGAAAAAATAAGTCCACTTAAAGTGGATTCAAGTAGCTCCTTATCTTATAGGGCATGGGTATGTGTTTAGCTTGGCTTCTAGAGTATTTACATTTAAAATTTTTCTTCTGTCAGTTTCCTAAACTGAAGATGATGTCATGTTGGATTTTCTACTGATTGATTTCTATCCTCCCCGGTGTTTCTGTCACTGGTTCACTAAAACAGTATTTATATAGCTCCATTGGCTCTAAAGCTCTTAGTCCTTCTTACAGTTTGAATTTTACAAGTGAAAAGGAAAAAAAGAGAGAGAGACAATCAAATGCCTGGAGCTTAAAACAAAGTATGTGCAACCTACCATCTCACTTGAAATTTAATAAGAGAAATAATTATGTAAATATAACATAGAGTTATAGATTTATATTTTGTTCATAACACATAGTGTAATATAAGTTGTATATTTTCATGTTTTTGGTTTTATGTTATCATTCATGCCACAATAAAAAGAAAATCGGAGTTTCTGTACTCTTAAAAAAAAGATGTGGGTTGCCACCATTCTGTTTTTGTTTGTTTTGTTTTTGTTTCTTTTTTTTGCATTCCCCTTTTTTTCAGTATTATTGCCCTGAAAGGCACCAATAAAAACAGCAAATGTGTTCTTTACCTATTACGCTGTGTTTCTTTTTCCCAATTCTTATTACAGAACTGTGATCTTTAGTCATGTTGTCAAAAACAAAACAGGGAATGTTCATTTCTTTTTTGGTTTTCAATGTAGATAATCATTGTTATGGATTCTCAAGCACTTAAAAATGCCATGACTGAGGGGACACGATTGTTTGTGATGGTATGTGGATACACCAACTTATCACTTAAAACTAATCACTTTCATATTTGCATTTTAAAACGTGAATAGGGAAACAGGCAGTTCTGTTTTAGTAAGATCAGGTTGAAAGAACTTAGTATGAGGCTTAGTTTCTTTAAATGGAAAATGAGTATTTTCTGTGAGATTTCATCTTAATATTTTGGTTTTGAGCTGAAAACTGAGTGCTTAATTCTTAGAACTAGATAATATTTTACAAGTACAACCAAATCCCATTGTAAAGCATCTCACTATGTCACAAATATTGATTATACTGTTGAATCAAGGAATGACTCTTTTTTTTTTTTGCCCTGCCAGTTCTTGTGCATCTCTCATTTCTTACAACTTGTATAGTGTTCACCATGGTTTTTATCTTGATTTCTTGATATGGATTCTATTCTGTTCAGTTCCCACAAACATTAATTAAGTGCCTACCACTGCCTTGACCCAAGTTCAGGTCTTCATCAACCTTCAGATGGACAACTGTAATAGCCTATTAACTGGTCTTGTCCCATTTCAATTCATTCTTTATACTGCTGCTCATGTAATCTTCCTAGCACACTGTTGAATGAAAATAATTCCCCTCCTCAAAACCTTTTAGTGGTTCCACATTAGTTATGGTACTTAAAATCCCAAGTCCATCGTGATCTGCAGCCAACCTGCCATTCAGGTTTCATCTCAAACACTCAAAATTCTAATTAAACTAAATCACTCAGTGCCCCACATTCATGCCCTCAGCTTCCTTCAAGGATCAGCTCAGGTGCTACCCCCTCCAGGAAGTCTTTCATGATTCCAACTCTTCCTTAATTCTGCCTTCCTCAAATTTTCATGTGTATATTTGACTTTTTTCCTATTATATTCCACTCAGTAGAATGCAAGCTCTTTCAGAGCATACTGTTTTTGGTTTTTAGCTCTCTACTTCCAGTACCTAGCAAAATGCCTTACACAGAGTAGGCATTTGATAAATATTTACTGAATTAAATTTAAAGTATTAGTGACATGTAGGTTTAAGGCTTCTGAGTAGTCTGTAAGACTTTGACCTCTTTTATTTCTCAAACATAGTTCATATGTTTGATTCCATCTGTTCTTTACCATTTCCCTTATGCCAACCGTTATCTTGAAGTTGTTGACTACCAAAAGTATATACTGACTTGCTTTGGAGGATCTAGCTCATTGTAGAATTTTTCTACCTCTTCATCTTCTGCAACAGATTCTGATACCTAAGGGTTATTGAGCAGATCAAGTGAGATCAAACAAGTAGTAAAAACCTTAAAGCACTATGTAAATGCTATTACTATGATAACTTATCAGCTGAAGTTACCTTCCTGGTTATCTTTTTACTTTTGCTAATCTTTAGCGTGGCAAGATAAGTTGACCAGACATCCCATAAAATGATTTTTAAAAATGTCTTTAGGCATATGATGAGGACAAGTTTGCCAAATCTATTGCTTCTCTGGAGAGAACCTGAAATCCATTCTTCCATTCAGCTGTAAATTCCTTTTGTTTTGTGGTGTCATTTATCATGAGAAGATCAATATTGGTGTGTGGCAGTGCTTGTAGTAGCATATCAATTTATTGGTTATTGAACAATAACTTCATCTTGAGAGTATTTTCAGTTAAATTAATTTTTAATAGACTAAGCACTGTGTGAATCTTAGCATTCCATGTGCCCTTTCTACTGCTACCCTAGAACTTTTCTAGTAGAAAAGAAGTGTAATGTGGATGGAACATGGTACATATTTTACTATTTGTGGAAAATAGTCCTGGAGTATTCATAATTAATAGGATTTAGAACTTGTTAAATGGCTGTACCAAAAGCAGAGTCATTAACAATTCAATATCAACTTAGATGGTCTTTGATGGAGTGTTCCAAGGAGTGCTTGGCCAATGCTATTCACCATGTTTATAAATGACTTATAAAAAGGCAGCTATCACACCAAATTTGCAGAAGACACAAAAGAAAGATGACTAAAAGAAACAGATAGTTGTGGTAAAAAGAAAAATCTCAGCATATTGAAACAATGGTTCAGATAAAAAAGATAAAATTTTAAAAAGAGATATAAAATCTTACAAGCAGGTTAAAAATTAATTTCATAAGCACAAGAGAGGAAAGACATGGCTAGACAGCAATGTCTGAAAAAAAAAGATGGGAGGACCAGAAATACTTTGTATTTGCTTTGGTTTTTATGTTTTATTTTATTTATTTTTATCCTCAACTTTGTATTTACTTTGTATATATTTTGTATTTACTTATCTGTGGACATGTTCCCCTTTTTCAAGTAGAATGTAAGCTCCTTGAGGGTAGGGACTCGTTAATTTTTGCCTTTTGTATCCTCAGCACCTGGAGTACAGTGCCTGACACATTATAGGTGCTAAATAAAGTCTTGTTGACTTTAAAAAAAAAGGCCTGGGGCTTTAGTGTGCTGCAAGTTCAACAGTATAAGAAATCAAAACCACTCTTAGACTGCATTAGAGGAAGTATAGTGTGCAAGAATAAGAAGGCATTAATGATGATGCATTAGTCAGATTCCATCTGGAGTACTGTGTTCAGTTCTGGGCATTTAGGGGCACTGTTTAGCTAACAAGCTTCCAGAAGATGGCAACTTAGTTGGTCATGAGATGATGTCATGTGTTCAGCACATAGCATAGGCTGAAGAACCTGGATATATGTAACCTAGAGAAGACTTAAGTAGTACATGATAACTGTCTTCAAGTATTTGAAAGACCATAATATGGAGAAAAACTATTTTTGACATTGTTAATGATCCCCTCTCTTCTTTGACACTTTCTCCTCCCTTGGTTTTTGTGGCACTGTTCTTTCCTGGTATTCTCCCTCTCTGATTGATTCTCCTTAGCAACCTTTACAGGATCATCATTAGAGTTGTGTTCTGTAAGCATCAATGTGCCCCAGAGTTCTAATTTCGGTGCCCTTCTGTAGTGTCTCTAGAAACTTTCTCTTAATGATCCCCTTAGATCACTGATTCATCATCTCTATCTAGATGTGTGAAATCTCTGTACTCCAGCCCTCTCCTGACATCTAGTCCTGTGGATATCCTGACTGCTGGGCTTCTCCACTTGGATATCCCACAGGAAAATTTAACCCAGACAAAAATGAATTCATTTTCTTTCTCCATTCTAACCTCCTTATTTCTTTTGAGGGTACCATTACCCTAGCATCCAACCTGTTTCACAATCTTGGAGTGATCTTTGATTCTTCACCCTCCCTCAATCACCCTATCCCAAAAGTGGCCATATCTTGTCAAAATAGCCTTCTTGACATCTCTCTATTCACACAGTAACTAAACCAGTTGCTTCATTTCCCAGCCCACCACTTGCCTACCCTAGCAGTCTTCTTAGCATCCACCTTGTCACCATAGGCATACTTCTTCCTCCCTCAATCTCTTATTCTGGGAACTGTAATCAAATCAATGCTATCATTGTTTCTGAAATGGGTAGATAACAAACTGCTCTGTGACTCTGGTCACCACTTTTTAACCACCCAGAACAAAATGGAAAAAATTCACTTCCCTGGCCACTACTCACCTATGATGTGGTATGTCCTTCCTATTAGAATATAAGTTTTTTTAAGAGCAAGGACTATGTTGCTTTTTTATTTGTATTCCTAACACAGCACAGCACGTGGCACATAGTAAGGGCTTAATAAATAACTTTTATTCAATTGTTCAAACCCTCACCACTCCTTGCTAGTTTTTGGCAATAGCCTCCAAAGTACTCACTCAGCCCCCATTCTCCCTTGCCCAACCCATCCTCTGTAGAATTGCCAGAGAATCTTCCTAAAGTTCATATACAACCTTGTTTATCTTATTCAAGTATTCAAGACACTTCTGTAGCCCCTTACTCTTTCTAAGATAAAATATTGATCTATGCTACCTTTCCATATTTGTTTCCTGTTACTGAAATAACACATTCTATGTTCTAGCTTTACTTATAAATCACAGCCCATCTTCTACTTTCCTCAACCAGTGCATGGGCTGTCCAATCCAATCTATTAAATAAAGTTTTATTAAGCACCCACTGTATGCAGTGGATAAAGCACCAAGCTTGGAATTAGGAAGACTCATTCAGTTTCATGAGTTCAAATCCAGCCTCAGATACTTAACAGCTATATGACACTGGACAAGTCGTTTGACCTCACTTGCCTCAATTTCCTCATTTTTAAAATGAGATGGACAAGGAAATAGTAAAACCCCACTTAGTATCTTTTGCAAGAAAACCCCAAATGGGATCATGAAGAATCAGACATGACTGAAACAATCCAACAACTGTGTGCAATGCACTGTTAGGTTCTTGAGATGCAAAGAAAAAAGTCCTTCCCTCAAGAAGTTTACATTCTATGGGTAGGGTGTCAGGGATATAACATAACAGATATACACATACACAATAATTTAAAGCAGTAAAGAACTTTACCAACTGGGAAATTTAATAAAGATAGTCCCTATACTACCACTATGGCAAATGAAGTGAGCTTTTAAATTTAGCTAGAGATTCCAATAGGTGGAGCTGAAGAAGGAAGGCATTCCTGGTCTGAGGGATAGTCTACGTATTGGGACAGAAGCAGGGAGTGTATTTTATTTTAGAGGTAATTATTACGAAATATTTGTAGTGGATTTTAGAGGCAATTATTACAAACATTTTGCTATTTATCCTGCTTAGAATGCCATTCTCTCTTTCCTCTGACTATCCAAATACTACCTATCCTTCAGTGTTAAATACAAGTCTGACTTCATTAAGTCTCTAGGAATTTATTAGCACTTCTACCACAGTTGATTTTGACCGTAAATATGCCAAAATACTTTACCTTTCTGAATCAGTCTTCCTAACTAGATTGTAGGCTCCTAAAGGGCAAAGCAGGGATGACACTGTTACATTTCCTTTATTCCGCTTAGTATCTAGCACCATCATGCAAATAGTAGATATTATTTACTCCTTTTGTCTTGCACTCCATTTTGCCTTTTTATCCCTGTGCTTGTAACCATATCTTTCCTTTTATATCGTTATAACCAGTATGTATAGTGGTTTTCCAAATCTGATTGTCTTACTACACATCAGTTCATATGCCTACACATTTTTAATAGTCTTCGTGTCATTCTGAATTGAATTAAAATTCACAGAGCCATTTGACTTTAGAACTAAAAGGCTCTTTTCAGACTATCTAATCCAACCCCTTATTTACAGATAAAGAAACTGACACGAGGAGAGGGAAGTAACCTTCCTAAGGTTATACAGCCCAGAAGCCCAGAGCCTTGAATCTAAGTCTTTTGAGTTTGTTTGTTAAATTTAGTGCTCCTTTCATTATTTTGAGTTATTTTTGCTTCTTTTGGCACTGAACTATTCTGAATTTTTCACAACTATAAAACTGCCATAAATCTCTAAACATACTTTTTTATAAGAGAATATTAGATATATATTAGAATATGTTCCCTATAATGGAATTACTGTATCGAAGAGAATGATTATTGTATCTTTTGTAGTATAATATCAAATTATTCCTTTTTAAAAGTCCCTCTAATTTTCAGCTGTACCAGCAGAATTTGTGGACTCCAAGTTAGACGTCTTACACAATGCTAGCTCACACTAACTTAAAGAAAATTTATTGTATGACCACTTTGCTATTCCAAAATGGAAAGGATGTATTTCCCTGAGACTGAGTTAGTACTGTAGAAATCCATGTCATTGGGCTTCACTTTTTTTCCCCTTGCTCAGAATTCCTCCTTCATCCTTTCTACTTCTCATTATCCTCTAGGTTCCCAAGTCTCAACTTAGATGCCAACTCTTACACAAGGTCTTTGTTGATCACCCCAGTTGTGAATTCATTATCAGTGAAATTACTTTGTATTTACTTTGTATATATCTGGTATGTACCTATCTGGTATGTTTTCTCCTCTTCTTTCACCATCACTAATCCCCACTCCAAACCCAAAAATGTAAGCCCCTTGAGGGCAGGGTCTATTTCATTTTTTTTGTATGCCTAACACTGTGCCTTGCACATAGTAGGTGCTTAATAAATGTTTGTTGAACTGAACTGAAGGGAGATTAGATGTGTGCCCAGCTCGTTGCCTGGCTTCCCTTCCTGTGCTGATTAACTAATTCAATAGACTACTGATCCATCCAGTCGCATGTAGTAACCTAGGTAATAATAATTTTTCATCCTCTTGGCTTTTTCTGTATGTATTGTTGGCCCATTTTTTTTTGGAGGACCATGAATCTATATTGTAGCACTTGATGAAAAATAATAGAATTTCATTGACAAACTGGATAATCTGGAAGATCTCTCAATCTACGAAGAGTCCCTTCTCTGCTTGGATTCAGTGTAAGACATTGTAGATGGCAGTGGGGAGCACGTATAATGAGTTTACACCTTCCTGTTTCATATTTTTAGTATAGTAAAGTAAGACATTTGGAGCTAAGAAGTTAAAATCCGGCCTCAAATTGTTAATGAACTTGGGTAAGTCACTTCACCTTTCTGAGTCTCAATTTCCTCTTCTGTTGACAGGGAGAACAGGGCTGTTGTAAGGATCAAATGGTATAACATATGTAAAGTATTTGGAGACCTTAAAACATACACGCACACACGCACGCACACACATACACATACACACACACGCACGCACACACACGCGCACACACATACACATACATATACACATGCACACACACATACACACATTTATATTATTATTTTACTTGATATTCAGATAGTGAGAATTACTGTAATTTTCTCTGTAATGGCATCTATTCAGAAATGTGTAATGGCCCTCAAGGCTACACTTTGCTCTACTGAGTAAAATACTTTGGGGTTTGTTTTTGTAACCAACAATAAATTCAAAAGCATCTTGCATTTTCTTTATCTTTCAATGAATCATGGTGTATTGCTTAAAATTGTTTCTAATTCTTGTTCAATTATTTTTCAATTATGTCCAACTGTCTGTAACTCCGACTCCACTTTGGGGGATCTCTTAGTAAGATACTTGAGTGGTTTACCATTTCCTTCTCCAGCTCATTTGACAGATGAGGAAACTGAGGCAAATAGGATGAAGTGACTTGCCCAGGGTCACACAGCTAGGAAGTGTCTGAGGCTAGATTTGAACTCAGAAAGAGGAGCCTTCTGACTCCAGACTCAACCTTCTATCCACTCTGCCACCTATCTGCCCCCTTCAACAGCTTACCTCTTCCTTTCTCATAGTTTCTTCATGAATACCTCTGTGTATCACAGAGTAACAGAATCTCAAATTCCAAAAGAATCTAAAACACCATCTAGACCAACCTGCACCTGAAAAAAAATCCTCTCCAAAACTAACATAAAGACCTCCACTGAAGAGAAACCATGACACTTCTGGATAACTCAAACTATAAGGAAATTTTTCCTTACTTCAAGTTTAAATATGCCTCTGCAACCTCCAACTATTGTTCCTACTTCTTCCCTCTGGTTCTAAGCAAAACAAATCTATTACTTCTTGCACATGACAGCCCTTCAGATACTTTAAGACAGCTATCAAGCTCCCCCCAAAATCTTCTGTTCTTCAGGCTAAACATTCCTAGTTCCTTTAACTGATGTTGATGTGGCCTGGCTTCAAGTCCCCTCGCTATCCTCATCGCTTCCTCTGGGCATGCTCCTTCTTGTCATTTTCATTTCTAAAATGCAGCTCTCAGAAATGAGCACAATACTTCATATGTGACTAATTAGGGCAAACTGCAGTGCGACTATAACCTTCATTGCCTTGGATATTATTAATGTTGTCTGAGATCATATTAATACTGTGAAATTTCCCAAAGTTAATGCAGCCCACATTCCTTTTCTTGTTCAATTCTGAATTCAGATCACTGTCCAGTCTCAATGTCTGCTCAAATTCATATATTCAATTGTTTAAGACATTTTTTTGTGTGGCAGTTAGATCAAACTCTTTTGAGTGTATATGGATTTCACTTAGAAGTACATGCAATTCTTTAAAATGATCTACAACAAATATTCATTTCTTATTAACAACAATATCCTTTTAGTGAATCTGCATGGTGGGGGATCATGAAATATCTCATTCTCTGAAGAATTAAATGAAAGGTCATCAAAAGCACAATGGAAAAGGATGTGGTATGAATTTGTAGTTTGTAATACATTACCGAAAGAGTACTATTCTAGAGAAGTCATATAAAAGATGTCTTTAGAGTGAAGGGTGAGCAATTCCTATTCTCCATTGATATGCCTTCAGAGAGAGGCACCTTAAGATGCAGATACAGTTCCATTCTTGGATTGGGAAGGCCTAGGTTGAAGTCTTGCCTCTAATACATACTTGCGGATGACTTCTGCAAGTCAGTTAGTCTTTTAAAACACAGCAATTTTCTAAGGTTGCAAATTAGAGAAGGCTTTCAAATATACGTTAATATCTACACAAAGGGCTTCATATATTGATAAAAATCAAAATTTGTACAAAATAGTTCTGGCAATGTCAAAGGATCTAAAGGAAGATTCCCAATATCTTGGATCAGCCCTGGCAAAAATTGATGGGAGGAAATAGTTAAGAGTTGTATAAGATGAAAAGGTAGAGATGTTTGTATTCTATTTCTTTGGAGGGCATACTCATATCAGTGAGATGAGCAGATCAAAATAAGATCACATTAGCTCTTTTTTCTCTGGTAAACACATTATGTTCTTACATATTGAGCTTTCAGTCCACTAAAACTCCTAAGTTATTTTCATATGGACTCTTGTTTAGACATAATATTCCCATTCTAAACTTGTGGAGGTGACTTTTTGAATCCAAATGAAAGCCTTTATATGTATCACTGTTAAATTCCATTTACTTAGATTTGATCCATTATTCTAGCATGGTGAGGATTAGTTCAGTATTTATTCTATTACCCAACCTATCTCCGTGTTACACATATATATTTAATAAGTATGCCATTTATGCCCTTACCCAACTAATCAGTTAATAAGTATTTATTAAGAACCTAGTATGTGTTACATAATATACTGAGATAAACAAAGACAAAAACAGTTCTTACCCTAAAGGAATTTATGTTACACTGGAAAACAACATGTAAATAAATGTTTAAGTAAACACAAAAAATATCCCAGTCAGTCATAAAAATGTAAAAGAGAACAGCACCAAGGACAGAGAAACTTCAGTCATTCCTCTAGACTTCTCCTTCCAGGCTGATATTTCATCCAACTCTTTGGGTCCCTTTTGTCAGTATCATGTCTAGGTCTAGGCAGCAAAACTAAGATCAGTTAACAAAGTCAGTATCATGGCAAGGAGAAAGCATCAAGCTACTTGAGCCTCAGCTCTATTACATTGTTATCCTAGACTCAGAAGGTAGCACGTAGTGAAGGAGAACGAAGAGATTACAAGTAGCCTTGCTGCCATGGTGATTTTTAGCCTCAAAGCCACAGATTATTATTTATTAGGAGTATGCAAGATACAAATAAATTGCTAGGAAGTTTATGCTGTTGAGATTCCTAGGAGCCTTGGGTGATGTGGGAACCTGTATTATTCTACCCCTTGGTTCCTAGGTTTTTTTGATTCACTGGGCTTTTCTCAAAGTCTGACTACTCTTAAATTGTCTTTTTGCCCTGGTTTTTTGTCATTTGTTTCTGATAAGAGATTGCTCACATGTTCTTCCAATTTTAATATATTTTGAACTCACTGTAATATATTTTTTGTATCACTTAATTTTTGGATTTTGTTTCCTCAGTGCTTTTATCCCCCAATGTGTCCACTACTTTGCTAAAGTTTCTACCTTCTGTTTTGAGTTTCTTCCCCTTTTTAATTTTTTCATCAGGGTCTCTGATTAAATAAGTCTATTTTCCTTCATTTTTCTTTTTCTAAAAAAGTGTCTTTACATCACCTTAATTTTTAAAGTTCTTTTCTCACCCCTTCCAACCTGGAGAAATAATAATTTTTAAAGCACTTCACCAAGACTAATAAACATATCAAATGAGTTCAACAATATATGTGAAATCTCATATCTCTAAGTCCTTCCTCCAACCCACAAAGGATGTAAGAAGGTGGATTTTCTCATGCTTTCTTGGAGATCAAGACTGGTCATTAAAACCATCATACCCGACATTTACCCACTGTTCAGTTCCATCTTTTTTGTATTCATTTCATTTACATTGTATCCATGATGAATACTGATCTCCCGATTCAAATTTTTTCATCTTGTAGCAGTTCATGCAGGTCTCTTCATAGTTCCCCATTTCCCCATACTCATAATTTCTTATGGAGCAATAATGTTTCACTATATTCATGTATAATTTGTTTAGCTATTCCCTACTTAATGGGCATCTACTCATTTTTCAATTCTTTACTACTACAAAAAGAGCTGTTATAAATATTTTGAAATATAGAGAAATTTTCTTCCTATTGTTAACTTCCTTCAGTTATATGCCCAGCAATGGGATCTTTGGGATAAATAATATGGAAAATTTCCTCACTTTCTTAAATTTCAAATCATTTTCTATAATGGTTAAACCAATTTACAACTACACCAATGCTGTATCAAGTGTATGTGTCTTTCCACAGCGCTTCCTACAAAGACCATTCCTAAGGTTTATCCTATCTTGTAATTTACTGGAAGTAAGGTAAAAAGACTGAGAGCTTCTGCGGCCAATGCATTCCTTACTTAAAGCTATTGCGGAATTATTTTCATCTTCAAGAGATTTGTCCTGGAATTTTGTTAAGTCATATTGTTTCTTCATTGTATTTAGGGTTTTCTTATACATTTTCATTTTATCACAGTCTTCATTGTAGAATTTTAAATTGACAGTTTGGGTGGACAGTGGGAGAAACTTCAATTGAATCTCTGCCAAGGAGCAGCTTCATTAAGGATGACTGCCAAAGGTGCCCCCTAATTGCTGTTACTTCTAATTTACCTTGATTCTGTAACTTCTGGAGTTCCAGCTATGTGGAAACTTTACACTTTAGCCAAATTTCAAGTCCTGAATCAGGGGGGCTAGCAGGAACTGAAAATGATTGTGTAGAACCCTCAGTCTTTGAAGCAAAGTCCTTAGACCTTAGTTTTCAGTCACTAGTGAGGACTAAAGGTGGGAGAGGGACAGCTGGAATGATGTAACTGACTATGGAGGCTTTTCTTATTTGTTTTTCTCTTTTGGTGCTAATTACCTTGCAGATATTTCTTTTAATTCTTCCTTTAGTTGTTGATCTTTTGTTTCATTTGACATGTCTTACTGTTTTTGAAGTTTTTGTAAAGGGAACTGGCCAAGAAAGCCACATATGGTGTCTATGTTTCTATTGCTTTTGGACTTTTTTTTTTAACGTTGTAGCTACATTTGATAGATCCTTTTGGGACCGATGGCCAGCCTTCTGGTAGGACCTAACCTTTGATGTAAAAGCTTTTCTGGTACACCTAGACTGCATATCTTATATGAAAACAACTTAAGATTCTTTCTCATCAACATTAAGGGAAATCTGAGAGCACATGATACATATATTTTGTTGAACAAGTTTTGAATCCGCTGAATTCTACAACCATGCATTCCTCAACTCCATCTACTTCACAAGAATATCATGAGGTCCTTGGTTACTGACTTTACTGAAATTCAGACATACTATGCCTATGACATTATTCATAGTATGGTAACCCTATCAAAGGAAAATGAAGTGAGCTTAATGTGGCTTGGTATGGTAAACTTACATTGTTTCCTAATGACTATTTCTTTCTTTTCTAAGTCCTTGCAAATAACTCTTTTAAAAATAGTCCCATTGGTGGGGGGCGGTATTAGGGAATCTTAAGCAGATAGAGCACCAGTGCAAGAGTCAGAAGAACCTGAGTTCAAATCTCACCTCAGACACTTGACACCCACTAGCTGTGTGACCTTGGGCAAGTCACTTAACCCCAATTCCCTCATCCTGGTCATCCTGATGAATATCTGGTCACTGGATCCAGATGGCTCTGGAGGAGAAATGAGATTGGTGACGTGCACAGCCCTTCCTCACTCAGAACAAAGTCAAATGCAAGTCATGTCATTATTTCTCTGATGGCATGGTCTTCTTAGGTAACAAAGGACAAACACATACACAGTCTGTAGATGAAAGAATCTTTCACTTAAAAAATTGGAACAATGTTTTCCCATCTTTGCTTTAACTTCTCTATATTCTGCATAAGTTTTCAAAGATCACTCATCACCTCAAAACCATGACAAACACATGAAATAAAATCAAAAGTAGAGAAAAAAATAAATCATTTCCCCATAATAACATTGACACTTATTAATTACTTCAAGTTTTGCAAAGCACTTCTTAATTATCTCACTTGAGACTCACAAAAAAACAGTGACATAAAACCATATCAATAAATATTTTAAGAAAAAGTAATCATGGAATGGATATCTTCTGCAGAGAGAAGAGACAATGAAATAAAAATAATTCATGAAATAATAAATCAAAATTGCCCAGAGGTATCGGAAATAGCAAAGTATAAATCAATGGAATCTGCAGGATAATAGAATACAAACAGGGACTGCTAGTTTAATTCACCAAGATATATAGTAGTTAAACCTCAAAAAGCTTTTCATTGACATGGAAAATCATCTGAAATAATTCAGTTCTACTTATAATTTTTGAGAAATCAGCATTGATATGATATTCTAAGAAGCAAAAGAAATTTGTTTGTACCTAATAGTGCACAAATAAAAATAATCAACAATGGAAAAATTAATAATTACAATAAAAGAGAAATTTAAGTTTTCATTTTACAAGAATGCAGAGTTGAATGGTATATTTTAATGTAATATATCAAATACGAAAATCACAAGAAAGGTAGGTATCTGTAATTAACAAGAAAAGATATAGTAATGGATCCAAGGTTTTCTCTCTTCAAGGGCTAGATTTCTAAAGAAATAAGTATTTATGAGGATTAAAAGATTCAAGAAGACAGCAACCTGCAGAATTAAATTTTAAAAATTTGGACTATGCCTACAAACCCTTATAAGTGAAGCAATAACTTTCAGGAGGGGCAGGGGGGAGGCATAAAGGTGAAGAGCAGAGAGAAGTCATTCATATATAAAGAGAAACTGGAGGCCTTGGAAGTAAAAAGAACTGTGAATTAAGGTTTTTTCCCCCTTTCTCTGTCCTGGTCTCTCTTTCTGTTGCTATAGTGTTAGAAAGTAGGGCAGGAGGAACAGAAGAAGAAAGAATAAGAGTAGAGATTTTCCCCCAGAGGAGGAATACTATAGGGCTATTAAAGTAGGAGGTATGGGTTGTGAACCTTGCAATGGGTTCTATTAGAAAGCAATGGAAACTTTAAAGGATGTTCCTCCCTAAAGATGGGTATGATAAGATTGGTCCTTAGGTTCCTGCCACATAGATGGGGCTAGTTTTTTCCTAAGACCTACTCCATTCAATCCAAGGCTAATTTTTTTTCCAAAATGCATTAAAACCTGTCCTTGAGATATAATTTCTAAAGAATATATGGCTTGGATCACTGATATAGATTCTCCTTTACCTGAATAGATAAAAGGCTCCTGTTGCTACCTTAAAGCTCTAATCATGGACCATCATGGGGCCCAAAGTGAGAGAAGCTGCTGCATTCAATTGAATCAAGGCTATATACTTGATGAATACTTTTAAAACTCCATTTGTTAATTGCCAAATGTTTCTAGAGCATTTCATTTTAATTCAGTTTCAAACCGAAGGTACAGTTAAGACAAAGTTCACCAAATAAAAGAGCTGCCTCCCTTTCCAGAAAAGATAGTGTGGGGGCCCCAGAATGCAGGTGGCACAGGAGTTCAGTGGACAAGAACACATTGGCACAAATGTAGCAGATACTGGCAGATACTTTAGGACTGGTATGTGATAAATACAAAGTCATTGAGTAGCACCAGGCCCCTTGACATGGACTACAAGGAATTTTAATACACTGCCTCTTTCATGGGTGGGGGTAGCCTCCGTCCTTTCTCCCTCCTCCTTCTCTCTCTCCTCTAGCTTGAGAGTAGCTACAATGAAGGAAGAATAGCAGTTGAAAACATCTATAAGTTTTATGTTGACTTAAAAAAAAAGCCAAGAAAGAAACACCTATCCTTAAATATCTACAGCTTATACAAATGCCCAAAGTCTGTGCAACAGGCATGGTAAAACTGAGGTCCTCATGAAAACAAAATTCATCTGGAAGAACAAAAGATCAAGAATATTAAAAATATAGAAAGGAAGGTGGTAACTGTCAAAGCAATTTGGTACTGGATGAGATATAAAGTGGTTGAGCAATTAGATAGTCAATACACAAAAGCAAATGAGCAATGAACATGGCAACCACGTGTTTGATAAATCCCCAGATGCCATCTCCTGGGGCACTATTTGACAAAAAAATCACTAAAAAGCCACTATTTTACAAAAAGAACCCCAAACTAAAAAATAGTCTGGCAGAAACTAGGCATAGACCAACATCTCACACTGTATACCAAGATAAGCTCAAAATGGGGACATGTTGTAGACATAAAGGGAGATTTCATAAGCAAATTAGGAGAACATGGATGAAATTACCTGGCAGATCTATGGATAGAAAGGAAGAGTCCATGACAAAACAAGATACAGAGATGTAAAGAGAATAATTTTGATTATATAAATTTAAAACATTTTTTCCACAAAAAAATCAAAGCAAAAAAAAATTGAATAAAAAGCAAGAAATTGGGGGAAAATTTGTAAAGCAAGTTTCCATGACAAAAGCCTCAGTTCTCAATATGGAAAAAATGAGTCGAATTTATGAAAATAGGCTATTCTCCAATTGGTAAATCAATGAACACAAAGTAAGTAAAAATAGGTACACTAATAGACTTTTGGTAGAGCTGTGAATTATTCCACCATTCTGGAGAACACTCTGGAACTATACCCAAAGGTTATGGAACTATGTGTAATGCCCTTTGACACAGAAATACTGATATTAAGTCTATACACTAAAGAGATTTTTTAAAATAAGAAAGGATCCATATGTACAAAAATATTTATAGCAGCTCCTTTGTGGTGTCAAAGAACTGGAAACTCAGGGAATGCCCATCCATTGGGGAACTACTAAACAAGGTATGGTATATGATTGTGATGAAATAGGATAGTTTGAGAAAAATCTAGGAAGAGTCATAGGAAATGATGTAAGTGAAGTGAGCATATATAGGAGAGTAATGTACATAGTAAGAGCAAGATTGTAACAATAATCAAGACAACTTAATAATGAAAGACTTAACAGGTCTGATCAATACAATGAGCTACAACAATTTCAACAGACGACAAAAAAAATGTAGTCTACCTCCAGATAGAAAACTGATGGATTCTAAGTGCAGATTGAAGCATATTTTTTTCTGTCTTCTTTTTTTTTTTTTTTGCAACATAACTGATGTGGAAATATGTTCTACATGACTTACTATATACAGTGGGTATTGTATTTCTTCCTTCTCAATGAGTGAGGGAGAGGGGAGAGAGCTTGGAAATGAAAATGAAAAAAAAAGAGGTCCTCAAGAAAAGAGGCAAATTTAACCTCATACATATCATTCATACTTGGTAGGATAAAACCCATGCCTATAATAAGTGCTATATAGTTAAATTTCATTCGAAAGAAACTGGCTAGAAGAGGGATGAAGGGGAGGAAAAAGATGAAGACAGGGAGAGAGACAAAAACATATATATATATATGAATTTGGGGTCATAGCACCAATTTAGAAAATACTATAGTTAGACAGGGGATGATGAACACTAGTATTTTGGTTAAAGTACAATGAAGTGACTAACATCAGTAATTTTTGTCAATGGAGTATACAGCTGATTATCCAGATAAGACGAAATTATGGAATTGAAATTGTGTATTTTGCCTTTTTATGCTGTGTTCTACAATTAATTCTTCCATAAAAACCAACAGGAAAGGTATCTCTTGTTTCATATTATATGGCTATATGTATTTATGTATGTCTATGAATATTATATAATGCATATAATTTAATATGTGTTTTATATAAATACATACAACAGGAGTACAGTATATGTATATAATTTGAATATAAGCCCAAGGTATTTATACTTCATATCATAGGCAACAGTGGCCTTGGGAAAGAGACAATAAACTTGGGAAAGCAAGCACTGAAGCACATGAATAGAATTGAAAGCCTTGATGTCCTACATCATCTACTAAAGTAATGTTTAATTCTTTTAGCAAAAACAGAGACCTTAACTCTGGTGTCTGAAGAATTATTAAAGCTGGCTGAGCTCCAGATATATTCAACTTGTTTTTGAAAAATAATTACTCAACCTGGTAACAATAAAAGATAAATTGTGATGGGGGTAGGGAGCAAGATCTATTGCTGTATTTGAGGCAGGAGATAATGATGTCCTAGATTAAAGTGGTAAAAAAGGGAGTATATGGAATTGGGAAATACTAAAGACTTGGAAGGGGAAGCAAGGTGGCAGAATGGATAGAGCACTGGACCTAGAATCAGGAAGACTCAAATCTAGTGTCAGACACTTATTTGCTGGGTGACCCTGGGCAAGCCACTTAACTCTGTATCCCTCTGTATCTCTCATCTGTAAGATGATCTAGAGAGGCAAACCATTCTAGTACCTTTGCCAAAAAAATTCCAATGGGGACGCAAAGAGCTGGACACGACTGAAAAATAACTGAATAATGTTAAGGACTTTTAAGGGGTCTCCTGAACTTGTCTTATTGAGTTGCCATGTTTTCCAGAAACACAGGACCCAGAGTATGCAGGAGGCCCAAATGCATCAAAGATGAAGTTCCTTCAGACTCTCCATTGACATAATTTTGTTGTTTTCACCCCAAACTGGATTCTCTGTGTATCCTTGGGAAGCAAAACAGGTGCCAGCCAGTCTGGGAAAATGCTTATTGCAGCTAGGGTCCTTTACAGATAAGCAGATTCTTCTATCTTCATAGTTTAGCAGTCCCCAAAAGAAAAGACTTTTGCCATGACCTTACTCCTCCCCTCTGAATGGGGTTTGGTCACCTTTACTGCATCTTTCCCCTCCCATGCCTTGCCACTTTAGATGGAGAGAAGTGTTTTCTCCTTATTTTGTTGTACTATCTTAAGGACTGTGAACTCTTTGGGTTCCACATGCATGTTCATTTCTCTTGTAATAAACTTGGTTTTCATAAGTCTCATGATGTTGTGATTGCCTGTTTGACAACAACAAAGAGAATAGATTTAATCTGAGAACTGATCAAAAGTGAAAGTCAAAGGAGAAAAAAAATCATGATTAGATAAATGATGGTGTCAAAAAAAAGGAAGTGAGAAGTAGTTTTTGGAAAAAGATAAATTCAGTTTTGGATGTGCTGGGTTTGAGGTAGAGGTGGGAAGATGCTTGATACATAATTGAAAACATGGGTTTGGAATGGGGAGACATACATGGGAGTAGTCAGTCTACTTAGAGGGCGAAAGTATATTGATGTATTACATGAAATTACCAAGCGAAGAGTATGTGAGTCTACTCTTACCCAGGTCTGCTCTTGACCACTGGCATGTTTCTTCCCAAATAAAGTGAGTTGAACTGAGGAACACGTCAACCAACCAAACAGCAAGCCCTTCTTAAATATCTGCTCTGTGGGAATACAATGACAAAAATGAAAGTCTCTGGCCTCAAAGAGCTCATCTTCAAGAAGGAGAGACAGCACATAGACATAAAGTGTTGCTCTCTTTAGTGGTGAACGGTTTTATTTGCAGAAAGGGTCAGAAATATGAACAGTTCTATGAGAATCCCTAGAGAAAACCAGTCTCTGAGAAGAAAGTATGGAAAGCACCAGAAAGAAAGAAGCCCCTCATAGAAAAAGTGTTTACTGAAACTAAAATAACTAAAGTGTCTTATTTCCTGGCAGTTCATTTCCATATGACTATGGAGATCAAGAGCTAGTATCTTCTGTAGATCACTCCATTTTGTTCACACATTGTGTCTATACTCTTCCATTAGTGCTTGCAATGCAAGTAACCCAAAATAGGATGTTTCAATGGTACCCTGCTTCTGTTCTGAGAATCACCTCAGTCCTTTGCATTCTGTTGTGCAGAGTTCCCTAATCCTCAAACTTGATAAAAGGGTTATTGCGCCACATCATTCTTAAATCCCAGAAACAAGACCTTGACCAATCAATTTTTGCCCCATCACCTACCCTATTCCTCTCTCCTTGAAACCTACATAAATATTGTGTACTGTTCATTCGGGGAGTTTTTCCTTCTTCATGTGAGACTCCCCTGCTGGCAAATTCAATAAACCCTGTATTTCTTGGTGATATATTGACCCTATTCCCAACATTGACAATTATGGAATCTTTATTCTAGAACTTTTTGGTACCTACTTGACAAGTATACATTTCCTATCTGTTGTATAGGATAAAAACGAGAAGTTTGCATCATACTAAGTAGTGGTGAGGCATTTCACACTGGGAGAAACCTCACTCTGGGATAGGAGTCTGGGCCTGGCATCAGAAGATGAAGACACGGGAAAATTGACACAAAAGCTAAGAACAGGATAAAGAAGAAAAGAGCTGCTTTGATTTGACTTCAACTGTGATCATCTGTGCAGAACCTTTGCAATTGCTGTTGAGAGCTGTTCTGACCAGAGGAAAGCTCAGCTGTTCCAAAGTGCTGCTTAGAGGAAAGGAGATGCTTTGGTACTTGAAGAACTGGCCAGGGCAACAAAAGGCAAGACAAGGTTACCTTGACCTTTGCTGCCATTTATTTCTTGAGAGGAGGAAACTTCTCAGAGACTACTGAACAGAAGTTCAGTTAATTTGATTTGATTTGCTGAGAAAGTAAATGCTACCTCAGAGCCAAGCCAGCAGAACAGGCATGAATATTTCTGTAGATGCCAGGCTTAAGGTGTATGTAGCACTTATACTGAAGTTTCAGCAGTGGTCAAGGAAATCAAAATCATCCAGCCTATAATTCAGTGTTGTGAGTTTCTCTAGGTACATGGGTTTTCCTACTCATGTGCTCCACTGCCAGGATTCTGCAAGTTTATTCCAACTCTCTTCCCCAACAAATGGTGCATTGGCCAAAGAATATAACCACCAATGTGAACCACGTTGGTGATTATTCTGCTTTGTACTAATTTCTTGGTTAATAAATGTTTCATGATCAAAAGATGATACCCCATAAATAGTATTGTCACCCTATGGACCTGAGAGTTAGCTTTAGCAGCATGGCCATCTCTTCTGAGAACCTACCATTATGGATGCAGATATAGTCAATGAGCTAGCTCAAGCCCAGAGGGAAGGAATCTAGGGAGAAGAGATGAGGCTCTGGGACCATACTACATACATAGGAAAGTATTTATAAAAAATAAACATGGAAAATTAAATGCCATGTATGAAGAAAAGAAAAGAGTCTGGCTAGGCCAATGAATGAATGAAGGAGAAAAATCAATTTATGTGTTTAATTATTGACTGTGTGTCAAGCATTGTGCTAAATATTGAGGATACAAATAAATACAATACAAATGTAGGTTGGCGCCAAGGTTGTGAAGGAATTATTAAGCATCTACCTTGGATTTTCTATTTGGGAATTTCTGTTTTGCTTTTGTTTTTTGTACAGACCTGTGATTTCATCACTATAAGGAACTCCCAATGCAGAAACTCTCTCCTGTGCTGCAGATGAGCAACTGGTCTATAAATGTGTTTATTGCCAGTCTGGGCCATTAAGAAGCTAAATGACTTTCCCTTTATCATATGGTTAATATGTCAGAGACAAGACTTGGCCTCAAGCCTTCCTGACCCTAAATCTAGCTTTCTGTGCACAACATTGTAATGCCTCTTAGGCGCACATAAAACTTTGTTAGATGATAAGGACACAAAAAACAAAATTAAAAACCAAGTCTCTACTTTCAAGAAGTTAATATTTTGTTACTTATTTCTCTACCTTGTCTGATGATGATATATGGAAATAATTTAGATGTAAGACAATTCAACTAATGATTGAAAAGTAGAACCCTGATAAGTAAAGACTTAGAAATATAAATACTTAACATTTACATTTATTTATATTTAGCAATAATTGGTGATAGTTTGGATTGATTACCATTCTATTCCCAAGATAAACCATGCTACAATATTCATTTCACTAAAAATCAGTTTAGGAATATGTTCCAAATACTGGGCAAGCATTCTATTTACATGTTTGCTTAAATTTTTGTTTTATCATATTATATAATTTGAAGAAAAGAGAAGTTTTGTATTTGGAATAATATAATAATATCCATTTAACAGAGGTTTCTGTTAAGTAAACAAAGGAAAAAAGACCCAGCCGTTCTTATCCATTATTATTTGGAGAGCAATGAAACTTAAATGATCACAGCATAGATACACTGATACTTATCCCCTCTGCTTTCTAGGATCTTCATGTAATTTCCATGTTTCTCTTTTCTCTATGTTCACTATTTCTTTATCTTCTATCTGGCTGAAGATTTTGAATTTGAAATTTGAAATAAATTGAATCTGAACTTTTACATATGAGACAGAATTGCTTATGACTGAAAAATTGTCAGTTCAATTTATCTTGACTCATGAAGACTATGTCTTGTGAGTAACATTGGCACTTTCATGCTTCCTCTGACTTGAGCTCTGTAGGAGGGTTCCCCGCGAGGTGAAAGTGATCTTTCTTTCCTCTGAAAGGCATAAATGGCATACTGATACAAGCTACTGATGACATCAATTTGAGAGGGTCAGCTAACATACTACATGGAAGAATCAGAATTTTTTTAAAAAAGATTTTAATAGGCCAGAATAACAAAATAAATTAAGGTTAAACTTAATAGAGGGAAATGTAAAATCTTAGTAGGGTTCAAAAAATCAGCTTTGCAAGTAACAAAATAGAAGACATGACTAGTAAGGAGTTTGTTTAAAAATATGGACTTTTAAAAAACAAAAAATATGAACTTTTAGTAGATTACAGTCAATATTAGTAAAGAGTATGATATGAAAGAGAGAAAGGTAATACAATCATTGACTTGAAGAGAGGCAGTACTTGGAGTTTGCTAAGAACCACTGGTTTTAGATTGTCAACATTAAGAAAAATTTGTTACTTTGAATATGAGGTTGTTGTCTAAAGACAGAAAGAATTAAACACTAGAGGAATTGAATCATATCAGGGCTAATATTTTACTGTACAATAAATCAGAAAAAAAGGAAAAATTTAGCTCAATGGTAGCAGCAGAGATAGTTTTATCTTGCATCAAAAAGCAGTAAGAAATAATTGATCAGCAGCATTTATTAAATGTCTACTATATGCCATATGCTATGCTAAATTGCCAGAGATAGAAAGAAAAACATAAAACATTTCCTTCCATAAAGGAACTTTCATTCTAGTAAGGAAGATGGATGTGTGTGTGTATGTGTGTGTGTTGTATGTGTATACACATACACACACACACACATATATAGGCAAAACAACTACAAAGTAGTTTTAGATGGGATGGAGCTGGGATAACCAGGAAAAGTTTTACAGAAAATAATGGTAATACCAAAGCTAGCATTTGCATAATACTATAAGCTTTGCAAATTACATTACATATTTGATCTCATTTGACTTTTACAACTCTTTTAGACAGATGCTCTTATCATCCTCCTTTTAAAGGTGAGGAAAACTTGAGCCTGAGATTTGCCCAGGCACATGAATAAATGTGTGAGGCAGGAATTGAACTCAGGCTTTCATGACTCCAAGTCCAATGTATACAAATACAAAAGCAAAGGTAGTCCCTATCTTTAACGAGTTTTTACAAAGGCAGCAATAAGAGAGGAATGAGGAGACAAAAAGCAAAGTGGTGAGAAAGATGCTTTGCTCCAGAAACTCCCTGGCATGCTGGATGGGCCAATAGGGGAGGAGCCTGACATACTCCATCCAGGAACAATGGAAGAATTGATTTGCTCATGTTTTCCAGAATTTCAGGGAAGAATGTCTACAGTGACAAGGTGGCTGGTGAACTGGGGAAGGCTGGAAACAGGGTTCCAAGAGAGGCAGCCCCTAATCAGAAAAGTGGTCCCTCAGGGCAGAAGATCCTCCAGGAAAATCAGGCAGTAGGTGAAGATGTCATGGTCAGAGAAAAAGAACTGAAGTGAACCATGCTCTAGTTTTCCTAAAATAATGGTCTATGTGAGGCCTTTACCTCAGGGGAGATACTGTAGAATTTCAGTTTGTGAGTAAGCTCTGAAGAAGTGGCTGGAAGGGAAGAAAAATGTATTTGGGAATATAAACTGAGATAGATTACAGAAGGACTTGTGAACCCAGTTTGTAATTTACTCTATAGCCTGGGAGAAGTCATTGATTGAGAATTTTCAAGCATGAGTTAAAATTATATGAAAGAATGAATTTAAAAAGCATTTATTAAGCATTTCTATGTGCACAGCTCAGTGCTAAATGCTGGGGATACAAACAGAAAAATCAAGACGCTCCCTGCTCTACTTCTCTCCTATGTGCTATATCCCCTAATGGCTCACACTGCCATTAGGGGATATAGCACATAGGAGGGAAGTTCAGCAGCAGGGTAAATGGAAGAGTCCAAAGCTCCATCAGTTATAAATGGATCAGATGATAGTGCCGAGGGACTGTAGGACAATACAGGGCAATATATAGTAAGACCTGGAAGATTTTATAATGCCATGGTACAGCTGATGCTAAGAACCGGTATCCTCCTCATCCTAGAATAAACTGAGTGGTTAATGTCCATCGCATATAATCTATGTGAGCAGTCAAGCAGCAAGAAGGAAAAGTGCTTCTGGTGGTAGTGAATCTTCTTTCTGTCCAGTCATCTTGGATGGATCTAGGATGTCCTGGGAACCATTGGAAAGAGAGAATGGAGAAGGGCAACCCTGGTGGTGGCAGCAGCAGGTCTTCCTTAATAGTACAACATAGGTATATAGTGAAGGTAATTTCAGTCTATTTCACTCAATGGATTTTTAATTTATCTGGTTCAAAATCTGACTTGAGTGGTGTGTGTGTATGTGTGTGTGTGTGTGTGTGTGTGTGTGTGTGTGTGTGTATGTTTAGATCCCTTTCTATTTTCTGAAATATTAAGAAATAATATTTTGATAGCTTTTTAGTCTGAAATCCTTGTTAAAATCTGAATAAGAAAGTATTTATGTATCTTACATACAAGATGTATATCTTATATACTAGATATTAATAGCATTAATGGGGATTAATAGAGGCAGCATAGCCAGGTGAACTGGTCTTGTAATTCATGAAGATCTGAGTTAAGTTCTGCCTTGAGTACATATTTGCTAAGTGACCCCCAGGTAAGTCACTTAACTTCCCAGTGCTTCCCCACCCCAGCTCTTTTAAGACTATAAATTGCAGCATAGAAGCTGCTCTGCACAGATATAAGCAATTTTCTCACTAAGAATCCTCACTTCCTCACCAATATCAATGAAATCATAGATCCCATACCAAAACAGGCTTAGCTTGAATTTTTTAAAATGGCCCCATTAACAACAGGTAGATTCTTATCTAGATCTACGCAAAGTTCGAGTTACCTAATTTTCACTGATTTTCAGCTATGGGGAAGGAAAAAATATTGAAGCCTCATGATAATCTGGATTGGGCTGGAGCTAGTTTATACAGAACTGATCGTTACATTTTGGGGATGAGAATATACTCCTAACAAATGGAATTTTTAATATTTTTAGACTAAAAAATGATGAAGAAATGGTAGTAATGAAAATTAACCTTAAAAGTATGTGTTGAGAACTTCTTTTTCCTTCAGAGCTAGTTTTGAAACATCTGCCAGCATACCCTTGTACCATGGGCATGTATGTATGGCAGGCTCACCAGGGTATGTCACTAACTTTCCAATGATGTTCTATGAATGCCAATAATGAGGGTAATTTTCGTTGAATTCATGTAATCTGATTTGAGCAAATCATCTAGCACCCACCTCATTCCTCTCTCTAGAATTCTGGGTAGACTCTAATTATAAAAGATTTGGGTAGGTTGATTATTGAGCTTAGTAACACCATACACAGAGACACACACACACACACACTGTGACCTTGTATCACTTAATGATATATTTATTACTTTGAGCAAAAGAAAAGGGATAACTAGAAACACATTTTTTACCTTGGTTGCCAAGTTAGAAAATTTGGAATTCTGTGATCCCAGCACACACTTTCTAGCATTTGTTTTTCTCTTTTGACAGCCTGCAGGGTGACAAATGGATTGGTTGGGGGTTTTTTTGGAAGTTTTCAAGTTTTAAGAAGAAATCTCAGTGAGTTTCTAGATTCCACATCAAAGAAACACTAAGGAACTGAAGTATGAGTGATTCCAAGTCTCAAAGGTTCTTTGTTTCTTTTCTGATTGAGAGTGAAGTTATATGTAGGAGGTGGGTAGTACCATTGTCACCAGCTTTATTCTGGCTGAATAAGGAAGGTCAATATATTATCATATCAGGGAGGAGGTAATTACAGAGACAAATCCCCAACTAACAATAAAGACATTCATGACAGCTTGCTGAAAACAGCTGTAAAATTTCTTTTTTTGAGTGGGGAAAAAAATAACTGAAATTTGAGTACTTACATGACAGATGAAGGTAGATGATAGGGAAAAGGCACTATTCTTAATGTGTCTTCTAGGGCTTTTTTTGTTTCTGAGGATTTTTTTCCCATAGAAATGTTATACTTTGAAGACTGAATTCAAATTGATTAAATAATAAGTCAGTTTGTCAATAAAAGAGATTGGGCTGTTGTCTGAAGCAGTGATTTTTTTTTCAAACTGCTTATTGTACTTTCAGTGTCTACCTTGATGTGAAATGTTAAAAAAAAAAACCCAGTTATTTGTTAAACCACAATTTTTAAAAGTTGCAAAAAAAATAAAAGTTTCCAGTTTAAAAACTTTCATTTGAACAATAATGCATACTTTGATGGATCTATGGTTTCTTGAGTATGGATATCCTGTTCACTGATGTAGATTACATCCTTCTAATCATACTTATTCTATACAGTTCTTATCGATATTTCAATGGATTTGTGTTCTCATTGATGTAAATATCATAATTCAATAGTTTATTAATGTTTCACACCTTCTCAGCCTTGCATATCTCTTGACAAGTTCTCTTATAAATCCTATAGAGAGGGTCCACTCAATGGGCTCAGGACTTTCCACTAGTTTCCAAGCATTGCATGAATATTATTGGAGCACATGGACTTCTCATAATACTTTGCTTCCACTATGTGCCCCTATTTTTTTCCGGTCATAAATTTCTCTGATGACACTCCTACACTGCTTTTGCTGCACAATCCTTCATTTGTAAAGGACTATACCTAATTATGTCCATTATACACCTCTTCTTTGACCTTTGGGTAATTCTCAACTTCAATTCTTTGGAGACTGGGGTATTCTGGGATACACAATAAAACAGAATCAACAGAAGAGTATTACTGTTTAACAGTAGTATCTTTTCAATTCTTCAAGAGCTAACCAGCCTGCTCTCCTAAACTTATTCAGTTCTGTCCCTGACTCATTGCTCATTTTCAATATCTGTCCAAAATATATGCCTTAATGGATAAACTCTGTGGGCTGCCCATATAATCACTTACCATGCTTTGGACAATTAGCTTTCTTCATCTCTTTTTTTCCTTTGTAAGCAGTTAGAATGAATTTTTTTGAATGATTATGGATCTCATTTATCAGACTGTACAATGTATTAAGACTCTATGAAATCAAAACAGTGGGATCTATAAGCAGAAATATCTAGATTATCTTTACCATTTATAGGGAAACCTGTTTCATGCTCTGCACTGAACATCAACAATGATGGTGTCGGATACCTTTGGTGCTAATCATTTGCCATTTGTTTCCATTTTTTATGCCTCCAAAGATAACAATCAGAAGTTTGTCAAAGATATCTCAAGGAAATCAACCTAATTTATATATAAGGATGTAAAAGAGAGACAGAGAGAAGAGAGGCATGAGAGAAATGAGAGAAGGAGAGAAAGACATAAGAGATAGATGAGAGGGGGAGAGAGAGAAAAAAGAGAGAGAGAGAAGAAAAGGAGAGGGGGAAAGAGAGAGAGAGGGAGAGGGAACGAGCATACATCTTTTTAGAGAAAGCCATTAAGGTGGTATTTTGCTTTATCAAATGCTTATTCTAGTCAACAAACGATTTCATCTTGCATTCTCTATACCTTTCAGTCAGTTCTGTTAATCATCTGGGAAATGCCCATTCCCTTCTCATACCTTCATCAGAGTTGCTCTCAGTGCATGTATAGCCTATGCTAATAAAATTTTTGTAGAGATGACAAAGTAGACATAGGGTGAAAGTTACTAATTATCTTTGTCACATTTTTTTAAACTGAGATTATAACATCCATTTTGAAGCCTTTGGCAACCTTTTAGATACCCTAAGAACTGATTCCTCAATGCCATCAAAATTGTATTGCTTCTATCTTGGAACATTTCTGTGCCCAGATGCTTTCTCTCCCTTTATTTTCTTCATTGCTATTTCTACTTTGTTTTGTAACAAATCTGAGACAAACATGAGAATCCAAGTATATTGACTGTGTCCTTGATGATGAAAATTGTTTGTTTTTCCTTCTCACTATTTTAAGAGGTAATATTGCTCATAATCTTCTATCACCTTTCTGTGCAAGATTTTAAGTTTATTTTTTGTCTCCTCATTGGGACAATTGACTCATGTTGGTTAACCTTTTCTGGGAAATGTATCTAATTAGCGTCAGTGTCCATTTCTCTATTCATTTCTCATTTTCTTTAGCACCAACAGTTTTTGACAAAGTTATTCACAAAAATTAAAATAGAATATACTAACAAACCTTTTCAATAGCAAATAAATAAAGTTCTAAGAGGCAAATACAAAGCAATAAAAAAGCTACACAAGATACAGAATGTCAAGTAAAAAAATTTAAACAGGTAAAGAGATAACAGCAATACATCTAAAAAGTATTTGCTATATGAAGTTGGCTACAAACTATAGGAAAGAATAGTTCAAGAATATGCAATAACATGTTTTTTAAATTCAACATCAAATGATTATGACAGTTGACACAGAAAAATACCTTTGACAAAGTACAACACTCATTTATGTTACAAGCTCTACAAAGCATAGGCATAGACAGACTCTTTTAATATTATAAAATAGTAATATCTAAAACCCAAAGCTAACATTATATACAATGGCAAAATGCTATTTTTACTATTTATTATTTCATAGTAAATACTGGTGTACAGCAAAATGATCTCTTTCTTTGCTGTTATTTCATATAGTTCTAGATATGACAGCAATAGTAATTAGAGAAAATAAATAAATTAAAGCATAAATGCAGGAATAAAAAGGAACAAAACTATTCTTGTTTATTGATGCCATGATTATTTACTTATAAAATCAAAGAAACTAAATGAATAAATAAATTGACTGAGGCAAAACTTTAGTAAAGTAGCAGAATCTAAAGTGAACCTTTGAAAAATCCAAAGGATTTCTATATAGCAATAGAAAATACTTCAAAGGAAAACCCCACTCAAAACAACTACAAATACATAAACTATATTAGTGTCAATCAATTAAGGCACATTCGAGACCTATATAAATATAGAATCACAAAGTGGTCCCTAAAGAAATATAGGATGAAGTATTGTAGTGGCTTGGCCTATGTCATAAGCCCTAAATGAAGCATATTCAGCAATTATGACTAGACCACACCACTGTAAGTGGAAATATTACCTAAACTGACAAATTAAGTATTATACCAATCAAACTACAAATGAAATATTTTATAGATCCAGAAAAATAATTTAGAAGTTCATCTGGATGAATAATGTAGAATCAGAAGGGAAAAATAATGAAAAAGAAATAAGTATAAAAGGGGAAATATTAAAGCCAGACTTCAAAGCATATTCCATATTAGTAGTTATCCTAACTAAAACTGGACAAGAAGGCTACCTGAACTCAAAGTAGACTGCCCAGCACCCACAGCTCCAGCAAAATTCAGGAGTTTTCATTTGACTAAAAATAATCAAGATATCCAATGTAGATAGCATCCAGCATGGCTCAGACCAGGACAGCCCAGAACCACAGCTGTATAATATTCTCCTAAGATACCAGAAAAAGCCTTGATGATCTAATACTATGAAGGTCAAAGATCCAGGACAGACTAACCCCAAGGGATGAAGGATAGGCAAGAAATTCAGGAAATCTAGGGAGCAACTAAGTAGAGCTAACCACCCCACCAAAGGTATAGCACTGTCTGAAGCCTGAGTAAACAAGGAAAACACTGATCAAGATGAAAAATCATCATAGAGTAGAGGCCCCTTCAAAAGAGAGGCAAAGTCCATAACAATGGCAAGCAGAGACATAGGAAAGAGTAGATTTTCTACAAGGACTATACGAGTGCCTAGAAGAAATGAAACAAGTGATAAAAAATAAAATTTCTGCAGGAAAGAATCAGAACAATAAATAGCTTAGAGAATAGGATAGAGAGGGGGAAAAGTAGAATCTAATTGGGTACTTCAGATTGCCTCTTAGATAATGAGGAAACTGTTAAACAAATTATAGTAAATGACTTAATGGAATATTATTGCACCTTAAGATGTGATTAAAAAAGACATCTTTTCAGAGAATACTAGACTGATGCAAAATGGAGTAATAAGAACCAGGAGAACTAATTACACAAAGAAAACAATATTGTAAAGAAAAAGGTTAGAGAATTTAAGAACTCTAATCAAAACAATAACCAATCACGTCTCTGTGTTTTCCACTGTTTTCTCTGGAATGTCTTCTCTATAGTTAACAAATTTGCTTTTATCTTAAACATTTTCCTTTTCTACTCTCCTCCTCCTCTGCCTCTCACCACGATCTGGTTTACTCCTGATGACATGGCATTTCTATTTAACTTTTTTAGTACTGTTTTCACTTTCACTCATGCTTTTTATCTCACTGGTCATAACAGAATAGAATAGAAATAATAGAATATTAGAATAATAGAAATAATAGAATAGAAAAATTCCACTCCCAAATAGCACAGACTGTTCAACCATCTTAATCATTGAGTAATCTCTGCTTCTTTAGGGTTCATTCTATGCAATATGTTATCCAAACAAGAATCTAGGTGTTATGGACTACCAGGACACTTTCCTTCTTTCCCCAATGAGTTGAGTGCCTAGCTCAGTCTTTCTCTCCAGATGCAAATCAAAACAAATCTGAATGTCACATCACATGCATCAGACAGGCTAACATGACAAAACAGGAAAAAGATAAATGTTAGGGGAGATGTGGAAAAGTTGGAATACTAATTCATTGTTGGTGGAGTTGTGAGCTGATTCAATCATTCTAAAGAAAATTTGGGACTATGCCCAAAGGGCTATAAAAATGAGCATACCCTTTGACCTAGTGCATACCCTTTAGTCTACTTCTGGGACCGTATCCCAACAAGATCATAAAAATAGGGAAAAGACCCACGTGTACAAAAATATTTATAGCAGCTCTTTTTGTGGTAGCTAAGAACTGAAAATTGAGGGAATTATTATCAGTTGGAGAATGACTGAACAAGTTGTCATATATGAATGTAATGGAATACTGTTATAGTGCTATAAGAAATGATGAACAGACAAGACTTCAGAAAAACTTCAAAAGACTTATATGAACAGATGCTGAGTGAAGCAAGTAGAATCAGGACAGCACTGTACACAGTAACAGTCACGATGTTCCATGACTGAATTTGATAGACTTAGCTCTTCTCCGTAATACAAGGACCTAAAACAATTCCAAAAGACTCATGATGGAAAATGCCATCTACATTCAGAAAAAGAGATATGGAGTCTGAATACAGAATGGAGCCAACTATTTTCTTTTTTTGTTTTGTTTTATGTTTTTCTTTCTCATGGTTATGCCCATATGTTCTAATTCTTCTATACAAAATGACTAATATGAAAATATGTTTAATAGGAATGTATACGTAGTCTATATCAGACTGAAGCTGTCTTGGGGAGGGAAAGGACAGGGAGAAGGAGAAAGTTTAAAACTTATGGAAGTGAATGTCGCAAACTAAAAATAAATAAACTAAAAAAAAGTCTCTTCATTTCAACTTCTGATCTCATACTAAGGAACTAAACATACTAAAACTCTCACATACAAACATACATATATACATAGTAAAACTCCCTCAACTCTAACTTCTCAGTTACTCAATGTACCAATTTCTCATTCCTATTCCTCCACTCTACCTCATTGAGCCATAGAGATGGTCATACCCTTGATCTTACTGTCATCCGTAAGTGTTTCATTTCCATGGTCATAAACTCTGAAAATCCTTTATCTGATCATGATCTTTTCTCATTCTATATCTCCCTCGGCATTCTATTAACACGAATCTTCACCTTCTAACATACTCTTTACTGTGACCTTCTATTGGTCCATCTCTCACTGCTTTCTCAGACCATCACACTTGCATGGGTTACAACCTTATTCCATCCCCATCATGACTCCTTGGTAAAATACTTCAACTCTATAGTACTCAGTACACCGGAGTCCCCCACTGTCTGTTGTATTTGCTCCCATTTACATAGTACTAAGTGGCGCTGGAAAAATCTAAAAATAAAAGCTTCTGTTATATAGTCTCCACTGGACCCTCACTGAAGCAAGACAATCCTGTTTCACCTTTCTAATTGATTCACTATCCCACTCTGTACAGTGTTTATTCCAAACCTTTTCATCTGTCCTCAGGCATATCACAGTACCTCCTTCAATATTCTCTCAGCTTATTTTATATTTCATTGAAAAAATGAGATGAGAGCTTCCTCTTCATCCCCCCTCCTCATTTTATACAGCTCAGATATCTTCCCCTGCAACTATTCCTTTATTTCTGCCTCACATGAAGACACATCCCTTCTCCTTGCCAAGGCAATTCCATCATGTTTTCTTTGACATATTGCCTCCTCTACTATGTCCACTCCTTTATTAAAATTTTATCTGTCCATATAGATTTGGTATTCCCTGCTGCCTACAATTTTATCTATGTCTTCCTAATTCTTTACAAAGGTTTCAAACTTGCAGGCCACTCAATACAGGCAAATCTCCCTACTGTAGCCAAAGCAGATTAAAATGTTTAATTAAATATTTAACAAAATAAATAAAAATACAATACAAGATTGACAATGTTAATTTGTGGGTTTCTAAGTCAACATATGGCCTGCAGGGGTCAACTAGGTGGTGCAGTGGATGGAGCTGCAGGAGTCAGAAGGACCTGAGTTCAAATCTCATCTCAGACACTTGACACTCACTAGCTATGTGACCTTGGACAAGTCACTTAACCCTAACTGCTTCATTCTGAGTCATCTCCAGTCATCCTCATGAATGTCTGGTCACTGGATTCAGATGGCTCTGGAGGAGAAGAGAGGCTGGTGACCTGCAACAGCCACCCCTCACTCAAAACAAAGTCAAGTGCAAGTCATGTCATCATTTCTCTGATGGCATGGTGTTCTTTGGCAACAAAGGATGAATGCATATGCATGGCCTGCAGGAATCATTTCTATTCGACTTTAACACCCCTTCTTAAAAACATTGTCTTGACCTGACAATCTCTTGTAGCTACCATCCAATAGTTTTTTACTTTTTTCTGGCTAAAGTCCTTGAGAAAGCCTTTTATAATCAGGGCAGTATCTCACTCTTCTAAACTCTCTACACTTTCCCTTGAAACCTCATCATTCAATTGAAATTGTTTCCTTCAAAGGTACTAACGATCTCTGAATTATCAAATCTAATGTTTTTTTCTCTATCTTCATCCTTCTTGACCTCTACATCTTTTGACACTTTTTTGACCCTCTTGTCCTGGATACTCTTTCCTCTCTAGATTTTCATGACATTGTTCTAGTTTGATTTTCTTATCTCTATGACCACTCCTTCTCATTCTCCTTGACTGGACATTCATCCTGACCATACTTCTCTCTTTCTCTGTCTCTCTGTCTCCCTCCCTCCCTCCTTCTCTCTCTCTCCCTCTCCCTCTCCCTCTCCCTCTCTCTCTCTCTCTCTCTCTCTCTCTCTCTCTCTCTCTACACACACACACACACACACACACACACACACACATTCTAGCTTAGTGATTTCATCATCTCCAATGAATTTAATTATCATCTCTATACAGATGATTATGAGATCTGTGTAACCTGAGTTCCAGTCCCATATGGACAACTGCTTTTTGACATCTCAAACTAGACAGACATCTCAACTCAACATGTCTATACCATATTATCTTCCACCCAAATCTTCCCCTTTCCCCAACTTTTCGATTACCTTTAAGGATATCACTGCAGTTATCCAGGATGGCAGCCTTTGTGTCATCCTCAACTTCTCACTTGCACTACCCCACATATCTAATCTATCACTAAATCTTGTTATTTCTGCCTTCACATCTCTTGAATATGTTCCATTTTCTGCATTCAACAGACATAAACCTAGTGGAGGCCTACTCCACCTCATACTTGCAGTGATGTAACTGTATAATTCTTTCCACTCCAGTCTATCATCCACTCATTTCCCAAAGTGATCTTTCTATATCATAAGTCTAACCACATCATTCCATTTCTCAATGAGTTCCACTAGAAAAGAGAAGTAACTATAGTAAATAAAGAAACTAATGAAAATTTTAAAAATAAAAAAATTGATATGGTTAGATTTTTTTAATACTGTACCCATTACCACCACTATTATTCAATATTGTACTTGAAATGCTAGCCATAACAATAAGACAAGAAAAGAAAGTGAAGGAAGAACAATGAACAAAAAAACTATCCCTCTGCAGATAATATGATGGTATACTTAGAGAATCTTAGAGAATCAACTCAAACCCTAGTTGAAATAATTAATAATTTTAGCAGAGTTGCAGGTCATAAGATAAACCTACATAAATCCTCAGCATTTCTATAAATTACCAACAAAGTCCAGCAAGAGATAGAGGGAAAAATTCCATTTAGCAACATAAAATACTTGGGAATCTTCCTGACATGACTAACTCAGGAACTATATGAACACAATTACAAGACATTTTTCATACAAATAAAATCAAATCTAAACAATTGGAAAAATATTACATGTTCATGGGTAGACCAAGCCAATATAATAAAAGTAGCAGTTCTATCTAAATTAAGATACTTATTCAGTGCCAAACCAAACAACCTCAAAATATTTTTAGAGCTATAAAAATAATAACAAAATTCACCTGGAAGAAAAAAAGGTCAAGAATATCAAAGAAATCAATGAAAAAAATGTTAAAGAAGGTAGCCTTAGAAATACCAGACCTCAAATGTCTTATTAAATAACAACCATCAAATCAATATGGTAATGGCTAAGAAATAGACTGGTAGATCAGTAGAACATATTAAGTACACAATACATAGTAGTAAACAACTGTAGTAATTTAGTGTTTGATGACCTCAAAGATCCAAGTTTTTGGAACAAGAACTCCTATTTGACAAAAACTGCTGTGAAAACTGAAAAACTCCATGGTAGAAACTAGGAATAGATTAATATATCAAGATAAGGTTAAAATAGATACATGATTTAGACATAAAGTATGATGCCATAAGCAAATTAGAGCATCATGGAATAGTTTACCTGTCAGGTCTATTGATAAGGGAAGAATTAAATTAAAAGGAAAGCAGAAAGCTGAAGAAAAATGTTTATAGCAAGTATCTCTGATAAAGACTTCATTTCTCAAATATATAGAGAACTGAATCATTCCTCAATTGATAAATGGCCAAAGGATATGAATAGACAGTTTTCAGCCAAAAAAAATATCTAGGCTATCTATAGCCATATGAAGGAATGATCTATAGCACCCTAACTAGAGAAATGCAAATTGAAACAACCCTGTGGTATCATATGTATTGTTAATGTATTTTTAGTGGAATGGGAATATCTTTCCTTTCCAGTAATAGGTCTATGTGACCTGCTTAAGTCACCTGGAAGCCTAAATCACATGAGTTTGGGTCACAAGAAGTCTGTGGTGGGAGGAGCTTATGAATAGGTGGAACAGGAAGGATGGAATAGGAAGAGTCAGAGCTGGAACAGAGCTGAGAGGAAGTTGGTCAGACTAGTCAGAGCTGGGAAGGACACAGAAAATGGGCAGCTGGTTGTGAGTGAGAGAAGGGCATTCTGCTGAGAGGAGCCTGAGAGTGTGTATAGACCTCTTGGTTACCATGATGGATTTCTTTGCTGATATGATTGATTTTGTTTTCTGGTGTTGGGATTATGCTTTCTGGTGTTTGAATAAATGTTTTGGTCCTATCTTCCACGTGGAGAGTGTGGTATACTTTTGTGATTCAGAACTGTGCTGGAATAGTCATAGCTGCCATAGGCACTGTGAATATCATGTTGGTCCTACACTATCTCATACCTATCAGATTTGCTAATATGACAGAAAAGGAGAATGATAAATGTTGGAGAAAATGTGGGAAAAATGAAGGGAAGTCAGAAAGATGACTTCCTGACTCCAGGCCCAGAAATCTATCCACTTAACCACCCAGTCACCTCTAGCAATATCAATACTGGGTCTATATCCCAAAGATATATAAAAAAAGGGAAAAAGGACCTATTTTAAGAAGGGTATTTATAGCAGCTCTTTTTTGTGTTGGCAAAAAAAATTGAAGTTGAGAGGATGATCATCAATATAAGGAATGGTTGAACAAGTTGTGATAGATGATTGTAATGAAATACTATTATGCTATAAGAAATGATGAGCAGAATGCTATCTGAAAAACCTGGAAAGCTTACATTAACTGATGAAGAGAGAAGTGAGCAGAACCAGGAGAACATTGTACAGAGTTACAGCAAAATTATACAAGTAGCAACCGTGAATGATTTAGCTATTTTCAGTAATACAATGATCCAATAAAGTTCCAAAGGACTCATAAGGAAAAAAATGCTATCCACTTCCAGAAAAAGAACTGATTGAGTCTGAATAGAGACTGAAACATACCATTTTTCACTTTTTTATTTCTTTTTAGTTTGAGTTCTCTTCCACAAACAACTTAAATGGAAATATGTTGTACATGATTGCATATGTATAACCCATATCAGATTGCTTATCATCTCAGGGAAGGGAATGGGAAGGAGGGAAAGAATTTGGAACTCAAACATTTTTAAAATAAATGCTGAAAAATGATTTGACATGTAGTTTGGGGAAATGATATAATATTTTTAAAAATATGATACAAAACAGATATAAAATAAAAATATGCAATCTTTCCTAATAGAAGGCTAGAGATTATATTACAATTTGTATTGATTATTACGAAATGAGGTATTTCCCACATTTCACACACATATTTTGTGACAAAAAAGTGTTTAGCACAAATGAGAAGGGAAAGCAAACAAAGAAATGGAAACAAGTTTTCTAACCTAAAGTCCATGTTCCTCCATTCATAAAAAAGTGGTTAGTCCTCAGGAGATTTAATATGAAACATAGAAACATACTTTTTTATTTACCATTTTTGGTAGCTGAAAGAGATACAGAAAAACATACAGTTGTAGTAGTAAAAGAGATACAGAAGTTATGCTGCCCCTTCCTCCACCCCTCAATAATATTAGAAAAGACTAATAATAAATAATAAAAGAATACAGAGAACAGATTAAAAAATAACTTATAACAACATCTGGTCTAAATTTTCCCATTAAAAGTAAAAAGAGAATGCCTTAAGAAATAAAAATCATTGAGATGCATGTCACAGCAGGGACAGGAAATAGAACAGGCATCAGTTCCCAGATTGCTCAACTCACAAATGCCATAGTTAGTTTCAAAGGTCAGTGAGAGGGCTCCTTCATCCAGGAGAGGGGAGTTCAGTCTGGCCCTCTAGTAGCAGACACTGCAGAGGCAGTGGCCATTTTTGGAGTCCTCAACCTAGATCACCTGGGAGAAACTGAATGGCTGATCTGAATCTCAGCCCTGAGTGGCAGCCGTGGGAGACCTCACCTAAAGCCCCTGGGGGGATTGAGCCACTGATCTGATTTTCAGCACTGAGCTCCACCCAGGGTGAGGAAGAGGACTGGCAGTAGAGCTGGAGGCAGTTACTGTGAGGGAATTTCAATTGCAGATTCTGGGCAGAAAAATTTTTGGTTGCTCCCAGATCAGTATGCAGACCCCTTTGATTGTGCCACCCTAGAGGAACTAAGAACTTACAGATACCCAGAGTATACCCTTCTCTTCACAAAGGACTCAAAAGTCAAGTAACTGACCAGGAAAATTCCCAAAACAGAGAGAAAAAAAGACTATAGAAGGTTACTTTCTTGGTGAATAGGTATTTTATCCCATCCTTCCAGATGAGAAAGAACAAAACATAACATCAGAGGAAGTCAAGGCTTCTGTGTTTAAAACCTCCAAAATAAATATGCAGTGGTCTCAGGCCATGGAAGAGCTCAAAAAAACATTTTGAAAATCAAATAAGAGAGGTGGAGGAAAAATTGGGAAGAGAACTGAGAGTGATGCAAGAAAATCATGAAAAGTAAAAGTCAATAGCTTGCTAAAGGAATCCCAAAGAAATGCTAAAGAAAATAACACCATTAAAAATAGGCTAACTCTACTGGCAAAAGAGGTCCAAAAGGCCAATGAGGAGAAGAATGTTTTAAAAAGCAGAATTAGCCAAATGGAAAAGGAGGTTCAAAAGCATACTAAAGAAAATAGTTGTTTTTTTAATGAGAATGGAGCAGATAGAAGCTAATGACTTTATAAGAAACCAAGAAATTTCAAAACAAAACCAAAACAATGAAAAAATAGAAAATAATGTGAAATATCTCATTGGAAAAACAAGTGACCTGGAAAATAAATCCAGGAGAAACAATTTAAAAATTATGATACTATCTACCTGAAAAACATGATCAAAAAATGAGCCTAGACATCACCTTTCATGAAATTATCAAGGAAAACTGCCCTGATATTCTAGAGACAGAGGGCAAAATAAATATTTAAATAATCCACAATCACCTCCTGAAAGAGATCTGAAAAGAGAAACTCCTAGGAACATTGTGGCCAAATTCCAGAGCTCTCAGATCAAGGAGAAAATACTACAAGCAACTAGAAAGAAATAATTTGAGTATTGTGGAAAAACAATCAGGATAACACAGGATCTGGCATCTTCTACATTAAGAGATTAAAGGGAACAGAATATGATATTCCAGAAGTCAAAGGAACTAGGATTAAAATCGAAAATCAGCTGCCTAGCAAAACTGAGTGTAATGCGTTAGGGGAAAAATGGTCATTCAATGAAACAGAGGATTTTCAAACATTCTTGATGAAATGACCAGAACTGACATAGATTTTGGAAGAACAGATGGCATTCCAACTAATGAACTACACAAATATACTGAGAAAAGGGGTTTGATATTAGACTGAATAGGGAAAAAAGAACTGCCTCTACAGATCTTCCCAAAACACTGTATCCAAGTTCATCACACCTGCAGTGAAAATAGGAAATTTGCCAGGCTCCAGCTCAGATTAAAGAAAGTATAGCTCTAGTCAGAATGATGACCTCAAAATTAAAAATTACAAAACAGTAAACAACAGTGAATGAGAGTGGGTCCATGGACTCCAGAAGTATGGCTGACCCTATATCTACCCTGCTTCTGTATATTGTCTCCTTGTTTCTTTTTGTCTGTTAAATTTCTTTGCTAGATTTGTTTTCTGCAGGCTTAGTACCCTCCACCTGCAGATGCCTGATCACTTAAGCCAAATGTCACTCCTTGTCTAGGACTGTGATGTGTCACTCCTGGACCTGGAGTCAACCAAGCTCTAGATGCTAGCTCAGGAAATGACTCCTTGAATGGGACCCTTTGGGGCAGGAATAGCCCTGTATCCAATCTTAGCAGGAAGTAGCTGTGGAAGAAGAGACCTTTTCCCCTTATTCCAAGATTTTGGGTCCCATTCATTGAAGGGGGGACTGATGGGGTATTTGTGCTCATGTCCCATACTGAGATATTATTTTATATGCTTATTTTCTGTTATCCCTATTAAAATTCTGTTGATATCAGTTGCACCATTGACGTATGTAATAGAGAAGAAAGATCTTGGGGCTAAATGTATTTATTGATAATGCATTTTTGCTTGTTAATGTAATTTTACTTCTTAATGAGAAGATCTTTCCCATCAATTAACAGGCCCATCTGCCCTGATTAAGTCACATGGAAGCTTGATTTACATGAATCACATGGACTAGGAAGAGCCAGAGCTAGGGCAGAGCTGAGAGGAGGTTAGACATCAATCAGAGCTGAGAAAGGCAGCAGCTAACCTGAGTACGAGAGTTTGTTTGTGATTTGTTTAAGGGAGTTGATTTGCAGGAAGCCTAACAGAGGGAAGGGGTGGGGATGGCATTGCCTTCTGTATTGTTATTGTGTATAGATTTCTTTGTTACTATGATGGATTTGGCTTTCTGGTGTCTGAATAAATGTTTTGGTTCTGTCTTCCATGTGGAGAGTCTGTTGTATTTCATGGCACAACTGTGCCAGTATATTCATGGCCACCACAGGCACTGTGAATATCATATTGGCACTACACTGTTCTAACCTAGAGGTTTTTTTTCTTTCTTTTTATAAATCTTGTCATAGATGCCAGCTATTCCCTTTATAGTGGCAGAACTGCATAGTGAATAGAGCACTGGCATAGAAGCTGGGAAGACTTAGTTTCAAATCTTGCTTGTGAGATATACTGCCTATATGAACCTGGTCCCAGGTTGTTGCTCTAGGTAACTCTTTAAACCCATAAGATGCAGAGAAGGTGCCTGCCCAATTTGGCAGAGGGAATTTCCTTACTTTGGAGTTCTCTATACAAATGAAATCATAGGTCTAGTCCCGTTTTCAATGCTGCCAGCTACAAATTTGATAAAAGTCATAAATATGATCTCATGAAGTCATTCAGTAGACAGATCCCAAGGAAGGACCCCACATTCATCCATTAGAAATCTTCATCCATATTGATATAATGCAATGAGCATTTGTTGAGTCCAAACAAGCATTTGTGAATCTACTGAGATATATTGAGTCTGCCTGTCTGCAAAGTATCCACAAAAATATAATAAAGAAGTGTATGATCCTTTCCTAAAATTTAGGCAAACTACATCTATACTATTCCCTTGATCTGTCAAAAAGGAAAATCAGGTTAATATGGCATGTGTATATTTTTTTCTTTGTAATCACCACATCTCTTTCTAGATTCTAAGAAACTATACAATAGAAACTATTCATTCTAGAATTTTTCTCCAAGAACTTAAGTGACATTAACTAGTTCAAAAATTATATCCATTTCCTTCTTTTGACAACTGGAATAAAATTTGCTCGTCCATAGATAGTTTCATGAGCTGCTGTACACCTCTTCCCACACAAATTAAAAATCATCACCAGAACATTTGGTAATTAACCTCTCAAGACTTGTATATATCCAACAATTCTTAAATGAATTTGTACTTGAAATTCTTCCAGGAGAGTTTTACCTTTTCTGACATAGCCTTTGGGAAACATCACTGTAAGATTTCAGTGGAAATGCTTACTTAAATTACTGAGGTTGAAGCACATCTAAAGATCCCAGTATGAATCCAAGATAAAGAATTATAAGAACTATCATAGCTTTCTTGGTACATCAAAGGTGTCTATTTCATCATCATAAAAACTCCCTTCCACTATGTACATATAAATTGTAGTACATCTATATCTTAGTAGACCTTTTCTAAAACTTAGGAGATGATCTGGTTATAATAAGTCAAAATTAATTTTTAGTAAGACAAATAGTTCCAAACATATATTTTATTGAGATATTTCTCCAAGCTGACCTAGTTTTAAAATTAAGAAATCAGAATCCCTACATCCATACCCAAAAGCATCTATCATAGATATAAGTTTATGATCTGACTTGTTTTAAGGGTATTGTGTAGGTACCAGTGGAACACATGATGGCAAATAGGCTTGGGAAGAGGAAGGTGCCTCAACTTTTAAAGAATATAAAAGGTCATTTTTATTTCCTACCTAGAAATGAGTCAGAGAAAATACTCTTTCAGCCTCAGAGCAGAAGGAAAAAAGAAAAGTGCTTGAAATGGACAAAATATATGGCTTTCAAAGTGAAATGATTAAATAAAGATATGTTAGTAGAGGGAATTTAAATGAGAGAAGTGCTGAAATTGAGGGTAACATTCAGAACATTCAAACTAGAAAAGCTTTAGCCATGTCTGCCAGGAAAACCAAGTTGCATTTTTCAATTTTCTTAGAATTTCTTCATGTGGATGACATCCTGTGAGTGAGGATTCCATTAGCACACAATCTAACAGAAGCTGTATATAGCAGAATGGAGAAAGAATAACCTGGTCTGTCTGTTCTGATATTTTAAAATGTGCTATGCTCCCCTTGTGTTGCTGAATATTTTTATTCATGTAGATGTGATTTTTTTTTGAAACAGCGGGGTTTTTCTATTGCCTTTTGAATCATAGATATCCAACTTACTCTCTTTAGTCTAAGTAAAGTTTTCTTAAAAAGATAACGCCAAATAACAGCATAACACATTCCCAGATTCATTGAGTTAAAGCTCAATATCCTGGCATTTTTTCCTAGAATAGAAGATCAAGAGAATCAGTAGACCACAAGGATTCCCTAAAGCATGAGGACAAAGGAATGAAGGTTAAAAATGGGTTTGGTGTTGGTTTTGATTCACTATTTCTATGGTGTTTTTGGAGGCCTGTGTGTCAGATCCCAGATCTGTAAGAGGATCTGACTAAAAAATGCTTCCTTTAAAAATCAAAGGGGGCAGGATCATTTAAAGCTACTGACAAGTCAGATAGATCATATCAGTGTTAATCCTGTCTTGGTCTCTATTTGATTTTTCTCTGACCTCTATCTCTGACTTCAGATTTTTTTGAAGATATTTGTTTCAGAAATTTGTTTCTGCCTTCAGATTTCCCTTGGGTCAGTGACCCAACAGCTCCCCCCACCTATACCTCTAATCCACACTACCTTCACTAAGCATCCCTTAGTTTTCAGATATGCTTAATAAAGTGGTTTTTCCTGTCTCTTCAGTTGAAAAAGAGACTAATTATATACGTGTGTTAGGTATAGTTAGCAGGAGAAGGAAATGGCATATTCTTTACTATCTTTGCCAAGAAAACCCCAAAAGGAGTCCCAAAGACTCAGACATGACTGAAAAACGATTAAATAACCATGATTCCTTCTGCAGGCATATGTGAAACCCATGAGACCCGGACCCCTTAGTGAGACTCACGGATAACCCAATCAATTCAAATTCTCTTTTTTTGGATTATGACTGCATAGGGTTTATGTATTAGGTTGGAGAAAATTTCTGGGAAGAGTTGACTGCTTCTGGTTAATGCAAATGAGCAAGTTTATTAGAATTTGAATGAATTTAGAATGCTACTTGTAGATTACTTCCCAATAAGGAAAGGAACCCAATCAGTAGTTAAGGACTTCAAAAAGGCCAGGCCATCAAATATCATTGTTCTTCACATGCCTTCTAGCCCCATCTCCACATAACTTTGTGTGTGTATGTGTGTGTTTTTCGGTGTGCAGAAAATTCTGCTTATTCCCTATTGCAGTAGAGTAGAATCGCATAAACTCAGAATTGAGAGTCCTCAGCCATCAGCTACTTGTCTCTGTTCCCAGAAGAAGAATCTCCTTTATAGCACCCCTAACAATGAACTCCTAACCTTCACTGGAAGACCTTCTGTGACAGAAGTCACCTGCCTATTCTACTTTTTAATCCTAGACAGTCAATTTATCCTCCTTGGTCTTTGTTTAAGCCTTTTTTAAAAAAACAAACAAACAAACATTTTTTAAAGCTTTTGGTAGCTTTCCCTTATATTATTTAAGTATAATACAATACAATATAAATCATGTATATATCTATGTGTATGTATATATATATATATATATATATATATATATATATATATATATATTTATGTGCATATGTTTGTGTGTGATGGGGGTAGGGAAAGAGAAAGAGAAAGAAGGAAAGGGAAGGATGGAAGGGGGGGCAGAAAGGGAGGAAAAAAGGGAGAAAAAAGGGAGGGAGGAAATGGATGGGGAAGGAGGGGTGTTGAAGGGGAAGGAGACGAGGGCAAAAGTCTGCTTTTTTGCATCTTATATTTAAACATTAATCTTTATTGCATCCTCAGGGGTAATCCCTTTACCATATGACAATCTTCCAGATATTTTAAAATAACTATTTCATTCTCCATGAGTCTTCTCTTCTCCAAGCTAAATATTTTCAGTTCCTTCAAATTATGCTTTTATGACACAGTTTTGATTCTTCTACTTGGGAATCATATCACAATGCCTCTTCTAAAACATGGCAGTCAGAACTGAACACAATATGGCAGATATGGACTGAGCAGAGTATGGTAGAACTCACTGTTTTGTTCCACTCCACCTTTATGAATGAATGAATTATAGAGGTCATTGTGTAGGGGATCAAGCAGGGGCAGAGAATTCAAGCCCTGCCTCAGACATATGTGACCCCGGACCAGTCACATAACATCTCAGTGCTCTAGGTAACTCTTTAAGACTATGTTCCAGAGGAGGTGCCAACCCACGTTAGAAGAGAGAATTTTCTTCTCTATATGAAATCACGTCTGGTGTCTGTACATACATACATGGGTACTACTTGTGTCCCTCAGACTCCTTGCAAATGAGGAGTGCTTCATCTGCCTGTGTTTACTGATATTTTACTTGACTTTTCTTTCTAAATATATCCTTCCCTCTTTATTTTATTCATTGAACTTATATCCTCAGTGTTCACAATAGTGTGTAACACACAGTACTTGCTTCATAGGTATTAATTTATTAATGGATCAAAAAAAATAAGTGATTACCTTATGCCATATACTGTGCTAAAAGCTGGGGATACATCAAAGTGAGACAAGCCCTGTCCACAAGAATCTTACATTCTAATAGGAGAATATGCACATATAAGGGAATGATGGCTAGAAGGGACACTTCAATCTGGGAAGGTAAAGAGATGACTGATGGATCCATAGGACAATTGAAAAATTCATCTTTTCCAGTAAAGGCAACAAGAGATGGGGGGAGGGAGGCAAAGAATTGGAGCAAGATTATATACACAGTTGCATGGCAGAAGAATGACTGGAGAGTAATGTGGTAAATCTGGATCTGAGCCTGGGCTAGAAATACAGAACTCTCACCAAGCAGAAGCTCAGGGTCCCAGGATAGATGCTAAAGTGTGGTCAGGAGGAAGAGGTCTCCAAAGATCCCCAGATCTTTTTCATAGTCACTATTATCCTTCCACGCATTTCCCATCTGATAGTCAACCTAAAATGTATGATCTTGCTTCAATCTCTATTAAAAGGCAGTGTATTGCACTGAAGAGTTCTACAGTTGAAGACAGAAGACCAGAATTAATATTTGGATTCAGACATTTACTAGCTATACTTACTATCTTATGTGACTGCAGGCAAGTAATTCAAATGATCTCAACCTTAATTTGCTAATCTATAAAATGGGGTAACAATAAGTGTAGTCAGGAATGTGCTGGTAAATGTTTAACAACCGGTTTTTTGGAGTGGGGAGGGAATTCTACTATATACTTTTAAGAGTAATCTTAAATTTTCAGTGTGAGCATTGGCACCCAGACATCAGCAAACACTACAACTAATCTATCATTTTGTTGATTGTCTAGACTTAGAAAGTGATGGCAAAAATTTTAATAATATGGATTAAACTTGGAAGTTTGTCCTTCTCTATTATGAACATTCTAGTGTTAACAGCCTATAGTGCTATGGGGAAAATAAACATTAAAGCGCTTTGAAAATATCACTTATTTTATGTTTTATAAATATTATTTTTAATGATACCACTAAGAAGTTTTATCTTATTAGATCTAGCATCCTATTTTAGACTGTCAAGGTAATTTTGCAGACCCAATTTATTATATAGTCCAGCATCTTAGCTATCTATACAATCAGCTCTAGCTCCATGATCCTAAGATCCTTCAGTTTGATTTCTGACTTGGATGGGGCAGCTAGGTGGTACAATGGATGGAGCATCAGGCCTGGAGTCAGGAAGATCTGAGTTCAAATCTCACCTCAGACACTTACTAGCTATGTTACCCTGGGCAAGTCACTACTCTGTTTGTCTTGATCTCCTCTGTAAAATGAGCTGGAAAAGGAAATGGTGAACCACTCTAGTATCTCTGCCAAGGAAATCATTAAAATGTGTTCACAAGGACATGACTGAAACAACAAATTGATGGGGAAAAGATCGTATGGGAGAAAGACAAGGATAAAGATTTGAGAAGAAGGAACTCTGGAAGAGAGTAAAGAATTGAATTTTATAGTGAGATACTTGAGACAACAAAGAGTTGAAGAAAAAAGAGGATTTAAATGGAAAGAGTAAAAGGGAAATCAATACTCCAGATGTGATTAGACAAGATCAGTATACAGCAGGACCATTATCTTAATCCTGGACAGTAAACCTCTCAAGACAATGTTTTAATCCCTCGCCCTCAAGTACAATTTGCTGCCAAGATCCTTGTTTCACTTTTCTTTGTCTCATTCTTTCAACTGACTTTCTGTCTTCCCCAGTCCTGTTTAAATAATTGTAACCAATATGTACTTCCATTCTCTTCTCAACTCTACTTTCTTCTCCTTTAGGTTCCATATACCTCTGCAAAGGGACCCTTTTCCTTAAGCCTCATGTTTTATCATTGATTTCATTATGATTTGGTAATATGGCTCCCCTTGGCCCATTGACAAGTCATTAGCTTTAAAATTATGGCACCTAAATTGACCCCAGTAATAAGAGTAGCAGGGCTGTCATGAAGCAGTATATGGTCTGTACAAGTGGGCAGATGTTGGGGTGGAAGTGCCAGGGGAGCACTAGGAGTGATGGGACTGGTGAGTTGGTTGTCATTTTTTAAAAACTATTTTTGTAAAAATAACCTTGTTTTGGATCCCTTTACTATTTCTCTTCTCATTGCCAAATTTTTGGCTGTTTCCTTTTATTATTTTGTATGGGATGATAGGAGGGTGGAGAACTGCCCTTACGAAAACTCTCACTTCCCTGTTTTTATAGAATTTTCCCTTCACACACCTTTTTAAAATGTAAGTTGGTTGATAAGTTTCCTAGTCAATATCAATTCCTTCAGAAAACTCCCATTTTTCTTCTTCATCAAAATAACTTTCCTTTTTGCCCAGAGAATTCAAGAATTTCATCAGATAGATTTTTTCCATTTTTTTCTAGCATTTATTGACCTTCAAATTTCATTTTTTCAAAACTCTTGGGATGGCTTTGTTTACTTGACATTAAGGCCAAACCTTCTTTATGTTTGCTTTTCCTTCCTGAGCTTTTGACTCTTATGATGTAATAATATTCATAATTTTCTACCATCTTCCCCATAAGGCTTGCAAATACATATTGCTGAGTTGTTTCACTTGTGCCTGCCTCTTCATGACCCCACTTGGGGTTTTCTTGGCAAGGATACTGAAGTGGTTTGCTATTTGCTTCTCTAGCTCATTTTACAGATGGGAAAACTGAGGCAAACAAGACTTAGTGACTTGCCCAGGGTCACACTGCTAGTCTGATGCCAAATTAAACTCATGTCTTCTTGACTCCAAGTTGGACACTCTCTCTACTATGCTGCCTACCTAGCTGCCCCAATGAGTGTATGTTCTAAGCCAATGTTATCTTTAGTTTCACTACATTTGTGGTTGACAGGAAGATCAAATGTTTTTTGGGCAATATGATCTATAGGTTGCTTGATATTATTTTTTTCATCATTCTTCTTGACTTTGTATTGTGTAGGAAATAATAATAGTCTACACTGATGTCCATTCCTTTATCTATTTCCCATTTTCCTTTATTAGTAGCTTATTTGAAAAGATAAAATTAGAGTTGTCTTATTTACAAGTTAGACCTCATCTTTGTCGTTTTTCCTAGTCTGATATTGATTATGATCTGGCTTTAACAAATCAAGGGTTTGGATAAATAAAATGTAGAAAATACACACTTACTAAAGAAATGTGATAAATAACACTGGCAATTAGAAATAAGAACCTGAGTTTTTAGGATACTTTTTTTAAAAAGATCTCTATTAGCCATAAGTGCCCACTGATAGCACCATCTTTCCTTTAAATTTTCAATTCAGCTTTTGTAGAATGTGCCCAAATTGTTCAAGTTAATAGGATATAATAGTTTCCATTATCCAGGAAACACATTTCCTAATGGTAGAATTTCATCTGACTCACTGACTTTTTATATTATTTTTTTATTTCAGAAACAGAATAAACAGATTTTACATAAGAAAACAAACTAAAATATTAAATTAGTAAATGATAAATTTAAAAAGACACATGCACAGAGGCTTACAACAGAGCCCTTTCATTTCATTTAATAGTCTCCATTAATTAGGCAAGAGAGAGTTTGGCCTCGGTTTTGTGGAGGTTGTTTTTTCTCTCAAAGAAAAGCTGAATAATCATTTCCAAAGAACAGATGTAATTCTGCAATTTGCAGACTGCTTACCAAGACAGATAGTCTAGGGCAAGTGAAGAACTAGGATTATTTTCCCCATTTGGGTACATGCCCAGGCAACACAGGGGCTAAGTTTTAATGACTTCAGATGTAACTTTGGTTAAAGACTGCTTAGAAAATACCAAATGAGCTTTCTTTTGAATCATTTCCTGGAACTAGATAGTGACCCAACACGTCTTCAAAGTAGAGAGAATTAATGACATCTTTTTACCTGTGTGCCCCACTAGCAGCACATGAAACCATTCTGCACTGAGAGAAGAAAGATTCATCTTTAAAGCAGAAATTTTGTCCAGCTGATTCCTAAAAAATATTGAGGTGATGATGTTGGGGCAGGGAGAGGGAGAGAGAAGCAATAGAGAGAGAAAAGAGAGAGAAGAGAGAGAGAAAGAGAGAGATAGAAAGTGAGAGAGAAAGAGTGAGTGAGAGGGAGTGAAAGAGTGAAAAAGAGAGAGAGAGAGAAAGAGTGAATGAGAGAGAGGGAGTGAAAGAGAGAGAGAGAGATAGAGAGAGAGAGAGAGAGTGTCTGAGTGCCTTTCCTTCACCCTCCTTCCTATTCAGTCTTATGTTTCTTCCTGCAGGGATCTCTTAAGAAAAAAAAATAACAGCTTTGACTCTAATCCATGATTGTTTCAGTACTAATAGTCCATTCCAGTAGTGAAAGTCAAAATCTCAACCTTCTTTTTCTCACATATAGTTCCTGTTAGGAGGTAAGGTTAGCTTGATTAGAACTTCTATTGCTTGTTTAGTTGGCAGCATTTTCCACTTCCTATTGATTCTAGCTCCACAACATATCTTGAACAGTCCCTTTATCTCTTTCTATTTTACTTAGTAGCCACCCTCATAAGGCCTTCCTTACCACTTGACTTGCCAGATGCAACTAGGTAACACAATGGATGGAGTTTGGGGGCTGGAGTTAAGAAGACAAGAGCATAAATCCAGTCTCAGACATACTAATTGTGAGCCTAGTCAAGTCACTTAATCTCTGTCTGCCTTAGTTTCCTCAGCTGTAAGATGGGGATCATGAAAGCACTTACCTCCCAGGGTTGTTATTTCAATGAGATTGTTTTTGTGAAGTGCTTAACATGATGCCCAATACAAATTACATAGTAGGTTTTTTTCCCCTTCCTTTGAAATGGCCTACTAACAGGATTTCTTATATCTATTCTCCCTGGTCCAAACCATTCTATACTTTAAATCACTGCCAGAAAATTTTCTTATTGTCAAGTCAGTTCTCTGATCAAAATCAAAATTCACATTATAGGATAGTAGGATCATATATCTAGAGTTGGAAGGTATTTCGGAGGTTCAGTAGTCAAATTCCTTCTCTATAGATGAAGAAACTGAGATCCAGTAAGGGTAAATGACTCACATAAATTTATGCAATTATTACATACCAAAGGCAAACTTTCAACCAAGGTCCTCAGATTGCTGAGCCAGCTCCCTTTGTTCAAAAAAAAATATTTATTTTAGTAAATATTTTCCAATTGCATGTAAAAATTAATCATTTATATAAAATTGGGGGTTCTTGATACTGAGTGAAGTGAGCAGAACCAGGAGAATATTGTACACAGTAACAGAAACATTGTGGGATGACCAACTTTGATACCTAATTGTTCTCAGGAATTCAACAATCTAAGACAATTCCAAAAGACTCATGATGGAAAATGTTATCCACATCCAGAGAAAGAACTATGGAGCTTCAATGAAGATCAAAGGGGTAGGTGATTTTGGTTTTTAATCCCAGTTCATTTGACTTCTGGAATATCCTATTCCAAGCCCTTTGATCCCTTAATGTAGAAGCTGCCAAATCCTTTGTTATCCTGATGGTATTTCCACAATACTGAAATTGTTTCTTTCCAGCTGCTTGCAGTATTTTCTCCTTGACCTGGAAACTCTGAAATTTGGTCACAATATTCCTAGGAGTTTCTCGCTTTGAGTCTCCTTCAGGAGGTGATCAATGGATTCTTTCAATATTTATTTTGCCCTCTGCTTCTAGAATATCAGGATAGTTTTCCTTCATAATTTCATAGAAGATAATGTCTAGGCTCTTTTTTTGATCATGGCTTTCAGGTAGTCCCATAATTTTTAAATTGTCTCTCCTGGATCTATTTTCCAGGTCAGTTGTTTTTCCAATGAAATGTTTCATCTTCTATTTTTTCAAACTTTTGGTTTTGTTTTTTAACTGCTTGGTTTATGTCATAGTCATTCATTTCCCTGAACTCAGTTCTCTCTTTCAAAGAACTATTTTATTCAGTGAGCTTTTGAACCTTCTCTTCCATTGGGCTAATTCTGCTTTTTAATCTCTCCTTTTCCTCATTGGCTTTTTGGACCTCTTTTTCCAATTGAGTTAGCCTCTTTTTAAAGGTGTTATTTTCCTCAGCATTTTTTGGGTTCTCCTTTAGCAAGCTGCTAACTGGCTTTTCAAGCTCTTCTATTGTCTGAGTCCAATTTAAGTTCACTTTGGAGGCCCTGGAGGCAGGGGTCTTGACTTCCTGTGACAGTATGCTTTGTTCTTCCTCATCTGAAAGGATGGGAGGAGACACCTGTTCACCAAGAAAGTAACCTTCTATGGTCTTATTTTTTTCCCTTTTTTGGGCATTTTCCCAGCCAATTACTTGACTTCTGAATCCTTTGTCAAGAGGATGGTCCTATTGCCTCTCCTCTCCTCAGTACAGTGTTCAAGGCTGAGATTCCACTCAGCTGCTTGATTTCTCAGGGCTTTGGGTGAGGGCAGGGCCACTACTCAGGGCTGAGGTTTGGATCAGCTGCTCTCTACTGCCAGAGGCTTTAAGCTGAGCTGCCTGGACAATGGACCCAGGTTGCTCCTGGCCACCACAGCTGCCTGAAACCTGCTGCTGCTGTTGCTGCCATTGCTTGGAGGAACCCCATTCCCCTCTTGGCCAGCTGGGAAAGCCCTCCCACACTGACCTTTGGAGCTTTCCTTGTCACTTGTGGGTTGAGGTATCTGGGACCCTCCCTAATGGGAATTCTGTCCTGGAGATCTGTTCAGGTCCTGTTCCTCCCAGTGCCATGTGGCCAGAGCTGTGCTTTTCTCCACCCAGCATTTCATTAGACAGACCTTTCCTGTTGCCCTTCTAGGTTACCTTTGGCTGGAAACCTCTTTTTCTCTGTTGTTCTGTGGCTTCTGCTGCTCTATAATTTGTTGAGAGTCAGGTTTTACAGGTATTTTGTGGACTTTGGGGGAAGTGCTAGAGTCTATGTGTCTTTCTACGGTGCTGTCTTGACTCTGCCCCCTATGCATAGATATGACAGGTACATTTTTACATGTTTCCCTAGTTTACATATGATATTATTGTTTATGTCAAAATCGTTTATCCATTTTGACCTTATATTGATTTATAATGTGAGATGTTTGTCTATACCTAGATTTCTGCCAAACTGCTTTTCAGTTTTCAGTTTTCCCAGCACTTTTGGTCAAATGTTGAGTTCTTACCCCCAAAGCTTGGATCTGCTAAATTCCAATCTGCAACAAAAATCACTGAGACAGAGTTTCGAGCATGCTCAATCAATTTATTAGGGAAACCAGTGGTCCCTAAGCAATTGGGTGCAAGACCTTATCTACAGTCAAGGACTCCAATGCTCAGGGGCTGAGGTATTTTATAGACCATAGGGAGTACCTGTGAGGTCTCCTAGTCCTTGGGAGTTTCCTTCAGAAGTGTGTAAAGTCTTATGCCTGAGCTTCCATGATTGGCTGAAGGCAATGTCCATCAAACACAACCACTTTTTCATCAGACCTTTCTTAAGTTGTCAGCTAAAAGCCATTAACTATAGGAGATCAACCTTAAGCAGGGTTCTTAGCAGGGCTTTCCAAAGGTCATAAGAACCTGTCAACAATATCTCAAGGTCTTTCACAGGTCATAAGACTTTGTCAGAAAGGTCACCAAACAATAATGTTTGACCAACGAGTACTTTAGGGAACTAAGGAAATTGAGGTTTTAAAGTAGAGGTCACTTAGGAGTAGCAGTTGTGATTTATAGGGGTAAGGAGTATTGCTAAGGCTTATGCACCTTATTTCAAGCAGAATACACTTAGAAGTGGGGGAGGGTGGTATTAATAAATCTTATAACAGACTTAACTAATACAATGTGAATCTATCTAATAAATCTGACACAATTAATATAATCATCAATTGTGAACTAATCATAACCCTCATCCTTACAGCATCAACCAATATAACAAAGCCAAACTTAATTCTATTTTCCTCCATTTATTAATACAATCACTGATATCCATTAAATCACAAATATTTTGAATAAATATTGATTAAATTGAGTAGGGTATCAAAATTGTTCTCACAATGTTTATCAAACACTAGATTATTATGGCCATTTGCTACTGTATGCTGGGTGCCTAACTTACTACTGTAATTCACCACTTTATTTCTTAGATTGTTTTGATAACTATTACAAAGAATTGGAAATTGAGGAGATATCCATCAATTGGGGAATGACTGAGCAAGCTATGGTATGTGATTGTGATGAAATCCTACTGTGCTATATGAAATGATGAGCAAGGTGCTTTCAGAAATACCTGAAAACACTTATATGAAATGAGACAAAGTGGAGTGAGAAGAACCAAGAGAATATTATATGTTGTAACGGTAATTCTGTACAATGATAAACCGTGGATGATTTAGCTTTTCTAAGAAAAACAAAGGTCCAAGACAATTCCAAAGGATTTATAATGAATATTATCTATCTCCAGAGAAAGAATGATGGAGTCTGAATGATGATCACAGCATACTATTTTGTATTTCCTTTATTTGTTGGGGGGGGGGAATGTGTTGAGGGTGTTGCCTGTGTCTTCTTTCACAAAATGATTACTATACTAATATATTTTCCATGACTTTAAACCTATATCAAATTCCTTGCCATAGGGGTGAAGCAAAGAGAAGTGCGAGGGAAGGAGAAAATTTGGAACTCAAAATTTTAAATAATGAACGTTACATGATTTTTACATGTACTTGGGAAAATAAAATATTTATATTCAAGGAGGGAAAAAGATTGATAGCTACATTGTTTTGGTATAATGAAGCTAATTTGAAAGTAATCCCAGAGTGAACAAAAAACCAATAGTTAGGTGGTCTACATTTTAAATTTATCTGGAATTTAATAGGCACCTCTTGTTAACTGCTTCCTAAATATGAAAAAAAAAGCTTGTTTAAATCAAGGAATAAAATACTTAAAAATAAGTAAAATTTAATTAAGGTATGGAAAGTGAGATTTTATAACAAAGAGAGACCTGTAAGGAGGGACTGCTTACCCCACCCCCACCATTGCTTATGCTCAAACCCTTTATTGTGAATAATGGAGACAGATATTCATAACGACCTAAAGGGGGAGATAGCAAAGAAGTAGTAATGTCTTTTGGGAAGCTTTAGGTAGAATTTTGAAAGTCTTACATAACACAATTAATTGTTTAGGTAACTTAGAAATAAGGTCATTAAAAGACGTCCAAAGTACCAGCTTTGCAAGTAATTGAGGTTTTTTTAAAGTGCTTTTTGCTAAATTACAAAAGAGAAATACAAGTGAAGATTAGTTCTTTAGATAGTTTAGGATATGATTAGGAAATACAGTATTCTGCCCTGAAAGATCATTTCAGGGGTATATTCCCCAGTCTTTAGAATCTCATGAGCACCAAAGCAAGGGAATGGGAATGCTAGGCCACTATTTAGGCCAGGAGTGGGAATCTTGAGGCTACATGTGGCCCTCTGGGTCCTTGGGTACAGCCTTTGGACTAAGACCAAATTTTGTAGAACAAATCCTTTTATTAAGAGGGGACAAATTAGGGGATAATTGCCACAAAATTCAAATAGAATAGAGCCTGACTTAGGCTCTAAGACTCTTCTCTTTATCTTTCATCTAGTTGAGACTGAAAAGACAGAGAAATGTAAGAAGATGGGCCTAGGTTATGAACATGAAAGGAACCGATTTGGCTATCTTGGTGATTTCTGAAGAAAAAATAAAAAGTTTATGGAAAGGTCAAAGTGCTACCATAGACCTTTGAAAATGAGTGTTAACTACGGATTATAAATTTTAAAGCACAGGTGCCTAATAGCCCAGGAATATTGAAATTCTGATTGTGTGTTTGTAAATACAGATTTGATTTGCTTGAGATGTGTTTTATAATAAATTATGTGATGAAATGTGTTCTCCTCTTAGATGTGACATTAAATGGAAAAAAAATTGCTGAAACAGTTAGGAAATCCTGAGTTATACTCCAGTCTCAGAAATTTATTAGCTATATGATCCAAAATTATACCTCTGTTTCCTGATCTGTAAAGAAGAAAATAATAATGGCACCCACCTGTCAGGGTTGTTATGAGGATCAAATAATACAATGATTGTGAAGTACTTGACATAGTGCCTATAAGAACTATATAAATGTTAATGACTGCTATTGCCTTTTTGATTGTGTAGTGTGATGACTCTATACTGGATGGAGTGGTCCAGGACAGAACAATTACATTTTATTAATATATTATTATATAATATATATAACAATATAATAAAATTACATTTTATTAATATATTATTATATAATATATAACATAATATAATAAAATTACATTTTATTAAATGTGGTTTATTTACTGCATTATTCTCTTTCAGGTGTGATAGAACATAATTTGTAAATGCATTTGGCCAAAGTGATGGCATCTGATTGGTAATAAACTTTATTTTGTGTTTTAAATGCATGGTATTGTTTCCAAAATTTTTTCTTATTTTGTGGAGTTTGAAAAACCATTTTACCAGAAATGTGGCTAGATAAATAACTTCTCTTTTAATCTGGACACTGTTAGATTACAAATTGAACTGTTAAAAGAATGTGATAAAAATAAACATTTGAAAACTTCAATACTTAATATGATATATTTTGTTTTAAAATAGTGATGACATTGATGATAATTTACTATTTGGGGGGGAAACTGCACAGACCCCTTAAGATACTCTTATCTGTTAGGTCACTTGAGACTTTGTATTCAGACAGAGTCCTAAGGCCTTATCAGTCCTGCTGACCTTATGTTGCAAAATTTTGCTATTTGAGGTAAACTCTTGTGTGACTCCAATCTATTGTTTTGAATTTTATTTCAGGTGTGGTTAGTTGAAGTAATATTTAGCCAGTTAACCAAAGAGAAAATGGCATGTGTTGACAACTGCTACATAAAGGTGGATGTTTGTTCTTGAAAAAGTTGAGGAGACAATCTTGGCATGACCTGAAAAAGAAGACTCTTTTCTCAGTTTCCCCATTGTGCTATTTCTATTTTGAAAAGGAAATTTCCACACCTGGATAATCCTGGGACTGTATTTTTATACCCTGTGAATAATGTGGAACTTTACCATATGACTGGCTGTTAGATACAATTCCTTCTTGAAATCAGAGCTAAGGGAACTTTTCCCTTTATAAGTCAAGTAAATCTGTGCCTCTGAGGAATGAGTCTTGACCTTGTTATAACTATATCCTTCTTTTTCCTTTCATAGCAAATTTCTATAATCAGGGCAGTAGACATTTTCTAAGTACAACACTAAACATATTAATTTGATATCAGTACTTCTGAGTTACTATAATAGGAGGTAAATATGAAAAATCTTACAATTTTAATCTGAATTTGTGGTCACATGTTAATATAGAGATGATAGGCACCTAAGGGGGAAATCAGACTAATAAAACAAAGATATAAATCTTTTATTATTTAGTGCAATAGTAAATTTTGAGCAAATAGGATTAGACTGTTTTCTCTAAGAACTACATACATATATATATGATTGACTCCCACATGTATCTAGTATGGGAATTCTGGTGTCATGTTTTAATATTTAGTTCTCAAAATTGGATTAAAGTTGCTATATATAAATTGCATTGATAGTTATAAAGAAAGTAAAATTCATGTGAAAGTGTCTGTTTGATAATTTTAAAAGACAGAACACATTTTCCAAGTCAGATACTTGCTACTTTTTGGATTCTTCCTTCACCCTGTTGATAGCATTATACGTATCAGGTACAGGATTTTAGATAAAGAAAGAAACATCAAGTGGTATATAAAAACTGAAATTCTCTGAAGTTTCAGGTTTAGGAAACAACACTTAAGAGGCTGTATTAAATTGTATTGTCTTGTTACTGGCAGATTTAAGTAGAATTATCTACGAATCTCTACATGATATTGGAAACCAAAGAAGCAGAACCCCTCTTTAGAGGCATTCTGAGAATGAGGCTTACTCCAGAATGGCCAAGAGAAGATGTTTCCAAGGACCACACAACTACATAGGACATCTGGGATTCAAGACAAAATTTGATGATTACATGGATATTGGGACAATGTTATTGAATGTTAATGGTCATCGTATTGCTTTGATCTTTTGTTTCATGTTCATGTTTGCTAAGTTTTCTTGGTTATCTTGGTAACATGTAAATCTTTCCTCTCAAAAGGAATCCATTGTGAGCCCCCTAAGTAAGTTGAACTATATTCTGACTTAGTTTCCCTATAAAGCCTATTTAACCAAGTTTGTACAGCATTGTTATTATTCTTAAGCTGTGTTAGTAGTTGTATTAAGCTGTGTGGGAAGATGCATCCCAGTGGTCTTTTCTTAGCACATAATGTTGATAATGAGCATGAGCACCTTAAAAACCTTATAAATTTGACTTATAGATAAGTGATCCCTGGGGGGAGTAAGCCGGTCCCACTTCCTCATGAGTGAAAGGAAGGAATTGAGAGAATTGTGAGAATTATGTGAACCAAATTGACTCAATTTTATAAATCTGATTCCATTGAGACCTAAGTTTCATTGTCCTATCCATTCCACCTGCTTCCTAATCATGGGAACTGAGTGACATACTAATTCACATCTGAAGAAGGCTGCCTACTTATTCCTCTACCTCTCAACTTTCAAAACTCACTCATCCCTCTCCCAATCTGAAAAGTTCCTAATTTTTCAGGTTTACATCCTGTTGATTGTTTATCCTTTAATGCATAAAAATCTGTCTTTCCCTTTATTCAGGATATCATGCCAAGTTGAGGAAGCCTGGTCCTGATTGATTATGCAACTTATTATGCACTGCTTAATAAATCAATATGCTTGGAAGCTTGAACCTTTATTTCCTTAGTTATTTCAGGTCTCACACATCACAACACTCTGGAATTAGATTAGAAGCATTAATGTAAAGTTGTTTGGAGGGGAATATTGGGAGAACGCAGCTAAATACTTTCTCTACTCCACCATCTTGGCTTTTTAATATACAAGATCTCGGGGGCGGAGCCAAGATGGTGGAGTAGAAAGACTCACATATGCTAGTTCCTAACCCACAGCCCATGGATTTCCTCTAAAAAGAGCACTCAACAAATTCTGGAACAGTGGAAGCCCCACAGCAACACAGTGAAGGAGATTTCCGTTCCAGAGAGCCCTGAAAAACTGACGCCAAAGGTCCATTGCACACCAGATGGGAGCAGAGCCCTGCCCTGCCCTGGCCACATGGCACTGAGAGGAGCGAGCAAATCTGAGCAGGTGCCAGGGACGGAATCTCCAGTGGCTGGGAAGGTCCCTCCACCCACAGACACACAGGGCAGTGAGAGAGACGGGCCGAGACGGGAGCAGGGTCTCTGGGACTCAGGCCCCATCAGGAGGCAGCAGCAGCAGCAGAGGCAGCAGGTGGCCAGAGGCTCCCAGAGCAGGCAGGAGCTTGGCAGCAGCTCCATTACAAAAGGTCTCTGCATAAACCCCCTGAGGAAATTGAGCCTGGGAGGTGACCCTGTCCCCACCAGAAATTAAGCTCCCATTGAATAGCAGCCAGGGCTGCCACCAAAAGCCCTGAGGCTGGGGAGCAGCATTTGGATCTCAGACCCCAAGCACTTGCTGGGCAGACCTAGGTGGGGGTGGAGAGGACTCTCAGAAGTCAAGTAGTTGGCTGGGAAAATGCCCAGAAAAGGGGAAAAAAAATAAGACCATAGAAGGTTATTTTCTTGGGGAGCAGATGATTGCGCCATTCCTCTCTGATGAAGAAGAAAACTGCTTACCCTCGGGTAAAGACATAGGAGTCAAGGCCTCTGCATCCCAAACATCTGAAATAAATACCCCATGGGTTCAGGTCATGGAAGAGCTCAAAAAGGATTTTGAAAATCAAGTTAGACAGGTGGAGGAAAAACTGGGAAAAGAAATGAGAGAGATGCAAGAAAAGCATGAAAAACGGGTCAATACCTTAATAAAGGAGACCCCAAAAAATGCTGAAGAAAATAACACCTTGAAAAATAGGCTAACTCAACTGGCAAAAGCGGTTCAAAAAGCCAATGAGGAGAAGAATGCTTTCAAAAGCAGAATTAGTCAAGTGGAAAAAGAGGTGCAAAAGCTCACTGAAGAAAATAGTTCTCTCAAAATTAGAATGGAACAGATGGAGGTTAATGACTTTCTGAGATACCAAGAAGTCACAAAACAAAATCAAAAGAATGAAAAAATGAAAGAAAATGTGAAATGTCTCATTGGAAAAACAACTGACCTGGAAAATGGATCCAGGAGAGACAATTTAAAAATTATGGGACTACTTGAAAGCCATGATCAAAAAAAGAGCCTAGACATCATCCTTCATGAAATTATCAAGGAAAATTGCCCTGATATTCTAGAACCAGAGGGTAAAACAAGTATTCAAGGAATCCACTGATCACCGCCTGAAAGGGATCCAAAAAGAGAAACTCCTAGGAACATTGTGGCCAAATTCCAGAGTTCCCAGGTCAAGGAGAAAATATGTCAAGCAGCTAGAAAGAAACAATTCCAGTACTGTGGAAATCAAATCAATGAAGATAACACAAGATCTAGCA
>CM053770.1:142599673-142618326 GCA_028658325.1 Potorous gilbertii
CATCTCTCTCATTTCTCTTCCCCGTGTTTCCTCCACCTCGTTTACTTGATTTTCAAAATACTTTTTGAGCTCTTCCATGGCCTGAGCCCATTGAATATTTATTTTGGATGTTTGGGATACAGAAGCCTTGGCTTCTATGTCTTTCCCTGATGGTAAGCATTGTTCTTCCTCATCTGAAAGGATGGGAGAAGATATCTGTTCCCCAAGAAAGTAACCTTTCATGGTCTTATTTTTTTTCCCTTTTCTGGGCATTTTCCCAGCCAGTAACTTGACTTCTGAGATTCCTTTCCACACCCACCTAGCCTCCAGATCTGCCCAGCTAGTGCTTGGGGTCTGAGATTCAAATGCTGCTTCCCAGCCTCAGAGCTTTCAGAGGGGTCATGGCTGCTATTCAGCGTGAGATTAAGTTCAGATGCTCAGGTGGGGGCTCAGTTCCCTCAGGGGGTTTATGTGGAGACCTTCAACAATGGATCTGAGCTCCTGCCTGCTTTGGGAGCCCCTGTCTGCTACTGCCTCTACTGCTGCCTCCCGAGGGGCCCTGGAGTTATGAAGACACCCTGCTTGCCTCTTGGCCAGCCAAATAGGCTCTCTCACAGACCTTTGTGCCTGTGGGTGGAGGGACCTGTGCAGCTGCTGGAGATTTCTGTCCCTGAAGCCTGCTCGGATCTGCTGCTCTCAGTTCTACGTGGCCAAAGCAGGGCTGGGCTCTGCTCTGGGTCCAGTGCACAACGGACGTTTGGTGTGTGTTTTTCAGGGCTCTCTGGAACAGAAATCTCCACTCTGTTGTTCTGTAGCTTCTGCTGCTCCAGAATTTGTTGGGAGTTCTTTTTTACAGATATTTTATGGGTTGTGAAAAATTGATTTATTCTATTTATTATGTGATTCTTTTCTATTATCTCCTATTAAACTTTCACAAAGGACCAACTAGAGGTCTTCTCTTAGACCTTTTTACATTTCATGAATACTGGTAGGGATGTTCCTTTGTTATTCCGTTACAATTAGCCTATCTTCTTCCCCATTTACATACTTCTTACACATAGATGATTCACAGGGAAATAGGTTGAAGTAGAGGTGGGGAACCTCGAGGCCACATGTGATCTTCTAGGTCCTTGAGTATGGCCTTTTGACTTAATCCAAGTATTATGGAACAAATTCTTTTATTAAGGGGATTTGTTTTGTGAAGTTTGAATTCAGTCAAAGAGCTACACTTGAGAATCTAGAGGGCCACATATGATCTCAAGGTCACAAGTTCCCCACCCCTGGATATTTATTTCTTGGAAACAAAACTGGCTTAGATTTCAATTCCACCCCAAATACTTACTAGTTGTGTGATCATGAGCGAGACACTTATCCTTTCTGGACTTCAGTTTTCTCATCTGTAAAATGAAGATAATGATGCCTATATTAAAAATAGAGATAAAGAAGATAAAAAAGATAAGAAGATAAAAAGAAAAGAAGAAAAAATATCTATATTACCCATCACAAGATTTTTATAAAGCTGAAATGAGACAATTTGAAAACTTTAAAACACCAGATAAATGAATTATTACATAAATATTTATATTAATGAATTTCTCATATCAAACTTTCTATAGACTTGTTTTCACTTCTTCACCCTTTTGATGTCTGAGGATCAAATGAGATGGTACATGTTAAGTGCCATGCAAACTTTAAAGCACTAAATAAATGTTAGCCATTATTGAGGCCAAGCTTATCAGGAAAAATCCTTCATACTGAACACTATTAAGCATGCAAGCCACTGCTCCTATCCCTCTGGGAGCCTCCTGTTGCATGTCCCATCTCATGGATTTGAAAGAGAAGCATTAGAACCTAGAGGTAAACAGCCTATCTTCACCAACAAAATTCAAAATATTAGGTCAAAAACTTTGCTGGTGATCTCAGACCATTTAAGGCCCCAAGTACAGTTTTACCAACTCTTCTTTATCAACCCCTGCCTTTCTCACCATTAAATCAGTGAATTAGAGAGAGCCTGAGAAACAGAAGGAACAGAAACAATAGGGAAGGACAGAAGGGAAGATGCTGAAATTTCTCCCTTCTCATCTCTGCCCAAAATAGTCTTATTGAACATTTGTCTGTTCTTAATGAGCTATGGTATCATTGATGTTCTTCTCAAATCCATGTTCATCATAACATCTATACTTGTTCATATTTGCCTTCTTCCACCTCATCTCATATGTTATCCCTTGTTCTTTTGCCAGATTTACTGTCTTGTGATAATATATCAAACTTCTACAAAAACAGAAATGCTGCAAATACCTTTTCATTATACACTTTTATGATAATTCACTAATTCTTTCTTCTTCTAAACTTATTGCCCTTGATTGCCATGTCTTTTGACTGGACCAGAAAATCAAATTCTTTCTGAGTAACATGGTTTCAGGTTCTTTTGGTCTCCCATTATGGTGACTGTTTTGTATCAGCTAAACTTCCGGACGGAATGGTGATAAAGTCACTATCTCTATTTATTTCTTTTTTCTCATAATCTGTACATTGAATTTATATGAAGCATCTTTTAATCTGCATCCTTTCTTGAATTTGACTTTTGCTCTGACTTGTAAGTGGTCTTACTGCATAAAGTTTACTCTGATACACCTTTCACATCTATAATATAATGAACTATTTCTGGTTAATTAAAACACCAACAATTTAATATTCCTTAATAATGTTTGTTGTTCATAATTTCAAATACTTTCTACCTCTCTTCTCAAAGAAAATATTCATTAGATATGAAATGTGAAGCTTGGTGTCTCTAGTTTCTTAAAGCTGAAGAACATTTTCTAACATGCTTTCCAATATCCTGTACTGATCTTTGTAATTGAGTTTAATCTCAAAGTACATATTGATCTTGTTTTGAAGATCTTGTCAAGTTCTTCACAGTGTCTTTCTATCTCTTTATCTTCTACAAGTGGATAAACTACTGCTCTTCCTGATGGTCTTTGCTTATGCTCGCTGATGGCACTGCAAGGTAAGAATGCCATGAAATGATGTTTTTTGTTGGTTTTGGGCACACAGCAAAATTAAATCCAACTCCTCTATTTACTTCTATTAGGAAAATCTGAGCCCTATCCTTATTTGTCTCTAATTTCTCTGTCTTCTGGTTTAACTTAAGGAATGTGAGTAATGCTCTCATTCTGCTGAATAAATAAAATTATGAAAAACATTTACTAGGTATTTATTATGTACAAAATATTGTTCTATGTGCTGGGGATAATACTGGAAAAACAAGAGAGTTGCTATTCTAAAGGAGTTCATATTCTAATTAGGGAAATATTATACATATGTATATATCAAACCTGATATGTATACATACATATTACCCATACAGAAGGTTTCAACTGATGGGCAAATGGAAAGACTTAAGAGATCCTTAGTATTCAGCAACAAAGGAGATGACTCCTATTTACCATTATTTCCATGGATGAAAGTCATATCTGATATTGAACTGTTATATAGTGCTAAGGACTGTGGTGGTAAGAATTTCCTTTCTACATGTTGCTATCTAAAAAAAGGTAACAACAACAAATTTTCAAATACTTTACAACTTTCATTTCTTTTGGTCTTCAGTGACTGTGACATCTGAGGAGGCTAAAGGCTACAGTGCTTGCAGAGGCATCTCCACAAAGATTGCTCCCCTGGATGATGGCTGTGAGGACTAGACTGGAAGCAGGGCCAGTCATCTAGAGAGCCCTGCCATTCCCAAGACTCTTGGATTTATCAGCCCATCAGTAGTAGCTAGTTTGCAGTTGATTTTGTTGTTGTCAGGGATGACTGGTCTGTTCTCCACAGGAATGGCTTTCCTCAGTGATGGTTGCATGGATAAAGCTAGAAGCAGGACTGACAGTCTGGGTTTGCTGCTATTGCCAGGCCACTTGGATACAGGGTCCTGGGTTGTCTTTACTAGGGTTTGAGAGAAAATGATGGTTGAGGAAGTGAAAGGCCTGGCTCATACCATCTCCTTTCTCTCCCTTAGGATGCCTTGATGCTTTGGTTAGGTTGATCTGCCTGTTATATTAGTAGCAGTTGGTGGTAAGGATGTTGGAGTTTTCCACAGGGGTTGTTCCTCTGGAAGATATTTGTGGGGCCAGGCTTGCAATAGGGCTAAAGCAAGCCTATCTGTTTCAAACACATGGTGCCTAGGTAACTAGAGCAAAGCATAATATTAGAATTCATCAGCTCTCCATGCTCCAGTCTTAGCGAATCCTGAATCATATTACTTCTGTAGAATAATTATCACTAGCTCATTGCTAGTTATATATAAAGTATGTCAGATATAAAGTAATTTGTATTCATGTATTAGCTGGGCACATAGGTTTAATAATATTGACATCACAGTGACATGCTTAGTAGTAGCACATTGTCACAGTATCATCTGTTAAGCATTTTTAGCAATGCATTTCATACTCTGCCTAATAATAATTTGTTAAAGCCAATGGAGCTGTACATATTAATTCATTCATAAATGTGAACATCACATTCTTGAATGGTACACTTAAATCATTAGAACTGAAGTTATGATTACATGAATAGAAGCTTAAGTTCATCAGAAATGGCAAGCTGAAAATGTATAGTTGTGTTAATGATTTCAAAGCTGCAATGAAAAGGGAAACACACAAATGCTAAGACTGACAGTAGAAAAGGTTTGAATGTCTCCTTTCATAAAATAACTTTCACATCTATATGTTTCCTTTGCTCTAGAAATGTTCAGCTCCTTGGTAGTATGCTGCAAGACATTTCATAAAACTTAGCCCAACCTCTATGGGAAAAATGATCCCCCCCCCAAAAAAGAATTTATTTCTGGGTTCGAAATCTTGGGAATTCTGCAAGGAAGTAGATACTCAATCTTGCAGTGTGTGATAGAGAAGAAAAGGAAAATTGGGCTAATTTGGCACGTATTCTAGATTTTGGGAAGAAATATTTCAGAGAAAGGATAGGAAAGACTATATAAAGTTAAATTTGTCAGATGAAGCCAGTTCAGGAGAGAGCTGAAGTACTCAGGAAAGAAATTCTAAAGTTATGTTGAAAAATAATTTCAGTATGGATGAAAAGATGGCGTTACCCAAAGAGATCACCATGGATAGATTATTAACAAATATGTGTAGGAGATGGGAGCAAAAGTAAGTAATTGAAAATCAGTTCATAAGGTAGTAAGCTTGACTTTGTTTCCTGGGAAAATTCTAGAATAAATCATACAAAAAGTAGTGAATATCTTGAAAGGGAGTAGTGATAAGACACCGTGGCATTATCAAAAACAGATCATGTCAGACTGACCTTTTTTTTGGCAAAACTACTAAAATAGCAGATCAGGGCAGTACCACAACCACCACCACCACCACCACCACCACCACCATCACCACCACCTTCACCACCACCACCACCACCACCACCACCATCACCACCACCACCATCATCATCACTATCATCATAATGTCATAGAATAAAGCACCTTAGAATATTCTTATTGAAATGATGAAGAGATATAGACTGGATGAAAATACAGATAAATGTATTAAAAACTGTTTGACTAGATTCTTATAGTCCTTGTTAAATGAAAATTTAACTGACAGTCTCCAGTAGAGTACAAGGGATTTGTGGTTGACCTTGTGTTGTTTGACATTGTTATTAGTAACTAGGATAAAGGCATGATGAAATGCCTATCAGATTTGTATAAAATATAAACCTGGAAATTAAAACTCATGCATTGGTTGACAAAGTCAGGCTGCAAAAAAAAAGATTCTGACAGGCTAGAGCACTGGGCTGAATCTAAGAAGCTGAAATTCAATAGGAATAAGAATGTAAAAAACTTATATTTTCAAAAATCATGTCCAGAGATACAAGATGGCGAGGCATGGTCAGCAGTTAGTCTGAAAAAGATCTGGAGGTTGATGTGAACAGCAAGGTTACTATGACTTAGTGTCACGTGGAAGCAAGAACAACATACAAGCAAGCCAACCTGACACATTCTTGTGTTGCACTGAGAGGTATAGTTTCTAGAAATAAGAAGATACTAGTACCTGCCCTCTCTACTCAGACTTCATCAAGAATATTCTTTTCTAGATACCACGGTTCAAACAGGACATGAATAAGCTGGAAAGCATCCATGCAAGGGCAGCTAGTGTGGTGAAGGGCATAGAATTCACCTCGGCAGCTAGATGGCACAGCTGGGTGACCCTGGGAAATTATTTAACTTCCATTTGTTTCCTCATCTGTAAAATGGGGTAAAAATAAAAAGCACCTACTTCATAGGGTTATTGTGAGAATCAAATAAAATAATATTAGTAAAATACTGAACATAGTGCCTGGAACATCCTATATAAATGTGAGCTGTTATCAGCCGTAAGAGCATAGGTTGAGTGAATAGGGGATGTTTAGGCTGCAGAAGAGAAGATTCAGGCTGGGTATGACAGTACTTTTAATTATTTAAGGTACTGCGCTGTGGAAGACGGATCAGCCTTCTTGTTTTGGCTCCTGCAGGAAGAACCCGGAGCAGTGAGCAGTTGAACACTACGAATCATATACCAGCCTGATTTCAAGGGGGAAACTAACCCCCAGGTTTTCCGTGAGTGCTAAGCCAAAGTGGAACATGATGCTTCGGGAGGTCATGGGCTTCCATTCAGTATACAGCTTCGATGTGAGACGGGCTGACCATTTATTGGATATTTTGTAGTGGGGATTTCTTTTGAGGTGTGGGATGAACAAGATGGCTTCTGAAGTACCTCCCAAATCTGATAATCTCATTCTGTTGTTTTTGAAGAATCTTTAGGGTTAAAACTTAGGTAGTGAAAACTAAGGATCATAAAAGTTTGTTTTTGCTTGTTTTTCTTGGCATTAAAAAAGAGAAAGGTATATGGGGGCCCACAAATCCTTGACGGAAGGGGCAGAGTGGACTCGGCATGTACCTTGTCCAGGAGAAAGGTAGATGGCATAACTGGCGGAGGGCCCTGTGTACCCGAGGCCGAGGAGGAACCCAGTCAGGTCTGCCACAGACACGCAAGGAGCCAGAGCAGGGTGAGTGCAGAGCTCGCGTGGTCCTCCTATACCACCTCCGTCTCCACGCTGCCAAGACTGTGTACAACCTCTGGATCCTGGCCCTCTGAACCTGCTCTCCCTGGGCCTTGTGGCTGCCAACCTTCCAGCTGAGTCATCTTCACCCGCTTTTAGTGTAAGAGGAGCCCCCTGGCTCCAGCGCCCAGACTTGGATGGCTGCTAGGCCCAGGACCCCAGGAACTCCCAGCCTTCTCATGCAGCCCCTGTGGCAGCTGGATCGTGGGCACCTGCCCCTTCCTCATCACACCCACTAAGCCATGGCCAGGCTAATTACTGAAGAGGGAGAAGCAGCCGCCGCCATTGGAATCCGAAATGATTCAGGGGCCTTTCAGCAGCAATGTTTCTTTTGCCCTGTGCCCCTATAGGAGAATGGTCCCACCACTGCCCCTGATGTCCATATTCCTGGGTCCAAAGCAGTGAACTGACGCACCACCTTCGCGCCCACCAAGGAGCAGGGCCTGAGTCAGTGGAATCTGCCACTGAACTACGGGGCAGGAGGTGGGGAACCTGGCTCACCTGTGGGCAGAGATAGGAGGGCATGCTGGGGAAGAAGGGAGACTGTGAGTACTGGGAGAAAGTCTTTTGCAACAACCACAAGCTGACCTCACTCCAGCGCTCCATCCTGGGGAGTGGTCCTTCATCCGCTGTCCCTGCCTGGAAGAAGCAAAGCCTGGCACTGGGCCCATGCGCCTTTCCCAAACCCCATCTATCCTATGCCCCTTGTGCCTGTGAAGAAGTTCTTTGGGGTCTCTTCCATCTTCCATGATCTTTTGGAGATCATCAACAGAAGTTAGCAATTTTCTTCATCACCAGAGAATGTAGGTCATCTGAGTCAGGTGCCATGAAGTCAGTAAGAGTAGCTCCTGGTTACTTTTACTTATCTCCTTATAATCTGTATCATTTTGTTCTGTCCATTTCAATACAAATAGTTTCTGTGGCAGAGAATACAGAAAGCATGGTAAGAGCTGAACTCTGACTTCTGTTGGTAATTCTCCCCACTCCTCCCATCCATGCCTGCTCTGGTCCTTCTCTTCTTCATACAGTTAACGCCCTCCCTCCAAAAAAAGAAAACCATCAAGAAAAGTATTACCACCACTCCCTGTAAAAGTGATGTACAGGAAGCTGTCAGTTGTTCCTCAGATTTCCATCCATACTTGTTCAGATCTGGTTAGCCCATTTTAGAATGGGCATTAAGAAGGTGGAAAATGTAAGAGGGCAACTAGATGACCAAAGTCTCTTCAGTCCAAATGGCTTGAATTGAGGGAAATGGGGATTTTAAGTCTGAAGCAAAGAAGACTTAGAGGGGGCTCAAGAAATGTATTTAAATATTTGAAGTTTTGTCATGGGGAAGAAAGCTTAGATTTGTTCTCCTTGGCCCCAGAAAACAAAACTGAAAACCAAAGGTGAAACGGTGAATTTAGGCTTGATATCAGGAAAAAAAAATTCTAATGCTTAAAGTTGCCAGAGTAAAATAAATTCTCTCAAGCATCATTGGATTTCCCCCTCATTTGAGGTTCTCAAGAAAAGTCTGGATGTCTACTTGTCAGATATGTAGAGGAATTCCAGGGGAAGGAATTTTTTGTTTAAGTATAGATGGGAATAGATGACTTAGAAGTTTCCTTCCAATTCTAACAGTCTGAATCTAGTATTCTTTTAATATTGTCTCTAAGAAGATTGTAAAATGCTAATTTTTTCTTCCTCACAGAATACATAAGCCCTGGATAGCTTGCCAGTGGACTACTAAATGGGGAGAACATAGCTCACTCTTCATTCCATCCCAATCTCTGGCCTATCTGCTGATACTGTCAACTAGAGGAAAGTCAATGCCAAATGTGACTGTGATTTTTATGACCTGGACATCTGTCTACTATGTACTAAACTAAGACTACTGTTTCAGTCACATAAACCATGGAAAAGCTGCCAGATGGTAATGAACTTTAGACACTGCTGACTTCAGCTGGACACAAACCAGTGACCTGAAAGTACCAGATTCCATGTCTTGTTATTAACCTATTCAGCCACACAATCTTTCCAAGGTATGTTCATGATATATTCATGTTGGCCTCAGACCAAAACTATAGATTAGAGGTAATAGGGATGATTCATAGAGAATAGTCAAAGCATTCATTCATTGTTGTTGAGGATCCATTTTTTGTTTCAACTTCCATTGTTGAAAATTCATCCCAAACTTACTAATTTTTCCAGTCTTAAGTAAGATGTGAGAAATTTAGCTTAATATTAATTTGATGACTGAACATTTTGTAGAATCTTGGGATTATCATTATGGAACTCAGTTCTTATTACAGGATTGAATTGTAATTGGAGAAATTTTAGGAAACTAGGTCTAGTGTAACATCAGACTGTACATTGAAATATTTTCAAATTAAATCCCAAATATAAATTTGTTCTCTTTTGATTTTATTTGTTTGAGTTTGCATAAGGAAAAAAATCAGTTGAATATGAATTCTGATTCAGTCAGGTCAGTCCACAAATGTTTACTATATGTCAGGAACTTTGCTTAGCTTGGAAATAGAAAGATAAGGAAATACAAACCATCAGTCTTGTCCTCAATATGTTTACATTCTAATGGGGCAGAGAGCATGTAAATAATTAGGTATATAAGTGAAATATAGAGAGAAATAAAATGTAGGAAGACTGGAAATATACACAGTGTCAAGGTTATGAAGAATACTTTAAATGATGTTCAATGGAGTCTATATTTGACCCTGGAATCTCCTGATGTAGGAGGAAGATGCATAGTTATAGTTATCCCTTGGAATTGGGGTATCAAACAAATAAAAGAACCCTAAAGACCATATCTTAGAAAGGCATAAATTAAGATTTATTTATTTGTTAACTACTTCCCAATTACATTTTAATCTCGTTTGGACCTATTTGGAAGTTTTGTGGGCCACATGGAGCCCAGCTAGTTTAACACCTCTGATTTAGAAAATAATTGACTACTGAGTAACGTGTGGATAGGAATGAGAAGACACTTGAAATGAGGAAGCCATTGTACAAGGCAATTGCTATAGTCTGGACAAGAGGTGATGAGTGTCTGAACCTAGAGTGGAAGCTTTGTAAGTGACTTATATGAGAGACAATCCTTTCTTCAGACTAACGCATTATTGTTGAGTAGTGTGACACCTTGCTCAACAAATTTCACAACCAATTATTCCTGTCCCTCACCTGGCATAGGCAATCAGTTGCCAAGACTCTTATTTTCTACCTCCATGACATTTCTCGTGTCTATCCCCTTCTTTCCATTCATATGACCATACTCGTTGAATCTTTCATTATCTCTAAACCGGACTTTTGAAAACATCTCCTTGTTGTTCTCCCACCTTTTTGTCTCTTTTCCAAATTCATCTTCCACATAGCTGCTCAAATCATTTTTCCAGTGCACAAATTGAATTATGTCACTTCAATACTCAAAAACTTTTAATGACTCTCTGTTGCCTACAAGATACAATATACCCAGCTTAGTTTATAAAGTCGTTGACAATCTGGCTCAAGACTTCCTTTCTGGGCTTATTTATTGTGCATCATTCCCTTTGCATTCTCTTTTTCAGTTAAACTGGTGTACTATCTGTTGTTTCAGCTTGGATTCCATCTCTTGCCTCTGTCTTTGCACAGAAGGTTGTTCATCATGCCTGGAAGGCATTCTACTTTTATCTGTACTTCTTAGACTCTTTATAGTACTTCATAGCTCATTACATACCTACTACAGAAAGACATCCCTGATCTTTCTGGTTGTTAGATCTCTCACCCTCCTCAAATTATCAAGTATTTTCTTTGCTGTTCATTAGTTATATCCTCCTCCTTCTCCCTAGTCCAGTAGAATAAAACCTTCTAAAAGGCCCAGACTACTTTGAGGTTTATTTGTTTTATTTTTAATCTCTTCATATACTTGTGGTGCCTTGTGCTTAGAAAGCATTTAAGCATTGAATTGGAAACAGGAGTAAGGACCCTGCTGCATCAAGGCCACATGTGGCCCTCTAGGTCCTCAAGTGTAGACTGAATCCAAACTTCACAGAACAAATCCCCTTAATAAAAGTATTTGTTCTGTAAAATTGGACTCAGTCAAAAGGCCACACCCAAGGACCTAGAAGGCCACATGTAGTCTCTTGGCCACAGGTTCCCCACCCCTGTGATTATGTTCAGGGGTGAACATATTTAAGATTTGTTGATGATACCCTTTTTTTGCTTCCTGCTCGAGGTGTAAAAGAACCTTGAGATATCTCTGCCTGGGGGAGTCTGGGATAGTATCTCAGATAAGCCAACATTTACAATGAGCTTTGTAGGAAGATAACAGAGATAGGGATGAACTACAATCCAGGCTTTGGGGATGAATTGTGAAAATATACAAGAGGTGCAGGGACAACATATAAAGTACAGAGAATAACTAATAGTCCAGTTTGCCTGAAAACTTCAGCATATAAAGGATTTATATATAAAATAAAGCTAAAAAAACATAGGTTGGAGCCAGCATCAGAGACCTATAAATGAGGAAGTGTCCAACATGGACAAGGCCTGTAATGTTCCTAAGTGTGATCTGAACCAGATTAAAATGTAATTGGGAAATATTTAACAAAATAAAAATACAATAGACTATAGATAATGTTAATATGTGGTTTTCTAAGTCAATTTGGTGCTGCAGGGATCCTGATTTAAAATTTGGTGGCCTTCTTCCTATTTTTGAGTTTGACACCACTGTTACAGGGAGTGATTTTCGAGAGAAGAAATGTTATTTTGTATAGTGAAACAATTAATTGTACAGGGGAAGGAATTAAAGCAAGGATCAGTTTGGAGGCGAATACAACATGGTATAGGCAAAAAAAAATGATTGGGCCTGAAGTAAGGTATTAACTACAAAAAGAGTGAAAAGAAGATGCATGGAAAAGATATTGTGGAAGCTGGATTAAGGGAACTTGGCAACTGAATGTATGTAGAAGATGATGGAGAGGAAAGAGGCACGTATACCTTCATGGTTGTGGATTTGAGTGACTAGAAGTATTGTAGGAACTTTGGAGAAGATCACGGCGGGTTTGGTGAGAGAGAGGTAGGGAAAAAACTGAGACCACTGGATTGAGCAATTGAGAAATTATTGGTAACTTTGAAAGTAGAGTTTCACTAATATGGTGAGAGTAGAAACCAAATGTCAAGAAACTGAAGTTTTTGAAGTAAGGGTTACCTCACACGCTATGATGAGACACTACGTAGGAGGTTTGGGTTGTAATTTGGTCCTATTTTGATTTTGTTCAAAAAACAAAGTTTTATTAATTATTCTACTTATTTGTTATGATTAAATAGTATTGTATAAAATATATTACATATGATACATAATATATAATATAAATATTGAAAATAAATAATTGTTTAACTATGAATTATAATACATTATTATAATGTACTTTCTTTCATTTCTGGTAAGATGCTAATCTGTATTAATAACAATTAGCATTTATTTATTTGAGGTTCGCAAATGACTTTACAAATATTGTTTCATTTGATCCTCACAATAACACCAAGATGTAGATGCTATTATCCCCACTTTTCAAATGAGGAAACTGAGGAAGATAGAGGTTAACTGACTTGCCCAGTGTCATACAACCAGTATCTGAGGCTGGATTTGAACTCAGGTCTTACGGACTCCAGGTTCAGCTTTCTATTCACTACACTACCTCACTGCTTGTATTAGACTTTGAGAATCAAATTTTTAGAGTTTAAATTCGATTACATATTTTCTTGCTTTTATGGGTTATCTCAGGCTCTTAACACTACATTAGTGAATTTCCAAACTATTTTAATTCATTAGTCATGTGCTACCATTTTTCAATGTAATTACTATAATTTCATCAAATGACCTAATTATAGTAAATACTTTAATATAATTACCATAAATATAGAAAAAGACATCCAAAAGTGTAACAGTGTTACAAAGTTATTTTTGATGCTTAGGACAAATTATGATGGCATTTATGACATGCAACAACATTATAGAATTCCATGTTTATATTACATGATGTTTAATGATATGAACATCATGTAAAATGATATTACTCATGATATAATTTTCCTAAGTAATACAGAAACTTCAGAAAACTGATATGACTCCAGGTTTGGAGAGATCATTGTTAAAGTATTTCCTTTGGGAATTTGAAAGAAAAAAGTGAATTTTATTTAAAAAAGAAGCTATTTCCTCCAAAAGTAAATGGGTAGAACCAATCTTGCTTAAAATGTAGGAAAACCGTGTATATAAGTGCATGATGATCAGAGTGCTAGACTCTGAGTTTGCTAAAACCTGTGTTCATATCCTCCCTCAGCCATTTACCAGGTGTATGACCCTGGCCAAGTCACATAACCTGGCTTAGTTTCCTCATCTGTAAACTGAGAATAAAAATGATATGTAACTCAGTGTTGTTGTGTGGATAAAATGGAATAATATGTCAATCACTTTGCAAAATTAAATCTCTATAAAGCCTAGGTATTATTATATTGTAATGGGGGAGGAGGGCAAGGAAGTGACTCAGGAGTCAGGGCAATATATATTTAGCCTACTTGGCTGATAAAATTCTAAACATGGAAGGGACTGGGGAACCTGCTTCTGTAAAGATGTGTAATCTAAGTGCCTTTTAGAAACTTTGAAGCATGTATAATTATTTTATAAATGGTTCTAGCCTGCTGACTAGGTAGTGGACAGCATCCACTTTGACAGCAACTGTAAAAGCAAAAACAGGGACAGCTTCCAAAGGTCTTAGTCAGCCTGCATCTCCGTCTTGGTTGGAACTCCACTCTTAATTTCAACTCCTTTGTTGAAATCATTTCATAAGGGACAATGCTATGCATGGAGAGACCATAGGTCTTTTCTCTTTTGGGCTGAAAGCTGGCCCCATAAATATAGACCTTAGTTCTTAGCTGCATTAGTGTGTGTTCTTTTCTATTTTAAGTGAAGGAAGTTGGAAGTTTTGAAAGAAAATCTGGGAAATGTCTGAGAGAATAGAGAATCTGGGAAAACAGGGAGCTGAAGCCACACCAGTTTATGCCCAAGGAGAGACTGTAGAGATAGTGGAGCATAGGGGCAAAATTATACGTTCCATCATTTCCAGTATTTGGATTTTGCTTAACTATTTTTCTTTACTTGATTGATTACTTGGGATTTTGTTTGTTTTGGAAAGAAAGGTATTACAGTATGAGGGAAAAAGTATTGGGTAAGGATTTTTTTGTCCAGACTTACGAATTCATCAGTATAGGAAGTTCTCTGATGAAGAAACTCCTCCTGCCAATGCAGATTATCAATTGTGCTGCAATTTGTAGCCTTTCTTAGAGAGTTGCCTAGACCACTAATTTAGTTAATTGGCCAGAGTCCCACGATCAGAATGTGCCTAAGGCAGGACAACAATATTGTAAGGAAAAGAAAGATTTGAAAAATTTAAAAACTCTTATCAGTTTAATGACCAACTATGGTTCCAGAGACTTGATGATGAAGCCTCCGATGTACCTCCTGGCAGAGAGGTCATGGATTCAACGTGCAGAATGAGACATGATTTTCAGACAAGGTTAATCTGGGAACTTATTTTGTTTCATCATTCATATTTGTTAAAAAGTTTTAAAATTTTATATTAAGGATGTATGGGGCTTGGAGGGGGGCGGTTTAGGATGAAGGGTTGCCAAAAAGAAGGAAAATTAATTAGTAAAAAATATTAGATCACAGATGAAAACACAAAGAAGGCCAGAAGGAAATAGACACATAGGCCAACTTTAAAAGTCACATTTTGAACTTCTTATAGACTTAAAAGAAAAAGGAGGCAATACATAATATAGATTTGCATAATATAGATTTCGTGTACAATCTTATCTTTATGTTCTAATTTGTGTATGGAAGTCTTAGTTTTATTTAGTGTTTTAAGTCCATAATGAAAAAAGAAAATTTTATAAATAAAAAGAAAACTGTTTCTGTTCTTTGACTATCCATTGGGGAATGACTTTTTATCATATATTTGTCATTATGTTATATCTGATATTTGATAAGAAGTTTTCTCTCTCTTTAAGTTTTTTTCTTCTTCTATATTTGGGCAAAAAAATGACTTTTTTTATTCATTGTCACTTATCTACCATTGTTTCCATTTTTTCAGATGTTTAAGTTTGTTGATTTTTTTGCATCCACTTTGAATTTTATGTCAATTGTCCCCTTATCTTCTCACCAGGATAGTTTCTTTTGTTTCTTCAGGCTTTCATTCTTGTGAACTTCTCCTTCCATTTTTTGTACATTAAAAATTATTAGTTGGTGCAGTTAATCTATTTAGACAAATCATACTTTTCCTCCTTACTGGAATTATTTTCCTTTGTATCTTCAGAATATTGTTATCACTTCCCAACTTTACTGAACAAACTTCTCTTGTAGAATTCTAATCCATGAGGTCCTGTCTTTGCTCTTTTTAGATCCAAGGTAATGTTAGACTAAGTGCACCTTTCCTCTTCCCCAAATTATAAACAGGAATGGTCACTATTCTCCCAAAGTTCCCATCACTTTTTTCATCTCTGAAACAAATTCTTCCTTGTTGTTAAGCCCAAGTCCAGGATAAAAGCTGATCTTCTTTGTACCTCTGCCTCTTGAAAAATACAACTATCGTTTAAGTCAAGTCATGACATTATTACCTGTTATCCTTTGATAGGGAGCTTAAGCACATGTCCAAATAATTGAAATATCTCCCATCACTACTTTATCATGGAACTGTGCCAAGCTTGTGATCTCTTTCCTGAACATCTTTTCTATTTCTTTTTTATGCACCCGTATACAATTCTGTTTCTCTATTGATTATAACTATGTTTCCCGACTGTTTCCTAATTTTACTTACATATATCTTAATACATAATGCTATTCTCACTTTTCCCCACATCTGCCCCTCCCCATCTCTTTTACCTATCCTGTTCCTTTTGAATAACATATATTCTCCTATAGTTATATTACACTCATGAATTCTCCTGATAACTATGATATCAAACTTACCTTCTTGAATTAGTATCTCTAATTTACCACAATATTGCTTTTGTGTAAATATCTGAGTACATGAGTTTCATTGCCAGCTCTTTTCTTGGATGTTATCTATTTCTAGACAGATTTACTGATATTCCTCTCCCCCATGTTGTATTCTTCCTATAGTACCTAACTTGGTGGTTATACATGAATAGTTTTACCCCCTTCTTCTTTATCAGTTTAAAGCACCTTTTAATAATTCAGAACTCTGGAAAAAATATTTTAAAAACTCAGTAACTTTTTAAAGGTTACCTTGCATTTTTCAAAAATTATTTTACTTCCTGCTTTCATTTTTTCCCAAATTTTAAGAGATTATGTCCTGGTAAATATTTGCTACTTTGAAATTACAAAAGAAAGAGATTTTTCAGGTTTCTTTGTATAAAAGACATCATGTGGGTGCAAAGATTTGGTTTGATTTGGTTTGGACATGTGGGAGTGTCTAATTCATACATCAGATCTTGGTGATTCTACATTATAAATAGAAGGTTGGATTGTTTATTCAGAAGCTAAGAATTCTCTACATTACTTTCCTTCTGAGTTCCTCTATGATCAATCCTCTTAGCAAATTATTTAACCTCTTTTCCCTCAGTTTTCTTCATCTATTAAATTTGGATGGATGAATCACATACTTGTCAAAGTGCTTGTGATACAACAGTGATGTTATTGAAACTGGAGAAAACTGTTATGCCCCTTCTCACTCAGAAAAATAGAACAAGTTCTATTATGTTTAAAGAGTGAACTGTATTGCCTGATTTATTTTGCTACATGTTTTCAAGGAGGGCAAATTGATTTTAGTTCAGAATAGATTGAAACACCAAAAGACTTGCCAAACTCTAAATGTCTAATCAGTCTGCTAACGCTAAACCAAACCAAACCCAAATTTAGGGACTATAAGCTTATAAATCATATACTTACAGAAGAAAATTCTAGCCAGTAGCATGTCACTGAGTCAAGCTAATTCTAAGCCATGCAAACAAAAGAGAATTATTAGTTGATTTTTGTAAACCTCTTTGAGGGACATGCAGTAGTAGTATGTAAAGTTGCAATGTGGATCTGGACCAAATGACTCAATATTGTTGTTTAGATATCCAACATTGAACTTGGATATTTGGAAATCTGGTGGATGATTCCATAAGAATGCAATAGCATTTTTTGGCTTTTTGTGGCCATTTTTTAAAATTTCAAAATTTTAATAATTACTAATTTTTATTTTATAAGTGTGCTTTCAGTCTAAATTTAAAATTTTCAATTCCCAAATATTTAATTTTTAGTCTTCACTACCTAATACACACACTGAAAAAAGTAAATAAAAATTAAACCTTCAAGAACAAGCCAAGTTGTTAATAAACCCAGAAACTAGTTGTTAGAGGAAAGACTCAGTATTCAACAAATACTACTGGGAAAATTGGGAAGCAGTTTGTCAGAAATTAAGTTTAGACCAACACCTCACATCGTATACCAAATGGATACATGACATCCAGTAGGTCAAATTGTAAATTAGAGGAGAAAGAAACTACCAACTACAATTGAGGTTAAAAGAAGGGAAACAGTTAACTTGAGGGAAAATATCTGCAATAAGTTTCTCTGCTTGTTATTGGCATTCAGTTGTTTCTGACTCTTCCTGACACCTTGAAATAACTGCCCATGCATGGGGTTTTCTTGTTAAAAATACTGGAGTAGTTTGTCATTTCCTTCTCCAGTTTTAGGCAGTGGGTCCAGTTAGGTCAAGTTTGAACTCTGGGGTTTCTGACACCAAGCCTAGCATTGTACCACCTAGCTGCCCCAAGTTTCTCTGCTAAAGTACTTATTTCTAAGATATATAAGGAAATAATTCAAATCAATAAATGGCCAAAGGATATGAACAGGCAATTTTCAAGGGAATGAATACAAGTAATCAATAATCATATGGTTAACATGCTCAGAATTTCTAATAACTAGGAAAATACAAATTAAAGTAACTCTGAGGTTCTACCTTACAACCATCAGATTACCAAAGCTGACACAAAAGGAAAATGTGGGAAAACAGGCATGTTAAAGCACTGTTGGTAGAACTTTGAATTGATCCAGTCATTCTGGAAAACAGTTTAGACTAAGCCCCCCAAATTACTAAACCATGCATACCCTTTAACCTATCAATACAGCTATTAAGTCTATAATACAAAGAAATCAAAGAAATAAGAAAAATACCAGCATGTACAAAAATATTTATAGCAGCTCTTTCTTTTTTTTTTTTAATTTTTTTAAAATAAATTTATTTAACTTTTTACATTAATTTTCTCAAGATTTTGGGTTCCAAAATTTTCTCCCCCTTTGTCCCCTCCCCATCCCCGATACACTGGACATTCTAATTACCCATATCACCAATCTGCCCTCTCTTCTATCATCCCTCCCTTCCCTTACCCCACCTTCTCTTTTGTCCTGTAGGACCACATAACTTTCTATTCCCCATTACCTGTATTTCTTATTTTCTAGTAGCAAGAACAATACTCAACAGTGGGTCCTAAAACTTTAAGTTCCAGTTTCTCCCCATCCCTCCCTCCCCACCCATTCC